>CM076573.1:800209074-800796953 GCA_034641835.2 Pinus albicaulis
GCCACTGAAAGCTAAAGCCACCATTCTCTTCACATGGGAGGAAAAACTAGGAATGTAAAAATACAAACAACAGCAGGAGGTTGAGGGATTCAGGTTATAGAAATTTAAGATTCATTTGGGCGTGTTTTCAAATTCAAACCCAAATTCTTTATGGATTTTGGCGGGAAGACATGGGGATACTTCCATTAATGCAGTGGGTCGAGTCAGGTAGCAGAGCGGAGTGGGGTGGCAGAGGCATTGGGAGTGGTGGTGAGGTGTAGGAGTGAGGTATAGAAAATGAATAGAATATGGAGGTTGCATGTCAAGCATGTCCCATCACTGAAAGTCTTCACCGGAATCTACTGCCGAAATCCTCAATTTCGTAGAATAGAAGACCCTTAGACTTATTTATAAAAAAATCAGATTCATTAAGGAAGAGAACCTTAAATATAATGACATCATCTTGAGATTTAACATGTTTTTTGTCATCAACAACAAGACCTCTATTAAATGAAGAAATATAATATTTGTCAACAAAGTAGTAGATCCTCATACAACAAGGCCAATAAAATTTTTTCTTCCATCAACTTTCCGCAATTCACAATTTAAATCCCATTCGTTTATAATATTCTATACTTCGCTAGCCAAGATTTGATAGAGAGGTCAACCAGAGGAATGAAAGATGAAGGTTGGGTATTAGGCATGTCGCATCACTGAAATTCTTCGCTAAAATTTGTTGTCAAAATCCTCCATTTTCTAAAATATAAGAATATTCCATTTATTTATAAAAGAAGCAGATTCATTAGGGAAAATAAGCTTAAAGTTAATGACATCATCCTGAGATTTAACATGTTTTCTGTCTTCAACAATGAGATATCATTTAAATTAAGCAATATAATATTTCCCAATTTAACACCTTGGTATTGCGGGCCTTTGAGATCCTCAAGAGGATTGGACCAGTGGCATGTAAACTTTCACTTTCCCCATCAGTGAATGTTCATGATGCTTTTCATGTTTCATTGCTTAAGAGACTTTTGCATGATGACGATCATATAATTGATTGGTATATATTGTATGTGGAACCAAAGGGAGAGTTCTAGCCATAACCACAATACATATTGCAGATAAAAGAACTCATGTTCTGAATCTAAGAAATATAGCAAGTTAAAGTGCAGTTGAAGCACTTTAGCCCCAATAATGCTACATAGGAGATGGATGATCAAATGTGGTGTCTATATCCTTTCGTATTTTATAGTGGAGCTTTGTATTTTATATATTTATATATGCATATTTCAATTATAAATAGTACAACGAGGTGTGTTATAAAGCTCCAATAAGTAGAATGTTTTTCATGTTTTCAACAATTTGTCAGTGCAAATAATAGAATATTGTGTGTTTATAAAGATCCAATAAGGATTATTTTTTGTTGGTCATAAGTTTCATAAAATGCCAATGAGGGCGTTCCCCCAAGGGGGAGGAATTTGTAGCATCCTCAGGTTGATTACACATGTAAATAAATTAAACCAAAATCATGGAGCACATATTTAAAGTTGAATGGAGGAAAAATCATTAAATTGGTCATTACTTGTGGTTAATTAACAGTTATAGAGGTTTTCATTGGCATTGGAAAAAGGGAAAAGGAAATAGATGACAATTAATTCAAAGTAATAAAAGAAAATAGGAGAAAAAGAAGGTGAAGATACAATAATATGCATGCAATGGAAAATGAAGGAAATGGGAGAGATACATTGAGGCATTCTCACTTAGCCTTGGAGAGAGAGAGAGAGAGAGAGAGAGCATTTTTTGAAAAGAAAGAAAAAAATTAAAATAATTTATGGGAAATGGAGAATAAGGTTGGAAAAAAAACTCAATCAAGAGAACATTGTACGTAATAGGTTGCATGTATGATTTCATTTTTGGGGTTTGAATGCATTGTACATGCATTTGGTTATTTTTCTACTTATTTTCATTTTCATGGGACTTTCTTATATTGACAATGGTTTCTGTGTTGCTTATGGAATTTCGTACATAACCATGATCTAGTGGATTCTATATTTTAATTAAGCTTCTGATGGTAGGTATATTTTATACCTTATTTGATGTGGTCTGAGGAAAACTCCCAGAGGTCAAGGGTGGAGATCATTTGCCCGCTAGAATTATTGATAAATGGGTGAAAAGAGGAAATTACTTTCGGTATGGTGAATAAAGTCAAAAGGAATTGTAGGTTATTTTGATGTTAGTGATACGTGGACTTGTTAAGTTGAAATTATTGTGGTTTAGGGTAGAGGTGGTTTATCCTCTAGATTCCCTGGTTATTTTTATTTTGGTTTATCCTCTGGATTTCCTGGTTATTTTTATTTTGGTTTATCCAATTTGATCCCACATTCATGATTGGAACATGGAACGGGGGTCATTGGATGAAAGAAATATTTGGTTCAAACCAATGTATGGTCCGGTGATATGTGGAATTCCCTCACTTGGTTTGCATTATGCATATTTTATTATTATTTTTTTCTTAATGATATCAATCACCACATATTCGAAATTGATGTGTGATTTTATGACTCATTTTCATTATTTCATTCTAGTCAAATACTAGTTAGATGCATGGTATATATTTCATTATATGACATGTCCTTATTATAAATATATTCCATGGTTGACAGGTTGTTGGTATTTATATGAATGCATGTTCAAATATACGTTATTGAAACTGTAAGAGAGGGAATTGAGCCTTCTTGAGTAAACTTATGGAAACAAAGAACAAATATGAATTCATGACCTACATGTACTATTTATACGAAGTGTTTGTATAAATCAATAATTTGGACTACCAACTTCCCACGGTTGTAACTATTTCATGCAATATTCGTTGAGCTATCATAATACCTTTTTTGGAATATATCCATAAGGAGGTTGAAGAAATAAACTATGAAGTATATTTTGGTGGTTTTTTGGTGTCTTTTTCTCCTATTTAAATGTCGTTTAGGCCCTCAAAATGGCCTCAGAAGTTTAGTACCTAAAAATCTCCCAAAAAAAATAGGAATTTGTGTTAAATTTAAGGAAATAAAACTGAAAGGAAATAGTGTTTGGTCAAGGTAGGTTGAAAACTATTTCATCATGTGACACTCGGTGTTTGTAGTCATTTTTGGACATGTGGAGCCCTTTTTCCATAAGTGCATCTTGGAAATTGGGTTGTGCATAGTAACTATTATCAAATATTTACCCTGGTGAGTAGGTTAAAGTGGGTAAATGTTGGGTGGGTCCTTATATTATATTTTTTTTAATGCAATTGGAAGTTTCTCCCAACTATTAAGAGTATTGCAAAGAGTAATTCTTGTAACTCAAATCCACCTAAAACATCCGCAAATCCATGAACACATGAAACCTTTATCATATCAACAAGTAATTATCATGTAAGTAATTGCATATGTTTACACAATTTGACATACAACATTTTTACTTACTTGCTAAGCATATGCATCTATTGTTACTGAATTATTAACCTAATAAGGAAGGTAATTATACTTTATACATCTATTCCAATACACATTTACTCACTTAAGTATGTTTGTTTTTCTTAACTCCACTTGTTTTAATCACCCTTGTCTATTTGTTTTTTAAACAATCATGGAATATAATCTACTAGTTAGCAGTTAATACTACTTCATCTATTCATTAGAACTTTATTCACTCTTCAATAACAATTCCTAGAGTAAGGGTATTCTCACACAAACAGTTAGTATACAAACATAGTTAACCTAACAAAATTCTATCACATACTCATAGTACATAAATCCTTTACAAATCCTTTCCTTGTATACATGACATATATGATTTATCTTCTTCCTCATCCTGCAAATAAATTTACAGTGTATGATTCTAGTTGTAGTCAAACTCATAAGCCATAATTTTCCAACTTGGATCTAGTACCATATGTAACATATCCCTTCTTTTTAATGTGAAATATTTCTAATTTACCTACATTTGCACAACAAAATTTAAATTTTTACTTACTTTTTTTAAATAAAATAATAAACATGATGGTAGGTCTTCTCATAATTTCCAATTCAACCTTTTTCTAACTCTTTCTTTACTTACTTCTGTACTTTTGTTCACTCTATAAGGTATTCCCACCGATTCACTTTATATTGTTTTTTTTTTTTTTTTAATATATAGCATTATAAAATGAAATATACCATGGTGAATTTCTCGAGAATTGTTCCTCTCTCTCAAATTGTCGACTAACATTTTTGTTTTTTCTTTCTTAATGACTAGATTACCCTAAGTTATCTATTTTCATACTTCCATAACTTATTAATTATTTTCTATTTATTTTAATTATATCTATTGTGCTTATATATAGAAGTAATACTCATTTTTGTATGCATTGATCCTTAGCAGGTAGTAACTCTCGTATTCTTAAAAGAGATGAACCATCATCCTTCATGTTGACATCCATTTAATTTAATTAATCAAAACGTAGACTTATGACTGTTAACATGACATATATATATATATATATATATATATATATATATATATATATATATATATATATATATATATATATACCCTATTAATTTTTATAAACTCATGTCTTAAAATGTCTTTCATAATATACTTTATGCATTATATTATTTTTGGGAATGAAACAACACCATTTTTTTGTGGTTGCCTCGTCAATAAGGCTTCACGCTCTAATATGCTTGATGGTCAGGGTCCCCATCAGTCTCAAGAAACCTTATCAAATTCTTTAGATTCAATGATATAGATCATTTCCGAAAACAACGATAAATTTAAGTTGGCACGCATTAGAGTAACTACCCTACCTAGTCACGAAATTAGTGTTTCATTACATTTTTCATTGAGATAAAGTAATCTAAAAAATCTAGCTCTGAATCCTACCAAGAAACAGGGATATTGCAACTTAGTTATGAGTGGAATATCACTATAAATATAATTCACTTTGTTGAATAAATGCTACAAGGTCTTCAAGAAGGATGGTTATGGTACTCATTGGCTTGTTCCTTTGAAATACTTTATCCAACTTTGTCAACTCTGTTTGGGTTAAACGAAAACAAATTTTGACTACATGTCAATTAGATAACACATTAATTGATTCCATCTACTTTTACTTGAATTAAAAAGAATTTAAGATTAAAAGGTTTAGAGACCATGGAATTGGTTCTACTTTTCTTGCACATATTTATTTTTAATACATTCCACCATCGAGAATTTCACTTTTACATGGAATTCCTTATGAGGGAATCATGTTTTGAATGTAGAAAGGATTGGTTACCCATATGGTGACTACAGATTAGGATTATATTTGAGACACTTGTTATGTAATTTTCCACTTTTAAATAAGTTTTCCACCATGAATTTGATATTTAAAGGACTTTCATGGGTTCACACGGCTTTACTTGAGGGTGCTCATTTTAGCCATTTTCATTTATTAACATATGTTCAAACCACTATGGCCTTCTCACTCACCCTGGTACCATTAAATTATGCATTAGGTTTATTGGTTCCTAACTTAAATTCATAATCAACCTATCATCTCTGTTTGAGTTGAGTGTAATGTTTTATCAAGGCTCTATATTTGTAATTAAAATATCTAATATTCATAATGGGGTATTCTTACCGTACAAAGATTCATCCTTTTCGAATATAAAATTATGTAATTTAGGTCAAGATTTATTCGTGGACTTATTTCTCCATAATTTGTAGTGACAAGAAATATCTACAACTACATGTCAGGAATGTTATCCACTTATATTTTTTATGTGTTATTCACTTCAAACTTGCATTCATTATTTCTTGTTCATAAGCCTTATATTTTTTTGTTAGAGATATTTTACTGTGAAACATGATTATTACTAAAATTTTCTCCCTTAATGTTTAGGGTAGTTATTTAATGCAATAGGGTTTTCCCTTTCTAGTATGCAATTTGCTATTGAATACTTGAATGCAAAAAAATCTGCTTGTATTGTATAAGAAATTATATTTTAAATTTTTATTTTTGGAAGATTTTTTCTTATATTTTTCCTCTTTAAGATTAATATTTTGATATAATAGTACAAATACATAACTATTTTTTGATATATTTAAACATATTGTCTACATAAGTTTTATAGGCCAGACCTCGTATGAACCTCTAATTTAAGGGACAAGATTATTTTACTTAGCCGTCATCCTGTCTTGTTCATGCCTAAGGTTTGGAATTGTAATACTAATTTTTACTAGTTCACACCTATAACCTATCAAAAACCCCAATCTTAAATTTATTGTTATATCTACATCTTATGTGTACAATCCTTCAATTCTCTTTTTTTTTTCAGTAACTAATTTGGTCTCATATTTAATACATTTTTTTAACTTAATTCATATGAATCCTCACATCATTATCTTCTCACTTGTAAATATTACAAGGAATGTATTGATCTAAAACCACAAAGTTAACCCAGCATACTACTATTCTCGTGTAGCATATTCATCTACAACAATAGTGACAATTATTTCCCAAAAGATTAAAATCTCAACTTTTAATTCCATATAATATTTTTCCTTTACTATTCACTTTACATACAATCACTCATTCACACATATACTTATGTGTACCCTTCCATAAATACGTAAAAATTTCCACGATCCTCCCAACAACCTAAATCTTTGTCCGTTATCCTTGAGCTCCATAGTTGATTGTCCTAAAAATTTGATAAAATATTAACCATGATTTCTCCTCTCCAAACATTAGTAGTGTCTTTTTAATTTCTTGGGTTCAAATAGTCTTTCTCTCCCATAGATAATTTCAACTTCTTCTCTCAAACCCTTAGCAGTGTCTTGGTAATTTCTTGGGTTTAACTAGTCTTTCTCTCCCACACATAATTTCTCTCCAAAATAATTTTCCTTATCACCAATAGTTACATGCTATAATATCGACCACATGAAATCCCTCTCTATTTTTCTTCATTTATTGGTGGCATTTCTTTTTGTCATATTCCTACTTTTCCTTATTTTTCCTCTACAAAATATAGAGAGTAATAATCATGAAAAATGAGGATTTTCTTCCTTATTGTTTTTAATTTTTCAAGAATTTTCATGGTATTTAAGTGTTGATCTCTCATTTTAATAGTAAACACATTTCTAAGAGGAATAATATATAAAAAATAATTGATTTATTTTCATTTATGAAAATAATAGTTATATCAAGATGTTCATTACATGTCTTACTTTTATATTGGCAGCAAACAAAAAGATATACTTAGAGTAATATTTCATGGGTGCTACAAATAAAGGAGATATTAAGTAGATTATTTTAGCAACATTCTATTTCAATGGATTTGGGTAGAAAAGAAATAATTGAGAGAAACCATTAGCAAAAGAAAAATTAAATGAAATTCTCAAACTTATGACATTTCCATGTTCATTATACTTTTCACTATATGTTGTTGAGGAGCACATTTGAGAATATTATATTCATTTCAAATTGCATGTATCCTAATGATTAAAATTTTACACATTTGAAAAGAATAATCCAAAAAATAGATATTATATCCCGTAATGTTATCCAATGGATAGAATTTGATTGAAAATTTTATATAGCAATGGTGATTTACATATTAAAAATAGTTTCAAAATTTTCAAGATATTCAACATTTTTGTTAAGTGTGTGAAAACTAGTAATGAAATTCTAGGTATTGGTTGCTTTGAAAATTCCATCCTACTCACCCAAACAAGAAAATCATTGATCGTAAAGTAGATAAAAATATAAATGAATCTCAAATTTATTGGATCTAACAAATCAAAGTTACAATAAATTGGAAAATAAAGGAATTCTACCTTAAATTTGTTGACAAGTAGAAACATACATGAACACATCTCATATTTTCAACAAAAATTGTTGCAAAAATTATTATAGAAATTTAATGTATAGTATAATTTTCAATCACTATCATTGTGAAAATATTTTTTATCAAATTTCTTCCAATAATTTTTTTTATAATCATCATTAACTCCATTATATAAATCTAAATTTCAAATCAAATACATTAATAAAATAGTATCAACCAATCTTGTTAAGCCTAAAACATATGAAAATGTCTACAATTAATATCACACCAACATAATGGAAAAATATGATAGACATTCGCAATAATAATACTCAAGTATATTAGATAAACATAAATTTTAGATCACATAGATAGCTAAAATAATCATTATCAATCTTATTGGATCCTAAAAATTTGGAATTGTAATACTAATTTATACTAGTTCACTCCTATAACATATGAAAATCCCCAATCTTAACTTTATTGTTATATCTAAACCTTATGTGTACAATCCTTCAATTCTCTTTTCTTTTTCAGTAACTAATTTGTTCTCATATTTAATATATTTTTTTTACTTAATTCATATGACTCCTCACATCATTTTTTTCTCACCTCTAAATATTATAAGGAATATGTTAACCTACAACTATAAATTTAACCCAACATACTACTATTCTCATGTAGCATACTCATCTATAACAACAAAGATTAAAATATCAACTTTTAATTCCATATAATATTTGTCATTTACTATTCACTTTACATCAAATCATTCATTCACACATATACTTCTATGGACCCCCCCATAAATACATGAAAATTTCCACGATACTCTTGACCAACTAAATATTTGTGAGTTATCCTTTAGGTCCATGGTTAACTTTCCTGAAAAGTTGCGAAAATATTAACCATGATTTCTCCTCTCCAAACATCAGTAGTGTCTTGGTAATTTCTTGGGTCCAATTTGGTCATTTCTTGGGTTTAACTAGTATTTCTCTCCCACCCATAATATCTCCCCAAAATAATTTTCCTTAGGACCAATAGTTTCATGCTGTAGTATCCACCACATGAAATCTCTCTCTATTTTTCTTCATTTATTTGTGATGTGTCTTTTTGTCATATTCCTACTTTTCCTTCTTTTTCCTCTACAAAATATAAAGAGTAATAATGATGAAAATGGAGGATTTTCTTCCTTATTATTTCTATTTTTTCAAGAATTTTAATTGTATTTAAGTGTTAATCTCTCATTATAATAGTTAACACATTTCTAAGAGGAAGAATATATCAAAAATAATTTATTATTTTAATTTATGAAAAAAATAGTTATATCAACATTTTCATCACATGCCTTACTTTTATCCGAGCAACAAACAAAATAAATACTCAGAGTAAGTTTCCATGGGTGTTACAAATAAGAGATATATTAAGTAGAATTTTTTAGCAACATCCTACTTCAATGGATTTGCGTAGAAAAAAAATAATTGAGAGCAATCATTAGCAATAGAAAAATTCAATTAAAATATCAAATTTATGACATTTCCATGTTCATTATACTTTTCACTATATGTTTTTGAGGAGCACATTTGAGAATATTATACTCATTTAAAATTGTATTCATCCTAATGATTAAAAACTTACACATTTGAAAAAATTAAACTAAAAAAATAAATAGTATATCCTTTAATGTTGTCCAATGGATGGAATTTGATTGAAATTTTTTTTAGCAATGGTGATTTACCTATCAAACATAGTTTAAAATTTTTCAAGATATTCAACATTCTTTGTTAAGTGTGTGAAAAATAGTAAAGAAATTTTAGGTATTTCTTTCTTTGAAAATTCCATTCTGGTCACCCAAGCAAGAAAATCATTGATCATAAAGTAGAGAAAAATATAAATGAATCTCAAATTTATTGGATATAAGAAATTAAAATTACAATAAATTTGAAAATAAAGAAATTCTACCTTAAATTTGTTTACAAGTTGAAGCATACATGAACACATCTCATATTTTCAACAAAACTTGTATCAATGAGCACATATTCTGAATTGATGTGTGATTTTATGACTATTTTTCATTATTTCATTCTAGTCAAACACTAGTTACATACACGGTATATATTTCATTATATGGTGTGCCCTTATTATAAATATATTGCATGGCTAACACATTGTTGGTTATTTATATGAATGCATGATCTAATATATGTTGTTGAAACTCAGTAAGAGAGGGTGGTGAGCTTTCTTTAGTATTCTCTGATGAATTTATTGAAAAAAATAACAAATATGCATTCATGGCCTACATATAATATTTATACAAAGTGTTTGTATAAAATTATTTATATAATTTAATTTAAATTTAATTAATTTTAAACTATTTTATTTATATAAATAAAATGGTTAAATCAAAAGTACTAAATTTTAGATTTTAGAATGATTACTTATTTTAAAATTAGAAATCAATTATATAAATTTTTTTAATGAAATTATTTATTTATAAAATCTAAGTAATTTAATTAATGTAAGGATCAAAAACATACAAAATTTGTAATTATAATAATTTAAATCTTACTCTTATATAATTTTAAAATAATAATAAAGATTTTCACAATTTTAAATACTAACTATTTCCAAAACAATCATTTGCAATCACTTGCAAATTTTCAATTTTGTCATAAGCTTAAATCAGAAATTCTTTATGAGATTTTATTCTGGGAACAAATGAAGATTGAATTTTATCTTTAATTTGATTCTACAACTCAACAAAGCATCCAAAAATTCTACATTAGAGTCAATTGTTTACAACAACACAACAAATTTCAATTAATTATATGGAATGGTGTATCTCTTTACAATTAAATCTAATCAAACATTTAAATATCACATGAAACACTTTGATAAGAAAAATTTCATGCTCATAAAAAAAAACACAAAGCAAAAGGGTTAGATATAGGATTTTTCAACCACTAGTTTTGACTTGGAAAGTGTTCTTTATATGACATATATAAGCATAAAAAATAATAATTATAATAAAGTTGTGTTTTGAGATAAACTCAATGATCAAGTTAGAAGTAAGTGGACACAAAAATATATATTTTAATTAAATAAATGACATTAAAACGATTATGAACTAATTTGTATTTTCTATAATACATTGCTCTATCAAGCACTTTACCTTACCGTGCATGCTTGGCCAACAATAGGTTGTAGAATTAGTGACTATAAAACTATACAACCATCTACGGTTAATCTTGGACTTACTCTACAAAAGGCCCTAATATTTCCTTTTAGTTTCCAAAATATATAGACAAAACACATTAATTTGATATAAAAGAAAAATAAAAATACCTGTAAATGAGAGGTCAAAAATATATGCTTGCAAATTACGAAGGTAGCTTTGTATCTCATCTTAGAAACTCTAAGTTCAACTTCTGGAGAGGGTTTTAGCAAATCTTCAAGTCTTTGTTTTTCTAAGCCCTATGGTTTTGCATTGCAAAGCAGATGATTATACTATCTACATGCATAAGTATACTCATTTCATCATAATAAAATTATTTATTTTTTATTTAAAATATGAAGTATTACTAATAATATTTTGTAAATGTCTTGAAGATTGGCTTACCTTTATTTCCTAATTTGCAACTATAAGCTTTATTCACGGGTTTCTGGTAAATGTTTAAAGATTGGCTTACCTTTATTTCTTAATTTTCAACTTTAAGCTTTATTCACAGGTTTTTTGTATGTTGATTGGGAAAGAAAATATTTCCTCTAAAATAAAACATTATTGATGATTAAAAAACCATTTTTTTGTATTTTGCAAACTTGTATGTCAAATTCTGCAATTGTGAAACCTGTTGATCTCTATCATTTAAGATTGACAGAAAGACGATCAATCTCTTTAAGCGTTTTTTAAGGATTGACAGAAAGACGATCAATCTCTTTAAGCGTTTTTTAAGTGCTTTAGAGTTTCATGTTGGATAGCCTAGATTACCACCCAAAAAAAAAAAAAAAATTATTTTAATTAAATAAATGACATTAAAACTATTATGAACTAATTTGTATTTTCTATAATACATTGCTCTATCGAGCAATAGGTTGTAGATTTAATGACTATAAAACTATACAACCATCTACTGTTAATCTTGGACTTCTTGAATTTTAGTGCTTTATAGTTTCCTGTTGAATGGCCTAGATTACAAAGAACTTCAACTCCTAACACTTCTTGAATCTTAACATTCGAGATGCCTTTTCAAAATGCTTAATTAGTTAGAATGAACGATGGTTTGGAAATACATTATTAAGAAACCTATCTCATGACTACTTTTGATATGAAATAAAATTAGCTAACATTAATATACTTGAACGCTCAAAACCTACAATGAAGAAGAATGTGGAGAAAAATATGCTATTGATTTTTCCAAGTAAAAGAAGTTCTTACATAGGAGAGTAATTAAATAGGTTCTTAAATTAGTTCTTAAATAAGTTTTTAAGATCTTAATATGCCGTGTTGAAAACCACTGGAGCCACCTTTTCAACACAAAGAAAGTAACCAACCTTAATACCAAAATATTTATATTTATAATTGTTTATTCAATATGATAAATGTGTTTTGTAAATTTTATTAAACGTCAAAACATTTGTAAAACAAATAACTTGATGTGAGTTAGATTCTAGATATTGAACTTTTTATTTTTGAAAGACTCGTTAGACTTGTTACTCATGAAAATGAAGTACCCTAATATAATTAGCGTCTAATAGTAACATTATAATTTTTAATAATAAGGTTTTTGATACTCACCATAAATGTAATATTTTAAAAATGTATTTTTTTAAATTAGTTAAGCTATGTGATCTACTTTTTCATCTTCTAATTTTGACATATCACTCTGCTGTTTTTCCCATTAAATGATGTTGTTTGCTAAATTAAATAACAAACACATAGTGGGCACTGACGGCTAAATAAAAATGAATAAGCACGAATCGTGAGACAAATCTTTTTCATCTTCATCCGCACGTCAGCTCACAGACACACTGTTTATTCAATTGGAAGCCTCACCTCGAATACCGTTATTTCTGCAAGTGGTGTGGACTAGGAAGTGTAACGCTGTAAAATTAGCCAACTTACATTTAATATTGTAACTGATATTGCTGAAATGTTTTTTAATGACAGATTAACATAAATCAAAACTCGAAGCCTCACCCTGAATACCGTTAGTTTTGCAAGTGGTGTGGACTAACTAGTGTAAGGCTGTAGCATTAGCCAACTGACATTTAATCTTGTAACTGATATTGATGAAATGTAAGTTTATGACATGATTCGCATAAACCATTTTCATGTTCTTTCTTCTTCTTCCACATGCTTTCTACCACCGTATTTGTTCTGTATATGTCTGTCTATCCATGATAACAACCCATCAAATAATTAACACAATATTACGGCAACTTTAATGATACCCATGTCAATCAAATATGTCACAATATTATACTTATGATGGATGATGTAAATAATGTCTTGATGATGAATCACACCGTTGGTTCAAAGTCATTGATTTTGTTCATGATAATGTAATTATTACCAAAAAATTTCTTCATAATGTCACAATATTGCTAGAAATAGTAAATTATTATACTTATTTTACATTTTTAATATAATTATTTTTTAAATTATTGATAAAAAAAATTTAATCACTTTTAATTAGCATTCTTTTAAAAAAAATTACATTTGAATTTTTATATTAATAAAAATTTGATAACTTTTTTTTTTACAATTATATCACATATTTAAATTATTAAAAAATAAGAAATAATTAAACATTACACATTGAAAATAAAATATAAATAAGTAGGCTTCTGCAACAACTCAATTACCCAAGTCATAAAAACTTTCACAAGAAAAAAATCTTATTTTATTAAAATATAATTAATTATTTTTATTTTGGATTTAGGAAAGGTACAAGGGTTTTACATAAATTGATTTAAAAGACACCTTAAATTAAATTTGATTTAAACAAGTCATTTTCGGCATGTCTTTTTACACTATTCTTAATGTTAGCGCATTAATAAATATGAAAATGTTTACATTAAATTATATATTTTTGAAAATTTCTTTTAGGTGCTTAAGGGATGGGTTTAATTTTGATTTTTTTCAACCAATTTACAACTAGATCATAACTTAATCAATTTTTTTATACAACAAAAAATTTCTAAATTTTTGGTCAAGTTCGTATCGAAATTAGTCTTTGAGGATTATTATGATAACTCCCACAAAAAAAAAAAAGCTTTAACTAATTATGAAAAATTCCCATGGTAAATATTGTTCAACCTAAGATGTTATTGGGTATTTTTTTGTTTAGGAAGGTCATTTTACATAAAGACTTCTTAATTAGGGCCAACTTACATTGGCACTAGTTATTTGGGACCCTCATGAGCTGTACAAAGGAAACTATTATTTTAATTTCCACAAAGCTAAAGATAGTATATGAGACAAATTCCTTCTCCTTTTGGTTCTTATATTCAATAATTTTCTTGTGAAGCCTCACAAAAAAAGCCCCCACTCGCTAAATAGATTATACCAAAAGCTAATTACCATAATATCTGCATAACTTTCTCCATTGTCTTTGAAGGTCTCACATTATAAAATGATTTTTTTTTTTTTATATTTCCATTGTTTCCATTTTTCAAGAAGAGTAGAAAGTACATACTCTTTCATTCCATAGTTTTTAGGCATTTTTGAGTGCCCTCTTTTACAATAGAGTTGATGGGAATTATTCCTTACTAAGCAATAAGAATTTTGGCTCTCCGGGAAATATTTTCCCTTATGTACCATTTTTGTTGATGATTAGGAGACTGGAGCACCTGATCACACTCTATCCAAGACCCTGTGGACAAAACATGTTCTATCGTTTATTCAAATTGTAATTTTCTGTTTTTTTAAATTTATATATGTATAAATAAATTCAAGTCACTTATAACATTAAAATTATGTGATTGGAAAAAATGATTTAGCCAAGAAGAATAGTTTGAACAATATATGTGATATAAATATCGATACATGTGTGAAACTATGAACACATTTTCTCCCATTTATTTTCTTCTTCCTTTTAGGTTGCTATCTTTTTTTGGCTACAACATATTTAATACACTAACATCATAAACATATTCTATTTCTTCCATATATTTTTATAAAAGTAATTGCTAATTTAATATTAATATTATAAAATTTATACCATTATTATAAATTTTATAATTAATAAAAATTTATAATAAATATTTAATCTTTATTATGAATTTAATAATTATTTATGTATTTGATGTATGTCCATGTATATCAATCACATTATTGTTAATATGATTGTAATAATTTTACCATGGAGCAAATGAAATATCACTCTAATGAAATAACACGATAATCACTATGGGAAACATATTACGAATATGATGCAGAAAATCATGATACTATTGATTTGTTCACGGCGACAAAGAATCAAAATTAGCGGAACAGACAATCGTGATGATGAAACGATGTAAGGACCATTATAAACTACTAGAATTTAAATCAAAATTAGCGGAAGAGACAATCATAATGATGAAAAGATGTACGGACAGTAAAACTCTGTTGATCAAATACAGAACAGTGTTGGAATTTGGATTTTTTTATTGGTTGTATAATTTTTTTTCTGTTGTTTTGGGTTTTTATGTTTTTTTTGTCAAGAAATGTTATATTTAAAATTTTTTTCTTCAAGTGTGATGTTTTCATGATAAATTAACCCTTCACCAATAAAGATTTGATTAAAAAAATTTCACTTCAATAGCATAATTATGTTAAATTCTCCACAAATCACAATTTTCTACACTTGTTTATTTATCAAGAAATGGGTGAAAGTTTTCAACACCTCTTTTTCTAAACCCATTAAAAGAAGCTTTGTTTGTTTTAATAAAAGTTACCGTCCAATTGAGATAAATATCTCTCTTTCAAAAACACAAAACACAAAAAAAAAAACAAATATAAAAACCAAACCCTCCATTCACAAAACCCAAAGGCTTTTTCTATTTTACAAGTTACTTTAGTCTATAGCTATTGGTGGTGTCAACTCTCTATTTCATAATGCAAGGGATTATTCTCTATTGGTGGTGCCAACTCTCTATTTCATGATGCAACTCTCTATTTGGTGATGCAAGGGATTATTCTTTAATTACGGCTACATAGTTGTAGGCAAAGTGTGTCATTTTTGCTTAGATTGGTTGAGAAATTTCTTACAAATATTCTCTGTAAAATTTGAATTATGCCTAATCATAATCCAAGACTACCAGCAATTATCTAGCCATTATCAATGATGAGCCTCTTACCAAATCCAAAATCTACAAATTCAATTTATTTATATTATCCGTACAAATTTCATAGAGTATTAATAACATTTAAAGAAAATAATTAAATGTGAAAAATTTTGTCCCCATATATTAATAACGTTTTAGGAAAATATTAAACATCAAAAATGCGTTTCTCAAAATTCAAGACATATCACAAAATATGTTCGGTTAAATTTTTTGAACGTATTTAACGGCCAATTTTGCCCGTCATATTCCAACTCTGACACAGAGTTTTACCAGTCTTGTCTTATGAAGTAGACTTTTTTGAAAGAGAAAGAGAAATCATTGTTTTTTTTCTTTTTATCTAAATGTTACGCGGCTTTCCAGGAAAAAATATAAAATGTTATTGCTTTTTCACAGTTTTTCAAGAAAACTATTTATTGCTTTTTTATGTTTCTCTGCTTTTCAGGAAAGTTGTTGCACATGTCTCTGTTTTTCAGCTTTTGTGTTTTTATGTTGCACTGCTCTTCAAGAAAATTGTTGGACAAGTAGCGCATTCATTTTTTTTTCAATTTGGCCGTTTGTCTTTTTACTATTTTTTCAGGGAGGCTTATTTTTCTTGCTGTGCGCTCAGATATTTCGGTTCTTTTGCTATTTTTTCATGGCGGTGGCTCGATATTTGATCACTTCGTGAGGATTGCAACCACGCCGAGTCATTGGGGGAGAACATGAAAACTGGCCAATTGTTTTAGGAGGATGACTGGTTCAATTTCATTCTGAAGACGCTCTGCTGCATTTTACAGACTAAAGGTATGAAAACCCTTTTCAATTATCTCTGCAACCACTCCAAGTCATTGCCGGGGAACATGAAAGCTGGCCGATTACTTTAGGAGGACGACTTGTTCAATTATATTTCGAAGACGCTCTGCTGTATTTTACAGACTAAAGGTGTGAAAGCTCTTTTCAAATATCTTATCATCACCGTTGATCCATGTCTCTTCCTCAATCTCTGGTTTAGACTTTTGCTATAGAATTATTCATCTCGATTTTCATTAAAAACTCTGGTTGCTGTACAGTTGTGTGATTTCCTGCAATTATGCGGTTTGCTTTGTTGATGTTTTTCTGACATTAAAATTAGTTCATCCCGGGAAGACATTGCTTACCATTTTTAAAATTTACATTTAGTTTTGCGCTTTTAAAATTTCCTTTTCCGTGCATATATTCGATCCGGATTCGATGGTACAGTGGATGAGATATATTTTCATAATTTAATCTTGCTTTGTTGTGATAGTTAGTTGTTTTTTTTTCCTCCAATTTTATTTCCATTCAATTTATGTGCTAAATACTCTATTAGAGTTTCCATTGATATTTTTTTGCTAAATACTTTAACATAGTTTGGGGTTTAATATTGTTGTGGGTTGAGCAAAGGCAGAAATAGAGGCAGTCAACAATGACATTAATTATATTTATTGATATTTTTGGTTTATTTCATTTAGTTTTAGACTTTGGGGTTTAAGTTTGCAAAGGTAGAGGCACGGAAGAAAGTCAATAGTAACATTTATTTGCTTGAGAAGATATATGTGTTGATCATTTGGCATCATAGGCAACTTGATTTGGCCTTATCTGAGTTTCAAATTGGGAATAGCATATTTCCTTATTGAAACCCTGCACTATAGATATGAAAGCACTGCTATGGCGCAGAGAGAGTTCATTTGATCACAATAACTCACTCCTCGTTTTTCTACCAGCGGTTACAGATCTAACGGCTCAGTGGCAGAGCAGAGAAGAGAGCGAGCTCATAATAACTTACCCTTGAAATACTTACTACGTTTCCATTTTATAATAGATTCTTCTGTACTTTATTTCCGAAAGGATTTATGATGTGTGATTCTACTTATGATTTATTATTTAAAAGATTATTGTTATCCAAAGTGGCGCTGAATAATTTCCCTTTTTAAGTTATAATATTATATTTCTATGTTTCTATTATCATTAATGAATACTTTCACCTAATTGCTAGGTGTACTTTTTCTAGAATAACTTGTTTTGGATTTACTTTTACGATTTTGCTTGAATTTATTTGAGGTTCGAATATTAATTTTGCTCTGAGATAAGAAACATAAGCCAAGGAAATAATTCGTCGGATGGTGGTGAGTATTTCGATTAATAAAGATTAATTTTATGTTTTTCTTAAATAAAAATTTTGTTTTGTTTTGTTTAATTATGGTTAATAACACATTTCTTCTTATTCATTTCAAGTTAGATTTGATCTAGTTTTATTCAAGATTCAAATTTTAGGTTATTTATTTATTCCCACATATTCCAACTACTTACAAGATTAAAGAGCTCTTTCAAACCAAAAAATAAATATAACTTTAGATGGATACCGTGTTTCGTTTTTCTAATAACATATTCCAACTACTTACAAGATAAAAGAGCTCTTTCAAACGAAAAAATAAATACAACTTTATGTGGATACGGTGTTTCCTTTTTTCTAATAGTTAAGTTTTGGTTTTCCTTTAGTTTTTATATTTTTATTTTTTAATATATTTTTTTCAAGATAATTATTAGAAATTAATGGGTTGATTCTTTTAAATATATTATTTTCAAGATAATTTTAAAAATTAATATATGTTTTTTTATATTTCATATATTTTTTCATATTTTTATTTAATTGTTTTTAATTGAGTAATTATTTGGCTATTTTTTAATTGATAAAAATATCTAAATATGTTTTAGTTTATGTTTTTTAATTGGTTATCTAGATTACTATCGAATAGGTTTAAATTATTTTTTCTTTTATCTTATTATTTGCTCGAGAGAGAGTGGGGAAAAAGAGAGAGGGGCAAGAGAGAGAAATTGAAAGGGATTTAGAAAGGGAGAGTGGGGAGTGGAGTACGCAAGGGAGCGATTGAGGGAGAGATAAAGAGAGGGAGGGATTGAGGGAGGTAGGTAAGGAGAGATAAAGAGAGGGAGGGAGACAGAGGAAGGTAACGAGATAGAGAGAGAGAGAGTGAGGGTGCTATAGAGAGGGAGAGAGGGAAAGACAAACGAAGAGAGATGTAGAAGAGGTAGAGAGAGAGAGCTAGGATTCCTGTGGGGGAAGAGAGGGAGGGAGGGACGGAGAGAGAGGATGTGTGAGGAGCTAGAGGGAGTGAGTGAGAGCGAGAGAGGGAGAGCACAAGGGAGTGGGGGCAGGAAGGGAGATATGCATAGATGAAGTCAGTTTGAGGAGTTAGAGGAAGTGAGTGAGAGTGAAGGAGGGAGAGCACGAGAGAGTGGGGGGGAGGGAGGGAAATATGCATAGAGGAGAGAGAGGAAGGGAGAGAAAGCGGGGGAATAGGGAAAAAATAATGGAGTAGTAGAGGGAGAGGGAGGGAAGGAGGGAAAAAGAGAGAGAGAAAGGTGGGTGAGAGGCAAAGAAAGAGGGATGGATATGGTGAGGGAGAGGGAGAGAAATGGATGGGGATGGAAAGAGAGAGAGGTAAGGATGGAGGAATACAGAGATAAAGAAAGAGAGCGAGAGAGAGGGGGAAAGGAGTGATGGGACAGAGAAGGGGGGAAGGAGTGAGGGGGAGGGTGAGGGTGAGAAGGAGAAGTTAAGGGACATTAGGAGAGAGTGATTGAGGAAGTGAGAGATAAATAAATTAAGAGAGACACTAGGAGAGAAGTGCAAAGGAGAGAGAGTATAGGAGGGCAGGATGGAGGGACATAGAGGGAGAGGAAAAAGGAGAGGGACATGGTCAGGGATCTAGGGGGAGGAAGGGAGCAAGGGAGAGGGAGGTAGAGGTGGAGAGAGAGATAGGAAGGGAGGGAGGAAGGGATGTAGATAGAGAGGGATGGAGTGGGAACAATAGGGAGAGGGGGAAGGAGGGAGTGAGGGATAATGTGAGAGATGTCGGGAAGGGTAAGAAAATAGAGATAGTAATGGAGAGAGAGAGAGAGAGAGAGAATAGGTGTAATATCCCTATTTTCAGCATTCTATAAATGGGGAATAAACATAAAGTTTTGATGGATCTAAGAAACAAATTATGTATTTATATATTAATTGTGGAAATTAATGTATATATATATATATATGGAAACTATATCATTGTTTAAAGACTGAGTAAATTGGGATCAAGAATTCAAATCCATGAGGATGGACAAGTAAAATAAATCTAGAAGGAGGAAAAGCTAGTTTTAAAAGAATCTTTTGTGGAAAAAACGAAAGTAAAGCCTAGGCTAAGGGAAACAATATCCCAAAATATCTAAATGCATTTACGAAAACAGGTTGAGGGAAAAGAAAACTTCAATAAGTTATTCTTAGTATGACAAAGAGGTTGTCTACACTAAGGAAGAATTGGTCTCTGCTCCGGGGAGAGCTGTGGTATAGTATTTATACAGTGGTATGTATATACTGTAAAAAAATTATGTTTATACTTTTGTTATTAGTTATCTAATTCTAGAATGGAATGTAGAAAAATAATCAAATTCTAAATTCTAAAGTGCATTTATGTAAATTAAATTATAGAATTTATGTGTATTGTAGAGTGTGTGGTTTCAGAAAATTTAAATATCATATGTATCTGACAAAGATTAACTATTGAGGAATACAATTAATCCTTTTGTGTTGTTACATAGACTTATTAGAAATTTAGGACAAATAGACAGAATCTCTAAACCCTTTTTCAGGGTCTAAATATGTTGTTTAAGTCCAAATTAAATATCTAAAATTTCACAACAAAATTTACAATACCTGTATAACGAAACTAAATTTATTGCAGCTAGAGTAATAGCAGAAAATATGCCAGATATATGAAATTCTAAACATAATAGATTCTAGGTATACAACATGTTTTATAATACACATCTAAATGATGAATATACAATTTAGATTGAAATTAGAAACATAAATATATATATGTTGTCATATAGAAATTATTATACATTTATATTCATATAAAGACTCATTCATATATGCAAACATGTAATATAGAAAAAGTTAAGTAGTTTTATTATAATACTTCTCTACATATGTTAGTCATTTCAATAAAATCCTCTAGTGGAATTGAGTATTAAATAACGGGGTCAACCTTAAATAATAAATGCATTATACAAAATTTTGTTTGAAATTTAATCAGGGTCATCATCTAAATTCAAAATATAATGTATGAAGATGAATTATGCAAAGTTGAAGAAATGGTGGAAGATCCTCCATTTCTCTGATTACCGACCTGAAATAGGATGAAATTGATCGTCAGGTACTATGATCGTTGATCGCAAAGAATTTTATGAGAGAGTGAAAATAATGGGACAAACCTGAAACAAACAAAGTGATAAAAGTTAAAAATTTTAATTGACGAAATGAAAACGAAAAACTTAGAAAATACATGGTAAAAATAATACCTGTGAAATTATCTTTAAAATCAAAGCTTTCTTTCTGCGCATACAATAAAAGGAATTGTAAGGACAAGTGGACAAAAAGAACATATTTAACTATGTGACAGTAATTAATACAATAATGGAAAAATATCGATACTGACATGATGGAAGAGGTGTCCTAAAGCGAATCAGTATTATACAGAGTTGAAAAAGAACGTGATATTCTCGGAAGAGGATTCCCAAATTAGTTCTAGAAGAAAATTTATTATAAATTTAGTTTTGATAATTAAATTGTAGAAAATTTGGTTCAATTTCGTTTACTCTAAATTCACAAATTATTATGATATGAATAAATATCTTAAGAGTAATTAGAGATAAATTGATTTTAGAAATGGGACTATATAGGAATTAGAAGATTACCAAATTAGTTTCGGAAAGAAAATTATTATAAATTTATTTTTCATAATTAAATTCTGGAAGAATTGGTTCAATTTCATTTACTCTAAATGTATAGAGTATTATGATATGAATAAAGATCTTAAATGTAATTAGAGATAAATTAATTTCATAAATGGAACTATATAGGAATTACAAGAGTAAATACAATGTGGAATAAATAAAAGGAATGTTATATGAAACATATAAAATTCACTGGAACATGTAATAGTTGGTAAAATATGAAGTGAACATTTAAAATTGTAAAATACAGAGAAATTCAATGATGAAAATTCAAATTAAGACTGAAGTGGGAAGGTCGAATAACAAATAATTTAATTACAAATTCCATGACAAAATAAGGGAAATGGAATCTTAGTTGAAAAGCGTAATTATGTTTCACAGAAAATTATGTTGCCTATCTCTGTCTAATTTTAAATATTTCAGAAGACTTGGAAATAAATTCCATAAAGGCGTTGAACTAATTTAAAGATGCACTATGTGTCCAGAAGAACATTTGCGTAATCAACAACTGAGTTCAATTGCATGAGCAGTAAAAATATAACAACTTACCATGAAAGAGAGTGTGATGTATCAATATTTTGGAGGATAATGAAGAGAGCCTTCTCGATGTGAAAATGAACTACGTTGTCATACGAATAAAAAAATCAAATAGATACAGACAAAAGGAAAATGATAAACATCGTAACAAAATTTTATATGACAGAGGCATATGATTTACAACTACAAGGAGGAAAAATTTATATAGCTCTGTCCTATGTAAACATAAGAGAGGAATCAAAATTTTGACTAAAGAGTTCATTAAAATATAAACCTAAAACCATCCCAGAAATTATGCAAAAAACCCCGAATCTACAATTGGGGAAATTCCGTTTCCAGCAAGGGAATGATGATATATTAAACAATAGGGAAAATTACTATGAACTACAGTATAAACGAAATAAAAAAGCTCATTTTTATACTTCAGAAAATGAAATTGATAGCCATGAGTCAAAATATGCATACTAAAATTAAGAACAAACCTGAAATGGTATCTATCGAAAAGGGAACTCAACAAATAATGAAATTCGTGAAAAGAGTAGTACCCTTAGAGAGAAAGATGAAAAACCTCGTATGTAAACAAAAATGGCCTCAGATAAATGCGTGATAACAAGTTCACTGTATAGCAAGGAAATATACGAATTGGGAAATTTGTGAAAGGTGAAATGATCCAAGAAAATGAGAACTCTGAAATAAAATCTTAGGGTGTGGAATTTGTGAAACCTGTGTAATGGAAAAACAACGAACCCAAATTAGAAATTTCTTACCTCTTCATTATGGAAGTAGGGAATACGCTGAAGACGAAGGGGAGGTAAAAATATTTCAAACCTCAAACAGATTATGTTACAACGAATGTAATACAACATAAATTTGTGAACAGAGATGAATTTATCATTGGAGAAATAACGAAATAGGAGAAATTCGAAAGAAAAAATAAAATAGTAAATTAAAGAATAGAGGTATGTTACTGGTAAATGATAATTGAACACTCTAGTTTAAAAGAGGAAACGTCAAATTCAAGATCCATTGAATTACACACCGCATGAGGATAAAAGGATAGAAGGTGTTACAGTAATATGCCCTTAAACCTCATAAAAAATCCTCATAAGAATGTCAAGGAGGTATCTCTTAGTGTACTGACCTCTCAAGAAGAAAACTGACCAAATGACATTCAAATGAAACGGTGAAACCCTAACAAAATTCATTCAACAAATGAAGAAAAATCGATAAATCTTCATCGTTCATCACCATCCTACAGGTGTCCTCGCAAGGACCAATGCCATGTGAGATGTAGTTGATAACGTACCATCATTTAATGGATTATAAAAACAAAAATATAAGGTGTAGAGGCAGAGTTAATATTGTATGGGTACAATCCCATCGTTCATAAATCACACGGTCAAAGTTTTGCAAACGAATTAAATATAACTATTAAACTAAGAATTCGAATGGTTAAAATAGGATGTGAACATGACATAGTTTATAATAGGTTGAATTATATGTGGTAGGAACCTATACATGGAGTTCTTTGTAATTAACTTTACGTTGAGTTATATCAAAATTATATATATACATCTTTCGTAGGGTTCATCGAATGACCTATGTAAGGTTTATGCTACCAACGAAGGAATGGTAAGTTGAATTACTTGATTCGAACAATTTTTATGAGTTGAATGGTGTGTAATATGGAAATTCTGGTTGGGTAATATATTTTTTGGGTTGTGTGTATTAAAT
The DNA here is from genome assembly GCA_034641835.2 of Pinus albicaulis. Classification (NCBI taxonomy): domain Eukaryota; kingdom Viridiplantae; phylum Streptophyta; class Pinopsida; order Pinales; family Pinaceae; genus Pinus; species Pinus albicaulis. Next base: position 800,233,287 of record CM076573.1, read on the forward strand.
CAATAATCAGGTGGGGTATGTAGGAACATGTATAAGGTTTTTATGCCACCAATGAAAGATAGATTGATTTACTTTATTCGAATAATAGCTATAAAAGTTGTAAAAGTTATAATTGATAATTTATAACTTGAATAAAAAGTAGGTAAATCTGTTGTAAGGATATAACAAGGGTAAGGTATAATAGTATAAAGGGGAATAAACAAGAAAAAGGAATTAGAATAATGATAAAATACATGTGGTAATTATGTATTATAATCCAAATAAGAGAATTCCTTTTAGTGAAAAATAAGTATGGCTATTATACATTTATCTTAAGAACGTCACTAGATAAATTGACCTAAGGAATAAATATTAAGCCAGGAAAATAATAAGCCAAGATAGAGGCTAAGAATGTGAAAAATAAAACAAAAGAAGTCTTTGAGTTTGCATTATCATTTTTTAAAATAATCAACGACAAGTATGTCAGAATAGAATATTGATCATGACCAGAATTAGTATAAAATGAAAAATAAATTAAAAAATGGTTAATGGGAGTTGTTACAAATGGTATCAGATCCCATGTTAAAAACTCTGGGCTTATGGGTCCCAACAGAGGGAAAACATTTATGCTGTCAAAGTCATTTTAAAAAAATTATTTATGATTTCTAATTGGTATCTATATAGCAAAAATTAGTGGAGAAATCAGAGAAGAAAAGTTACAGATACTATCATAACTGACAGAGAAGAGTTCTAAGTGGAACTCGGAAGGGAAGGGGCCCTACCAGATCCAAATGCTCAAATGCTGAAAAATATATTGCAACAAGAAAGGGTTCAGCTAAGGACTAGCAAGGAAAAATTGCTTCAGTATTGAGTAAGAGAGGTTGATAAAGAAATAACCTCCAAGTATAGTTTTCAAAATGAAATAGAACACAACTCAGAGAGGTCTGAGAGTGGGGAATAATCTGCTTAAAGAGCAAGAGAAAAGGAAGATGCAGGGAGAATTTCGAAATTAAATTAATTCTCTAATCTATAAATAAGAGAAGGAAAGGGATGCAGATACCTAACTCCTAAACATGGTAAAATACTTCCAAGTATATGAATACAAAAGAAATTTGAATGTAATATTTTTGGGTTACCAGTGGCAAAACAAAGCCACACTTTGGTGAAAGAGAAAAAAAAATTTCACTGGCTTGATGAAAAAAACTTTCATAAGAAGAATTTCAAGAGAAATTCAAATCTCGATACCTTAGTGAGGGGTATTAAGAAGACTGAGAAAAGAAAAAAGTATGAGCTAAGGCGAGACAACTCACTATAGATGAAATTGTGATTAAATTCACAAAATTTCTTCGATATGTGCCTTACATTAGGGAAGAAAAGGCCAAATTACAGTGAATTTTGAATTGTCTAATCAACATCTAGAAAGAAATAATTGAAATTGACAATTAAGAGACAAGATTGATTAGCTAGAAAACTAGCGGAATTAGGAGAAGGGGAAGGTGACAACAAGCACAAAAAGGAATCAAAGATAGACAAACTGAATATCAATCAGCAATGAATTAAATTTCAGGTATAAATTATGACCAATATATGTTTGTTTTTACGTTATTCGGTAGCAAACTTAAGTTATACCAGCCTTAAGATAGTGGAAAAATGTAGTTAAACAAAAAAAATCAATAATCTTTCCTATACAGTTAATGGAAAACAAAAACCATTGACCATTAGACTGATTTCTACATTACAAAAAAATGGACAACAAGAAAAAAGTTGTCAAGTATGCTGCCCAGGTTGAGGAAGTGGGACAACCAATAGTAATGAGTCTATGGAAGACTTATCTGCAATTAAGAAATTCAGAAATGTAATACTAGAAAAATTTCAAGGATGTATAGAGTTAATAATCCTAAACAATAATAACTAAAACTTCAATTACAAGTTATACAAGAATTATATTAAACCAAATGTGTCTCCAGGGGGGATCGCTAATGTTCGTTTCCAAATATAAGGATGACACCTTCTGGATGTCTATAGATTCAGATAGTTAAACCAGTCAATTATCAAGAACTAGTACCCCTTCCAAAAATAAAGGATCTAACTGATCAAAGAAGAAGAAAAAATTTATAAGGCAATCTTCTAAACTAGATAAGGACATTATAAGGTTGAAAATTTAACCTTTGGACTTACAAAAACCATGCTACAGTCCTACATTAATGTACTTAATGAAAAATATGCTACTGAAACAATTGAACAAGTTTGCATGAGTGTTCATAGAAGATGTTCTAGTATGCTCCAGTAAAGGGATAAGAACAACAAGAACATCATAGCATAGTGTTGCAAATCCTTAGCGAGCGTTAACTACGTGAAAAACTCATCCAATGTGAGTTTCTCAAAAACCCAAGATTCAATAATTTGGACATACCATTTCTAATGATGGATTGGTGGCAGATTCGAAAAAGGATACATGTAATATTGAAATGACCTAAATCCAATGAGATACCGGCAATACGATCAATTAGGAGTATTTCTAGATAATAACAATGTTACTGATGAAATAGGTAACCTCATTGTTACCTACTTTTTGAAGTATCAAGAGAAACACCTGATTTTGAAAAAGTGGCGATGCAGAATCAAGAAAAAAAAATTTGAGCATGTTTTTGGCACTTTAAGATTTTTTCATTTTTTTTTTTAATTAATTTTTTTTTTAAGTGATATTTTTTATGTCAATTTTGAATAATGGTGGTGTATCATCACCAACGTTTTTTTATAGGATTGATTTTGACACTATATATTTTCTAATGTCTTCTTCTTCTGTGAGATGTTTATTTTTAAGTGCATTTATGTACTTGTGTTTTAAAAATAAAAATAAAAAAATTTAAAAATAAAAACTTCTAATGATATCTTCACTTTTTCACATACATAAAAGATGGAAAAAGGGTCAATATTCTAAAGTTTATATTTTCTACATGTTTTTGTATTGTTAAACAATTTTTCAATGCACATCAAAAAATTGTCGCTAAAAAACCAATATTTTGAACCATATGACAAAAAAATATAATTTTTCAATATAAATACAATGCAAAAAATACACTTTTACAGAGTTTTTGTTAGAAAAAACATGTTAAATAAACTAATTTTTTGGGAGAATCTTAACAAAAAAAACTTAAGAAAACAACATTTTTATTGAATTTTATGTCAAAAAATAATAGCAATCACATGTTTTTTGCAAAAAAAAGGGTTTTTCTCATAAAATATCAAAGTCTAAACATTACAAGTAAAACTGATTAATAGTTCTAAAAAATAAGTTTTGTTTGCAAGCATAACTTAAACATCATCAACAATATCAACTAATACATCTTCAACATCATCTAGAACAACATTGATGGCTTCTTCCGCAGCATTTTCTTCTTCATTTTGAACATTGTCGTCTTCTAATGGATCTTTCATGTCAGCAAATCTTCCAAAGTGTCCCTTTCCAATCATTCCATATAATGGTGGTTGAGGTTCCTTTGCTTTTTTTTCCACACGTGATTCATTAAAATCTCCTTTCCTCAAACCAACTTCTTGCTTCGCATCTGGAAGGAATTTAAGAGCGTTAATTATTTGTTGAATAAATTTGCATTGAACTGGGTCTTTCTAAATGGAAATGCAATTTCTTCCTTTCAGTAGGCAACATGCTAGTGTTGTACCTAATCATCAAGAACAAAAAAAATAAGTAAGAAAATTATTATGGAGACATAAAAGGTAAAAAAGACAATATTTAAATTTAAATTTGTATAATAAAACTTACCTGAACCTGAGAATAAATCCAAAACCCATTCTCCTTCATTTTAACATAGATCCATAAGATAGTTAATCAATGCTTGTGGTTTTTGATAAATGTTAACTATATCTCCTTTTGCATCTTTATCCTCATATGTTAGTTTTCTTACAACTGCATCATAAACCAATACTTGACTATGCCTCTTCCCATCTACTCGATTCATAATAATATGCTTATATATATCGTCTTTTGTCCAACATTCAACATGGATGAACTCACAATCATTTATAATAGGTTGATCTTCGGAAGAAACAATATTTGACTTTTTCCTGTAACATAACATAGTAAAAGTTCAATTAAATTTTACATGAATAAAAATTTTTAGGAGGAATCAAACATACAATTTCAAAATCTTACCATGTAAGTTGCATCCTTGAGTTTGCTTTACCCTTGAAGCTTGTTAATAAAATTAGAAACTGTGTGTCTGAATGAAATGTCACAAATCGCCAAAGTGGTGATGTTGTCACTTCTTGAAAACCCGTAACCACTTTACTAAAAGCTTTATAAGTATATGGTTCTCTATCATATTCAATGTCTGGGAAATTGAAACCATGAGGAATATCTGCAATAACTAGGCCATATTCCCTTTTAGGTATTAGTGATGCAATGTCTTCACAGTCACCTTGTATTATTTCATATTGGACACTATCAAGCCCATTCCAAATGTAATGATTAAGAGTAGGATCTAGTTCAACATTCATAAGATGCTTCCTTCTCATGTTCTCCATCTTAATTTTTTCAATAAAGCTTTTGAAAGTATCTGGTACTCCATTTCCATCCTTCTTCGACATCTTTAATGGCATAAAAAAATATATATATATAGATATGTATAAGTAATAAAATAAAAATAGTTTAAATATGAATAAAATGAATTTATAAATCAACATACCTTATTGAATGCAATATAAAACTCTTTTAGTGTTGATGTAGAACTTGCTTCTGGGTAGTTGTGTACAACATCATCCCAACTGTCTTCATTCAACATTTTAACCATGTGTTCTTGTATTTTCATAAAAATTTTCTAACTGAATAAATCAAGTTAAAAGCGTTAATATATTGACATTTATAACAAATTCTACCAACATCATTATGTTTTATTTAAAAGAAAATTATAATGAAAGAAAAATAAGAAATAATTCAAGAAACTTACTTTTGAAATTCTGCACACATTTCTTCCATTGATAATTCACCCGACTTCACACGGGCTAATACTGATTTGACTAATTTATAATCCTTCACACCTTGCATTGTTCTCCAAGGTGTAATAGTCATATCCTCTGGAAGCTTCTTCATTTCAAGACCCCCCTTACTGTTGGTAAATATTATGGGTTTACTCTTTCTAACCTTCTTATTTTTTATGGAAATATTCTCCCACCGATCAAAAATCTCATCAATCAAATCCCATACCTCCCCAGTTCTAAATTCCAACTGAAAAATGTTATTTGTGCCTCTGAAGAGATTTGTATTCAATTTTCCATCTTTTGTTTTTTTTTCATCAATTTGATAACCTGTTTCCATTAAACATTCCTTTCGAAATGCTACACTAACTTGTGTCTTATCCCCACCACATTTTTCTATGAATTCATTAAGAATAAATCTGACCCTTTGGATGAAAGTCATTTTCATTCTGTACTCATTATCTGCATTATGATCCCATGCCAATAACTTTGATTCCATTTCTATTAAGCCAACGTAAATGATGCATTTCACTGTTTGAAAAATATATTTATTGGGATATTCTGCAATCCATTGTCTCTTAGCCTCTATTGAATGGTTCCCTCCAATTACATAATATTTATAATCAAAACGTTTTGTCTTGTCAAATGCTTGTTTGTTGGGAACCTGACATGGATCGACAAGAACCACATAATCCACCACATGCGCATATGGATTGAACCTGAACAATGTTTTCAGATTATGTACATGTAGGTGATGGGCCTTTCTAATTTGATATTGAGCTTGTCCTTCATCTGGGCCATAAAATTGGTTAACATTAAGCTCAAATGTTTGGCCACCAAGAATTAATTTATTCTTTCTCAACTCTTGTCGAATAGCATTTTGTTTTGTTTTAACAATGCCATCCTCTAACTCAGCACCTGGTGTTATGATTTCTCTGCTTCCGTGAGAGCTTTCAATTTGTTCTTCACTGCTTCTCATGACCTTTACAGGTTCACCAATATTTGATTTCCTAGTCTTATTGGATAACATATCAGTTTTTTTATAAACAAGCTCTCCTTCATGACGTAAAAGAGAGACATATTTGGAAATATTTCTTTTTGGTGTCTGATATGTTTTCTCCTTTTGCACAATAGTTCTCATCTCCTCACTAATTCTATCATAATTTTTTGTTTCATGTTCGACACCTTCAAAAGAAACATGTTTAAGTTTACTAGATTGACCCACCTTAGTGACTCTTGGTTGATCCCCTCTTTGTACAGTTGTAGTGTCACGAGCTATTGCTCTTTGCTTCAATCTCCTTTCCTCTGCTTTGTCTTTGTGGAAAGTTTTGATCACATCCATAACATTTGGCACCAACATATAAATACCTTCAAACATGTTTGAAAGACCCGAAACAAAATCCTATGAAACAAAATAAAACATGTCAATGATCAATAATTTACAAAAAATTGAATCATCCTTACAATAATGCATAGAGGAAATAAAAATAAGCATACTTACAATGTTATTTGCAATGTTGCTTGATATTTCTTCAGAAAATTTTGAAGTTATTTCATTTGTGTCATACTTGACGATTGATAGACGATATCTAACCTTCTCACGTTTCTAAGCCTTCCTTGCAAGAACATAAATAGTGTTTGTATTCGGGACCATACATATGTCTCGTACTCTGCCCATCACATCATATGGCTCATTTAAGTCAATTATACCACAAATCAGATAGATGTGTATATCAGCCTCCATTTCACTGTCTTCAAGATACCATGAGAAATCGGTTTTATCTATTTCCTCGGCGTTCTTCCAATCAGAAATAAGCTTTAATGAACCTGGTGCCCCACTTGCTTGACTTTTATTAGTGTGTGCAACAATTTCCTTATTGCGTCCAACAGTGTCCATAGTGCGTCCAGCTGCAACTTTAGATTTGGGAGTTGTATCCATAGTGCGTCGAGCTGCAGCTGTAGATTTGGGAGCTGCTGCCCTAGGTGCAAAAACATTCACATAAATATTTTTTGATGCCATTTTCTTGATATATATATATATATATATTATTTAATGGAAAAATATTGCGGATAAAATAAATTTAATAAACAAAATTTATTTCTAAAACTAAATAGTTTGAAATTAAAGCAGTAAAATCAACTATAAAAATTTTCATTTAAAAACAAAATATTATAAATCATATGTGTATATATCTATATAATATGTTTTGAATACATTTTATAAAAAATTTAAAAATGTGTTTAAATTGTATAAAATAATTTTAAAAAAATAAACTAGTATTTTCAAACTTCAGTTTTTGTTTAATATTTAAAAAAAAACAAAAAAATTACTAACTATTTATAACAAATGTTATAATATTATATATTTTTTTATTTTTTTAATTGTATTGTTATATAGCTTTTTTTTTTATTAATTTATTATATTGTTATATTAAAACAAATGTTTTTTTTTTTTAATTTATTATATTGTATTTTTTTTTTAATTATATAATGTTTAAAAACAAAACATAATTGTTGTTTAATATTTTTTTTTAATATATATTTGTTATATTTTTAGATTTTTAAGAATGTTTTTATTATTTTTATATATAACAATGTTTCTATGAACTTTTAATTGTTTTATTAAAACAAATTATTAAAAAAAAAAATTAAAAACAAAAAAATAATAGTAATAAATAAATAAAAATAGTCGTTATTGTACAACGGCTATTTGGAGCTTCTTTATCTATTTAAGCTGAGTCCTTGATCAGATTTTGTATCTTGTCCTTATGATGAACCACACTTGCTGGTTCGAAACGCGTCGACACAACCTTCTCCATTGTGATTTTCACCGAAAGATTTGATACATAAAATAAATAAAACCAAAATTAAAAAATGTTTTATTAAAAAAAAAATTTAAAAACAAAAAAAATTAAAAAAATTAAAAAAATGAATAGCCTACCTGCGGCCACAGGGGGCCGGTCGGGCGGCGCCACGGGGGCAGCCCAGCCGGCCTCACGGCCCCCGCTAGGCGGAGGGACGATTCTGTGAATCGGCCCTCCGCCCAGCGGGAATCGACCATCCGCCCAGCGGGGGTCGTGAGGCCGGCTGGGCCGCCCCCGTGGCGCCGCCCGGCCGGCCCCCGGCGCCCAGCGGGCAGGGTCTGCCACAGACCCCGCCCGCTTGGTCGGGAATCGGCCGCCACAGACCCACGCCCGCTGGGCGCTGGGGGCTGGCCGGGCGGCACCACAGGGACAGCCCAGCAGAGGCCGTGAGGCCAGCTGGGTTGCCCCCGTGGTGCCGCCCGGCTGGCCCCCAGCACCCATCGGACGAGGTTTACGCAGAGCCCACCCGCTGGGCGCCAGTGGCCGAATCGGCCCTCCTCCTAGCGGGGGCCGTGAGGCCGGCTGGGCCACCCAGCCAGCCTCCGGCGCCCACGGGCGGGGTCTACACCACATTTGTTTTTTTTTTTTAATATAATATAATTATTAAAACATTATTTAATAATTAAAAAAAATATTAAAAAATAAATAAATATATATATAAATAAATAAATAAATTTAAATCACAATTATGTCTGGTTTCTAAACATTATAAAAAAATTAAAAAAACAATATAATAAATTTAAAAAAAAAAACATTTGTTTTAATATAACAATATAATAAATTTAAAAAAAAAAACTATATCACAATACTATATATATATATATATATATATAACAAAACAATAAAGAAAAAAAAATTAAATATTTAAAATTAAAAAGAATAAAACTAAGATTTAAAATTTAAAAAAAAAAAATAGAATATAAAATAAAATAATTCTCAAAAAAAAAAAAATAAATAAATAAATTAAATAAGGAAATCACTGATATATTTATGATAAAAAAAAAAAAAACAAATAAAAAATGTTATAATATTACTTTTTTTTTTATGTGCATGGTCGTTTTATGGATTTTTCTGTCTAGATGAACCTATCCTATAAGTCTAAAAAAAAAAAAAAATTCTAAATTTTTGTCCTTAAAACCCTAAAAAAATTAGTTTTTTTTGCATTTTCTTCTCTAAAAAAATATAAAAAAAATTAAGGTTTTTGAACCTAAAAACCTTAAAAAAGTAGCTTTTGGACATAAAAAACTATAGAAAAACAGATTTTCCTCAAAATCGTCTTTAAATTGACAGAATAGAAGGAAAACTAACCTTTGAAATGCAAAAAATTGCTGTCACCAATGCCAACACAACGCCTCCACAAAATTACGAATATCAACACAATGCCTCCAATGCCAATGCAATGCCTTCACAAAGTTACCAATGCCAATGCAACACCTCCACAAAATTACCAATAGCGACACAACGCCTCCAATGCCAATGCAATGCCTCCACGAAGTTACCAATGCCAACGCAACACCTCTAAAAATTTGCTCTAACAAATACCAGAAAACTTGATGTGATGTGATGAATAGAAACAATCATTCCTTTTAAATAGCGAATATTGTCTGATTGGTTTACTGTTTAACGAATGTGGGATTAAAATTTCAAATTTAAAATATTTACATTTAGTTTATTATATTTCATACTATAGTTAAAATACTTATTATTTGCATGTAGTTATCATAGTTAATATTTTATTTAATATTTACATGTACTGAATGTTGAATAATTCAAATATAATCTCAGATTAAAAATTAAAATTTGAAATACTTACATGTAGTTAATTATATTTAATATTATAGATAAAATAGTTAATATTTGCATTTAGTTATCATAGTTAATATTTACATGTAATCAATGTTTAAAATCATGGGATTAAATTTTAAAATCTAAAATATGTACATGTAGTTAATTATAGTTAATATTATAGTTTAAATAGTTAATATTTACATGTTGTTATTTTTGTAAATATTTACATGTAGTCAATCTTAAACCATTCAAATAAGAAAATTATTTTAGTTTCGAAGACATGCAGGAAAGGAATATTTTGTGGATATTTTGAATAGAAAGTATGGTGAAATATTTGAAGACCAATAGTTTATTAATAAATTTTTAAATATATTTTAGATGAATATAACGTAAGTTTAAAATTTAAAATTTAAAATATTTACATGTAATCATTATAGTTAAAATAGTTAATATTTGCATGTAGGTATTATAGTAATATTATAGTTAATACTTACATCTAGTCAATGTTAAATCATTCAAATAAAAACATTATTTTAGTTTGGAAGGTATCCATGATAGAAATATTTTGTGGATATTTTGAATATAAATATCGGTAAAATATTTCAACATAAACAGTTTATTAAAAAAAATGTTAAATACATTTTTTGACTAATATTTGTACCAAATATTTGAAATGAAAATTTTGGAGGGAAAGTTTTTCGCAAAATTTTTTGGGGGGGAATTTTGGAGGGAAATTTTTTCGCGAAATATTTTGGAGGGAAAATTTGGAGGGAAATTTTCAGTCTTTAAGCTATATATTGTAAGTGGGAGAGGAATTTATATCATTCAACCTATTCTTGTTGAAATCCATGGTTTCTTCTGATAGCGAAGTTTTTCTTTCTAGAACATCAACACGTCATGCAACAACTCTATTCAGAGTGATGAATATAACGGGAGTTCGTTCACCATGAATAGAGAGTCAAAAAATCGACTTGGTCGTTATCCTAAAGATGATGAGAACACAATTGATGAGGTGCAGCAAAATGAAATTTCTGTAAATCGAGCGACAGTTATACCACTTACTCTTAATCCTAAGGATTATGAAAGCAACAGTGATGAAGGGCATGATGAAGAATTTCCAGAGTCAAAAGTTTCACTTTGTCCTAATCCCAAGTATTATGAGGACACCACTGATGAAGAGGGAGATGAATAATATCCACTTCAGCTTAATCCTAAGGATTATGTGAGAACAACAAATGAAGAGGGGAATGAAGAATCTGTAGAGTCAAAATATCCACTCTGTCCTAATCCTGAGGAGTATGCCAGCACCACTGATGAAAAGGGGGATGTAAAATTTCTAGAGTCAAAATATAAAATTCATCCTAATCGTAAGGATTATGCAAGCACCACTGATGAAGAGGGGAATGATAATGTTTCAGAGTCAAAACATCCACTTCGTCCCAATCCTAAGGATTATGCCAGCACCACTGATGAAGAGGGAAATGAAAAATTTACAGCGTCAAAATTTCCACTCTGTCCTAATCCTAAGGATTATGCAAGCACCATTGATGAAGAGGGGGATGAAAAAATTCCAGAGTCAAAATTTCCACTTCGTCTTAATCCTAAGAATTATGTCAGCACCACATATGAAGAGGGGAATGAAGAATTTGCAAAGTCAAAATATGCAATTCATCCTAATTCTAAGGATTATGTCAGCAACACTGAGGAAGAGGGGAATGAAGAATTTGCAGCGTCAAAATATCCACTTCATCCTAATCCTAAGGATTATGCCAGGACCACTGATGAAGACGGGGATGAATTTCCAAAGCTAAAATTTTCACTTCATCCTAATCATAACGATTATAATTTAACCACTGATGAAGGGGGGGATGAACAATTTCCAATAAATATAGATTCAAGGCATTCACTTATTCCTAATCCTAAGGATTATGAGAGCTTCAATGAGGAAGGGGAGGGGCAGGATGAAGAAATTCTAGTGAATACAAATTCAAAGCTTCCACTTATGCCTAATCCCAAGGATTATGAGAGCACCACTGAGGAAGGGGAGGATGAAGAGTTTCTTGCAAATGATAATTTTAGAGGCACAGATTTGAATATTGCATTTTCTCCAAGTGACCATTTCAAAGACACTCATGGTGATGAAGAATTGAATCCTCCCAGGGAAGAATTTGAAAGCATGGGTCAAGATGGTGAAAAATTTCTTTTGAGTCAGGGTTACAAAAGTGTCGATGATTCTTGTGAAATGTTTTCTTCAACTGATGATGGTAAAGAAAATTTTCCACGCAATGATGTTGATGAATTTCTTAACTATGTTGAGGATGATGATATTGGGGATAATATTCCTCCTAATGATGATGAAACTACTTTCACAAAGGATGATGGAATGATGAAGTCGTTGCGAGAAAATATTGCAACTAGGAGTAGGAGTAGACCTTTTCATATCAATCCAAAGCATTCCAGTTATACAAGGGTGAGGACAAAATATCTCACGACAAGAAGTTCTGTCGTTCATTTGATTTCAAGTGAATGTTGTCGAAGGGATTGCTTGAAAAATATGGATTTCAACTTTTCTTTGGAGAAAAGGAAAACATATATGTCAATGAATAAAAGCATGCAAAATTCATATTGAGTGGGTTGCATGCAATCTACACTAGCAGGTTATGATTATCATATTGGGAATGTATTGCTTTGCAGAAAGGCGTTCAAAATGTTGTATTCAATTGGTAATTGTCGTTTGTCAAGAATCCAAGATAGATTGGAAAGGGATCCCACATATTATTCAGAAGCACGTTATAAACGGGAGGTGGGGCCGTTTGCAAATACTGCTAAGACATGGATGAAAGACTTCTTTCAAATCATGGAGAGTGTATGCCAAATAAAGACACAATACATATTCCAGATAATTTCTCGAGACGAGAAATATTCATGTTATACAAAGATTATGCAGAAGCTGTTGAAGGAATTGGTAATTTTATTACATATTCTTATTTTACAAGGATATGGAAAATTGAATTTAACAATGTTCGTATTCCTAAGAAGACAAGGATGGGAATTTGCAACACATGTGCTTCTCTTAAAGCAAAAAGAGATAAGTGTCAAGGGGCGGAAAGAGGTATGTGTTCAAAACATTGTTTTTTAAAATTTGATACTTATCAACTATGAAAATATATTTATTCATATGTTTCTTTTATTTTATGTATAGATTCTGTTGTCAAAGAAATTCAAGACCATCGCAATCAGCAAACAAGTGAAAGGCAAAATTTGTGTAAACATCGAAAGAAGTGTTATGATCATCCAAATAAATATCTAGGATTGATAATTGATGGTATGGACAAAAAAAACACTTCTTCCGCATTTTGTCCGCACGCCAAAAAAATTACAGGAGGAAAATTTCATTCAATTTCACTTGGTTGGTTGTATGGTATTTAATGAGAAGATGTTTCCAAGAGTTTTCTTCACAACTCCAAATATTCACAATGATGCAAATCTGACCATAACTATAATCCATGATGTGGTTACTCATTGGTCTGGGATTCTTCCTGAAGTTTTGTATTTACAATTAGAAAACACAAGTCGTGAGAACAAAAATCAAGTTATTTTTGGGTATCTAAACATGCTCGTTGAATTGGGGATTTTTAAAAAGATAAAGGTTGGTTTCCTTCTTGTTGGGCATACTCATGATCATATTGATCAAATGTTAGTCGTTTTTCAGTAACATTGAGGAAAGGTGTTGGGAGCCTGCCATCATTAATTGAATGTATTAAGAAATCGTACATTCCAAAGCCTGTTTTTCATGTGTTGGAAGAAACTATTGACATGCGAAGGTTTATTTTTGGATCGCATGGTGAAGAGAAATGCATTGAACAACTTAACGACATTAGCTTCCAGAATCAATTTCGTATCAAAAAAATTGATGGGATAGCACTTATATGGGGCAAGAAGTATTCAACTATTGAAGAATGGGGACCATAATCAGGTTTAGCATTTTTTAAGTTCATTCCAAAGTGTCCAATGTTTTCATCAAAGATATTGTTATTACAGTCAGTTTCTGAACTCCATAATGCACGAAGGTAGAAGAGAGACATAAATTATTCTGAATGTCTAGAGGAAATTAAAAGACGTATTAGAGATACATATGAATACTTCGATGTTGTTGATTCAGTTTGGTGGGAGTCTTTTTTCATTAATCAAAGTGATATGATTTCAAGATCAATAAATGGGGATACGCTTTTGAAGACTCCTTTTTTTTGCCACAAAATATGCCAAATGAACATGAACATCAGGAAACACACAATGTTGAACAACAACAGCCTCAAGCTATTATTAATTCCTCACAGGTATAGGAAAGAGAAATCTATATTGGTTCTAGAAGATCACGTGCACAACGTGAAGCCATGGAAGACCTTTACAGGGGTTCTGTGAAGGATATTAAGGAGGGTTGCATGATAGCAGTGTTAGCAGATGAAGATCCACTTGGTTATCCATTCTGGATTGCCAAGGTTATAAAGGTCATTAATGAAAATGAAGAGATTACAGCTGTTGATGTACATTGGTATGCCACAAGTACCCACCCTTTCAATGGTGTGTACAAGCCAGAGATGATAGTTGAAAAAAGAATTGGCAGAAAGAGAAAAAGAAAGGGCACAAATATAAATTGTCGCTGCACAGATGTCTTAAAATTGGAGGATGTTGACATACTTGTGTATGACTTCAATTTGACAAAGAGAGGAACTCTTCGGTTTCAGACCATAAATATTTTGAAGAAATTGCTACCAGAACAATTACTGTTGAAATGGGACTCTGCAGAATGTAGACGTAGATCTACAAGACTTTTGAACTCTGAAATGGTGGGCATGTATGTTGACTCAAATGGAGCACTAGTTGATGAAAGAGAAGAATATGGATCATCTTCATCTGCATCAAGCCATTCATCTGAAGATGTAGATTATGATGGTGTGCCAGAACCTATGGCTGATTTTGAATAACTATCTAAGACACTTTTATGTAATTGATGTTTGCATGGTAACTTGAAATAAAAATTTTGACTTCCATCTCATTTTTCATGAAGTTATGAGACATTTATATGTTTTTTGGATTATATGTTTTAATTATGAAGAATTCATTTCTTTAGAATATCGACAATGCAACAATAAATTACAAAAATAATTTATGTTATATTCAATGTACCAATGTTGATATTTTAATTATAAGTAAAATAGAAAATAGAAACTAATGTTGAATTTTTAGATTATGAAGTGATATTACCATGATATTATGTATTGTTACCATTTGGTATAAGATACTTTTAAAAGTTTTAATAATTATATGCTTCATTGAAACAGAACACTTTGTTTTGATGCTTGATTTTTAGGTTTTGATTGAAATTATATTTAAATTTGTCTTATGCTAAAATTTGAAAAAAGATAAGTTTTTATCCTTTAAAATTAAAATTACTCTTACTTGTTTCTGTTAAATGATAATTTTTTCATTTACTTGTTCATTTTTTGAAATTTTTAAGTCTTATAATTTCTCCATAATTTCATTGTTCAAGTATGTTGAACACTTAAGATTGAAAAACTTTAGATTTACAACTTGTCATTAAAGTTTTTATGCGCTACCAAATGTTATCTTTAAGGTTATGGTTGACAATAATTACAATTTTGGAGTTGTTTAAAGTCAAGATATTTTATGTTTAACAACATGGATGAAAATTGTTCGAAATGATAAGCCCTTCAGACATGTATTTGTTTATCTTTAACATCATCTATCAAAAATGTTAGAAATTTACGATTTTAAAAAATGTCCTAATATGTTGTCTTTAATTCCATTGTTACAAGTGTCAAATTTATGACACATTTTTTTTTTTTTGCTATTCCAACATCAACTGGTTTTGTTTTGAGGGTGTTTTTTCAATCCTTTTTTCAACAAACAATTTTGTTTTTAGCATAATTTTATAAAATGTTGAAATTTGACCTTCAAAAAAAACCAAGTGCGTTCTGGAAGACACACTTTTTGTTTTTGGGGTGTTTTTTCATGTTTTTTGAGACTTTTTGGGCTAGAGTTTCCGTTTTGAGGTCAGGTTACCTATTTCATCGGTAACAGTGTTTAATACCATAAAATTGAAAAAGTATTTTTTGCATTGAAGAAGAAGGAGAATGTAAACTTGAGTGGAAAACTAAGTGTTGAATTAGTTGGAACAACTGAAACGGAAATTTAGTACTACACTGAAAATTGCTAATACAGCTAAGGAGTGGTTGTGTATACGGAAAAATCATATAGAGAGGATGAGAAAAATATTGTTGCAAAATAATGCAAAAATAATTTATGAATCTTGAAATTTGAAATTAAAATAAACATAGATATAGTTATGCAGCCTATGAGTTTGAATTTATTTTTGTTAAATAATACCTTTAAAATGCGGAAATAGTGGATGGGAGAAACTTAAAGTTAGTGATAACAGGTCATAAATATTTCTTTAATAAAATAAAGTGAAATGAAAAACAAGCAAGGTGGTAAATTTCCTGAGTAAATTTGATATAAAAATAAAACATAGAAGGAAAAGAAACCCAAAATGTTGATCTGTAAGTAGACAGACTCGTCAAATTTTGATACATACAGGTAGTAGGGAGAACAAATTCAAGGAGCATTCTTACAAAACCCTCAAAAATGTAAGATTCTTCAAGATCAAATTGCATGATAGATACTAAACCAGCCAAGACTAATTTTTACAAGTAAAAAGTATAAAAATTCTAAGGTGTCAATGTTGAACCATAAAATAGTAGATGAATACCATCAGAGTATCATGAGAGACCTTATACAGGTCATCCAAGTATACAAATATAATAACAACCTTGAAGAAAATTATACTTTGACCAGGGACGAAGAAGGAGGTAAAACAATCCCTGGTACGATGGTTTAAAATTTCAACAAGATAAAGTGGAACATCAATATCCTGCTACTTTACTAAATTCCCTCTCTATTTGAAAATTAGAAGAAAGAAGTGGTATTAATGGAATTTAATTCAGGATTGCTAAGTACCAAGTACCAACATAATGAATTTGTGGGAATAGTGGATAATCTAACTAAAATATTACACTTTTTCCTTTACAATCTACTATTGGCACATCAAAAGTGACCAAAGGATTTAGGAAGGAAATCTTTAAATCCATAGAATCACAAAATTTATTTATATGATAGAGATGCCAAAATTACATATATATTTTGGAAATCCTGTCTGGAGGAAGGGGGACAAAGCTAAACTGCAGTGTAGCTTACTATCCTCACACAGATAGAAAAACATAAAGAAAAAGAAAAATATTAGCAAACATATTGTACAAGTATGAAGTAGATAAAACCCAATAGTTGGGGAGACTTGTTGCAATTACTAGAAACTGCATACAAATACAAGTATCAGACTTCCAGTGACATAAGTTATTCAAAAGCCTCGTATGACAGAAAAGGCCACACTACACTTAGTTGGATTCAATAGAAGGACAAATTTGTCCTAGTACCAGAAATATTGCATAAGGTGAAAACAAATGGTGGAAAAAATTCATCAGAATCTTAAAGTGACTCAAACTCGCCAGAAGAGTTATGAAAGAATTCACAAAGAATTAAAATATGGACATAAATTATATTTAAGGATTTAACTTCACAAATATGACATTGCATACTGACAATTATGCTGAGAAACACCTCAATATTGCGGGGCCCAGAGGGTTGGAGTGAGATTACAAAATCTCTCTACTTAATCACATTAAAATGGTTTTCATATTTCATTATTGAAAAATCTATGTACATGAACTTGCTCATGTGATTTACTGTACTGTGATACAGGTGGAAAAAAGAAGAGAACTTTCGTCCAAAAATACTTTGTAGTTGGAGCAGGAAGAATCCATGCTCCAGAATAAAACAACATCTCGGGTAAAAGTGTAGTGGAAGCACTTTTCCCCTGAGGAAGCTACTTGGGAGATGGAAGATATGATGAAAGAAATATAACAATCATTGTTTAATGAATAAACAGAAATATTTGCAAACACCGAGGATGGTTTTTTTTTTAGAGGGGGGCTATGTAATATCTCTATTTTCAGCATTCTATAAACGGGGAATAAACATAAAGGTCAGGTGGACCTAAGAAATAAATTATGTATTTATATATTAATTGCGGAATGAATATATGTGTGTGTGTGTTTGTGTGGAAATTATATCATTTGATAAAGACAGAGTAAATTGAGACCAAGAATTCAAATCCATGAGGATGGACTAGATTCCCAATACTTTCCCAAAATTCTCCAGAAATCCTTGGAGAAAAATAAAATATATTAAACTTTATTAGATGGGAGAAAAGATCTAATAAAAGCCTAGTTACTGATAATAAGTAAGAATAAAACTAGAAAGAGGAAAAGCTAGTTTTAAAAGAAGTTTTTGTAAAAAAATGAAAGCAAAGCCTAGGCTAATTGAAACAAAATCTAAAAATAATTGGACGCAATTATGGAAATAGGCCGAGGGAAAGAAAGCTTAAATAAGATATTCCTAGTATGAAAAAGGGGTTGTCTACACTAAGGAATAATTGGTCTCTGCTCAGGGGAGAGCTATGGAATAAGCTCAAGGTTGGGAGGCAAATAGTCTTTATACAATGGTATGTATATACTGTGAAAATTTTATGTTTATATTGTTGTTATTAGTTATCTAATTCTAGAATGGAATGTAGAAACCTATTAAATTCTGAATTCTGAATTGAATTTATGTAAATTAAATTATAGAATTTATGTGTATTGTACAATGTCTAGTTTCAAAAAATTTAAGTGTCATATGTATTTGGCAGAGATTAACCATAGAGGAATAGAGTTAATCCTTATGTGTTCTTACATATACTTATTATAAATTTGGGACAAAGAGAGAAAATCTATAAACCCTTTTTTGGGGTCTAAATCTGTTGTTTAATTCCAAATTAAATATCTGAAATTTCACTACAAAATTTACAGTACATGTACAATGAAAATAAATATATCTCAGCTAGTGTAATCGAAACAAATATGCAAGAGATATGAAATTATAAATAGAATAGATTCTAGATATACAACATGTTTTATAATACACATCTGAATTATGAATATACAATTCAGATTGAAATTAGAAACAGAAATATATATATGTTGTCATATAGAAATTATTATACATTTCTATTCATACAAAGACTCGGTCATATATGCCAACATGTAATATATAAAAATTTAAGTAGCTATATTATGATACTTCTTTACATGTGTCAGTCATTTTCAATAAAATCCTCTAGTGGAGTGGAGGATTAAATAACATGGTCAACCTTAAATAATAAATCCATTATACAAAATTTTGTTTACAATTTCATCAGGGTCATCATATAAATTCAAAATACAATGTATGAAGATGAATTATGCAAAGTGGACAAAATGGTGGAAGAGCCTCCATTGCTCTAATGAACGACCTGAAATAGGATGAAATTGATAATCTGGTACTCTGAATGTTGATCACGAATAATTTTATTAGAGACTGAAAATAATGGGACAAACCTAAAACAAACAAAGTGATCAAAGTTAGAAATTTTAATTGATGAAAATTAAAAGGAAAAACATAGAAAATACATGGTAAAAATAGTACCTGTGAAATAATCTTCAGATTGGAAGCTTTCTTCCTATACATATAATAAAAGGAATTGTAAGGACAATTGGACAAAAAGAACATATTTAATTATGTGACAATAATTAATACAATACTGGGAAAATCTCGATATTGGCATGAGGGAAGAGGTGTGATGAAGCATATCATTATTATTGATCCAAGTGGCTCCAGAGACATAGGGAGGACAAAGAGGTCTGAGGGAAGCTCAAAAATAAAAGTGTCTAGATTTCTCTCAAACTAGGTTCAGGTTTAAGATCTCGTCTTTATGATTCCAATGGCACAAACGACACTCAATTCCCAATTCCATGTGGAGAAGTTAGGAGCAGTCAAAGTTTTGGGTTGACTTGGTGACTTGGTACACTTAAGGAAGGCACAAATTTGCCCTTTCTTGGCCACTGGATTCCAGCAAGCTCAGGCCAGATTCTGGGAAAATTTGTGGCCTCCCTGAAAATACTCCTACGGAATATTTTCAAGATTTCTGAAAATATGTGTTGGTTATATAAAAATAAAAATATATATATTAAAATTGGGTGGTGGGCCATGACCCCTATCAGACCCAAAACAACGGTCAAAGGAAATTGGGTGGGGCCAACGGTTGTGACCCCGCAGCCCCAACCCTCCACCTCATATCAAGGTGAGTATATATATATATATATCTATATATATATATATATATATTACATGTATGATGTAACCCCACTTCCCAAACCGCTCTTCTTTAAATATAGCCGGTGGGAGTATGGGTGGGCCACCCGATGCAGGTCCGACCCCCCAACTCACCAACCACACACCTCCTTTTACCACGCTGCTGACAGTGAATTCTGGGGAGGGCTGCCAAATACAGGCCTAACCCCCTGCTATTATATACTTTAACGTGTCATTTGAGTTAAAGAAAAACAATTCACAACTAATAAAAATAGTATTCTGATTAATTACGAAGGGGGCGGGGTTTGACCACCCGATCCCCTCACTCCTAATGCGAATCCTAACCAATGAAACTAACAAATTTCTTTGGTAAATCCGCCCACAATTTTTAATATAAGCTCGTCACTCACAAGTGCACCCAGGCCATGGAGGAGTGGAGTGTGCACACAGAATGAGATGTACATTGATGCACACAGTTCAAGGTACTGGAACCATGAGCCCAGAAAAGAGGCAGGCGAAACCTTGATTAAGCCCAACTTTCAGGACGGCGAAACTTTGACAATGTCCAAATGGGACAAATGTTATGTCAATTTTTCACTATTCGAAGCCACGAATCTAATGGCCCATTCAAATTTTCCATCTGAGCTTTATATGTTTCGGCCACTTTTTGAAGTGAAGTTGCAAGTATCATCATTCAATGAGTGAGCAGTCGATTTCACACTTATAGACACCACGATTGTGATGGTGATTTCAAATCCAACAGCAAAGCAACTCATTCTTCAATCATCTTCAGTGTGAGGTATATGATGAGTTGATTTCATATACTTCTTTATGTTTTTCTCTCTGAGATGCATTGTGTTATACAGATCCCTGTTGATGTTTGATGTGGGATCTTGTTTTGTTTTTTATGTGAGATGTAATTTCTGTCATGGATTTGTATTATGTTTGAGTTCCCTTTGATGCCATTTTGGCGAGATACCCATTTTACATGTATGTTGTTTGAGATCCCTTTCTTTTCCATGTTTCCGGGATACTCATAGTCATTATGTGTGTTATTTTCATACTGATAGGAGTCTTTTTTATGAATGAGAGTTCCGGTAGTGGAACATCTCGTAGAGAGGTCTAGCCACTCTTGAATGAGAGAATTTTCCTTGTACGTCAGATAAAACACCATCCATGTACATCTTCTCCTTTACAACACTTAATGCAATGGCCTACACCATATTGACACCAAGGCCCAGAGATGTAGTCCCTCCTGGACGAACTCCGTTATCAAACGACATGTTCTTATGATTGCTGATCTTGACATGGTATGTACCTCTTATTTACAACATGAAGTTTTTCATTTATGTTCATTAATGCTTTAATTAAATGCAATTCTAATATTTATCATCTGAAGTTAAAGGTCTTGGTTAAGGGTATCAAGAATTTACCCACATCAAGTGGTATCAGAACAAGTCTTCTTGTTGATTGGGTTGCATGGATGAACTATTGAACGTTTGCTGAGTTGAGCCATGGAGAATGTCAAGGACATGTACATGACCATGCTCAAGGTTTCCGAGAAATCAGACATGTTGTATGAGTCTTATGAAAAACAAGCCGCAGAGAACGTTGAATTGAAGACACTCCTACAGGAAGAGAAGTAGGAAAAAGATCGATTGCAACTTCAGTTGCAAGCCACGATAGAGGCATTGGACGAATTGAACTGCAGCAAAGAAATTCTTCAAGCAGATCATGATGCATTGAAGGCACTCTTACAGGAAGATAAGGAGGAGAAGCAATTATTGTAGCTTCAGCTACAAGTAGTGACAAAGGCCTTGGAGGAAGTGAAGCCCAACTAAGGCTTAGAGAAGCCTTCTTCGCCTATGTCAAAATTGACAGTTGAGGTAAATAGCGTTGATTTATCTTCAATTTTATCTTCACCTAATTTCATTTCTATTGGAAGTGTGTAGATCCCCATTGTAGGAACCAGCATGAGACTCCTCACCAAGGTGGGGTACAAAGGAGGAGGAATTAGCATTCGTGGCCAAGGCAGTACCCAACCATTCGAGGTTGTGTAAAGACCTCGCTATGTAGGTTTGGGGTACACTAAAGAAGGATGTTCGAAGGACATCAAAGGCAACTAGGCATTGATGAACTCTCCAGGAATGAGGAATGATGGGGATACTTCGCCATCGTTCCATGGTAATGCATGTTGTAGTCAAAGATTTAAGGTGAGCTCCCATCACCATGATTACACCAGAGATCACACGAGATGGTATAATAAGTCTCATTATTCCAGAGTGCATTTTGATTATAAGAATCTTGATAACCATGGTCGTAAATCATGGCATCAAAAAATGTGCCATTTTTGTGGTTTATATAACCATGTGTTTTCTAAGTGTTGGAAAAGGATTGTAGCACATTTAAGGAGGATGAGGCATGGAAATCCCTCTCCACCACATGGAAATAAAAAGAAATTTTGGAGGAGAAAGACCTTTTGCACTCATTGCGGCCTAAGTGGCCATCAAAAAGCCATGTGCTGGAGACTCCATCCAGAGTAGTGCCTTAAAGACAAAGCGCCCATGCATGAACCAGTCAAAAGATCTGATCAACAAGAAAATTCCTCATAAGGGAATGGCCCATTCACTTTGCTAAAGTGGGGTTTTTCTAGATTGTTTTTCTAGAGGTGTTAGCTTGTCATCACCTTATTTTTGTAAATCATTTGTTGCATGTTACACTGTAAAAGTGATGATGTGTTACATTGTTTAAGAAAAAACGATATTTTGGACTTGTTTTATGAGTCATGTGATGCATTTCTTTCATGTAAAAGTGGTGTTTTCCATCACTTCGAAATGCGACAATGATGTCTTGTCTCGTAATGATAGCTGGGGTGTGATTTCCACTTGATGTAAACTTGACCAAAGAGTACATGTTATAAACTCATGGAAAGTATGGGAATATTTGGGTCATATATTGAGCATGTAATTTGTAGGGGATTGTACTACAGGTTTGTAGAAGGTGCAGGTGTCAGTTCATCACTTATGGCTCTGAAGGACATAGGTGAAGGAGAAGGAAGGGTGAATTTTTAGGACACTTATGGTAAAGACGTAGTACACAACAAGTTGCAGATTCTTCTTAATGCTTTTGAAGGACCAAAATCTCCTCACTGGGGACGATTGATCTAGGTGGCTCTAGAGACACATAGAGGACAAAGAGGGCTGAGGGAAGCTCAAAAATAAAAGTGTTTGGATTTCTCTTGAACCAGGTTCATGTTTAAGATCTCGAATTTCTAATTCCAATGGTGCAGATGACACTCAATTCTGAATCCATATGGAGAAGTTAGGAGCACTCAAAGTTTTGGGTTGACTTGGTGACCTAGCAGGCTTAAGGAAGGCGCAAATTTGACCTTTCCTGGCCACTAGATTCTAGCAAGCTCATGCCAGATTTCGGGATTTTTGAAAATATGTGTTGGTTATATAAAAATAAAAATAAATATTAAAATTGGGTGTGTTGTCCGGATAAATCGTTCTTGCGGACAAGACCGATCTTCCTAGTGTCAAAAGACAATCTAGCAACAAACGAACAACTAAGTTTGTCTTTCTCTAAATATATTCGTTTTACAAATAAATGTTATAAAGGTGTTGATCCTACCTTAGATCCAAATGCTTATTTGCAGTCGTAGTGCTTCTGTTGCATCAAAATCCTTCCGTCGCAACAAGAGTTCTTCCGTCACAACAAGAGTTCTTTCGTCGCAACAATAATCCTTCCGTCGCAACAAGAGTTCTTTTGTCGCAAGAAAGTGTCGTCTTTCATCGACTTGCAATCACAAACAAGAAAATATTAAATAGCACCTGTAAAACAAATAATCATAAAACATACCTATCATAGTGATCAAGGAATCTATGAAATAAACGATCAAATGACAGCTTATTGAAATAAACACTCGAACGAAAATTTATTGAGAAAAACAAAACTTGATTGTATTAATATTAAAAATAATAGAAGAACCTTACAACCTTAGCCTTGATGTTTGAAAGGCCTTCCCAGGGTTCGAAGTAGGAGTCTCCTCTACTTTGGTAAGTCTTGCACTCTTCCTCTAGGAGCATAAAGAGGTATGTTATCTTTCCTCTCAAAATCTCAGCAGAAAGAAGTCTAACTCTCAACAACACTTCAAATCAATCACACATAAACCTTGAACTCCAATTCTCAATCTCCAAATTCTAACCATTTGAGGCTACCCAATGCTTCCTTTTATAGAGTAGATGAGGAGGTTAGGATTCCACCTTTGAAGGGATAAAATCCTCCTTCAAAGGGATAGGCTCCTCACATCAAGGGATTAGTTCCTTAAGGTGAGGGATACATGCACCTTCTCAAAGCGTACTCATCCCCAAAAATTCTCATCTAGAACCTTCTAGAATTGACCTCAAACCAACTTTTTAACTTTACTTTCTTTCTCTTTTGAGTTTGGAGGGGGTACGCAGGAATTCTTAAGGAAAACTGCATTCTAGAACACAAGTAAGCCATGCATTACCTGCGTTCCCAAGCCAGGAATGCAGGAAGGCTTCATGTTACCTGCGTACCCATTCTTTCAGAGGTTTTTATTCTTGTTTCAGGGCTTGACATGAGGAGTAAAGGTTGTAAGACTTGAAGAGGAGGTATGTATGAGTGTTAATGAGCTCATAGAGTTAGCAGAATGTCAAGGTGATAGTTTTTAGTGTAACAGATTGCCCCCTAAAGTGCAAAGTCTAGAATAGATGAAGATGAAGTCTATCATATATGAAGAGTGAAGTACTTTATCATTTCAAGGATCATCCTATGGAAACTCCGGTCGGAACCTGTAAAAACATTCAATGCAAAATATATACATGTAATCATATCATCGCTGAGGTAGGAATTCCCATACTTAGATAAAAAACTAACTAAACTTGTTCTGATATAGAAATGATTTTAATATTACATCCATAGTGTAGAAACAGCATGGGCACATCCATCTGTAACTAATAGTCTATAGTATAATAATAAAACTCCTCGCAGCCTGGATGGTGGAAACTAGATCCAGGGTCTTGATTTCTGCTTCTCGAACTAGTACGATTCTATCCATGCGACTAAATGTGTTGAAGTCGAACATAGTAGAAACCACTTGATTACCAGCAATGATGTAAACTGTTAACAAGTGTGAGAGTAACCACCATTAATGTCAATGGTTCTCAAAGTACTCTGTACAATCCATGAAATGTGAATGAATGAGCTGAATTCGAACATGTCATGGAATCATTCGATCGAAGGTCAATGATGCAACCTGTCGTTGAAGGAGAGAAACCTGCCATTGAGGCATGCAGATTTCAAAGTACTGACGATTTCTGGATAAACTTCCTAGATAATGAGCTGTCGTCGATAGAAAGTGATCCACCGTAGGCAAGCCCACAACACGAAATCATAGATCAAGTTTTTAAGAAATATATTGGAAAGGAAAGACTCAAGGATGGTCAAAATGGATGAGAGATATTTTTCAGATGAATGGTTTATTTGAACTGTCCTCTTGAACACATAACGACACTGCAAAAGGCTTGGTGACAATTGACCCAAAGCTAATACCCAGAAAATGGCTGAAGACTTTCAATATGGTTTGATTAACTGTTAGGTAAAGGATTTCCCAACCCAGGTGAACAAAAATTTCGTGTTCAAAAGTGGTTAACAGTTTTCTGAATAATCAAAATGTAACAAACAGGTTCATTTTTCTCTCTTTCCCCCCACCATTTCTGGCAAGTACCTCTTTATTTTTTACAAGCTTGAGGAGGATAACATTTACTTGTTTATAAGCTCATCCTTCGGATGAGTCCAACTTAGTTTAAAATTCGAACCCTAAGAAGGAGTGGTTCGTTCCTGTTTAAAAATTGAACAGCTCCTTTACTGCTAAATTTTAACGAGTCCGGTATAGGAGAAACTCGGTGTTTTTCAATTTTAGGGAGTCAGAAGAAAAAACTTAAGAAAACTCCATGGGTGTAATTTTTCGTAAATTTAGTCTCTCGAGCCCGAAAAAGGATAAAATAATGTGGGAGAGAACTCTATTGACCGTAATTAGTCAACGTATACCTTTTTCGTAAATAGTCCATTTCAGTCCGTAAAAGGGGTAAAATTATACTGAAGGGACGATCGTTCATTTACTTTAACGAGTTCGAATAGTCAAGTACTCGGCACTCTTTTCATTTTTAGAGAGTCTGAAAAGGGCTTAAAATAGAACTCCATGGTTTCTCTTTTTCGTAAGTTTTAATGAGTTCGAAAAAGGGATAAAAATGTACTCATGGCTTTTACTTTTTCGTAAATTTTAACGAGTTCAAAAAAGTGATAAAATTATACTCAGTAGTTTCGCTTTTTCTGTAAATTTTAACGAGTTCGAAAAAGGGATAAAAATGTACTCATGGTTTTCACTTTTTCGTAATTTTTAACGAGTTCAAAAAAGGGATAAAAATATACTCCTGTGGCCGACTTTAAATATTATTTACGAGCAGGAAAAGATGGAAAGAACTTGGCATTTTCATGTGTTTTACGAGAATGAAAGATAGCAAAATCATCTCGGGATTTTCATGAGTTTAACGAGTCTTGAAAATAACTGAAATTGACTCAAGATAGGTTTAATTTTTGCAAAATCTTGAAACAGAGAAAAACTATGCTTAAGAGTGGTTTCATTTTTACACAAGCTTGAAACAGAAAGAAAACTGTGCTTGATGCCCCCTAAGCGTAACTGCTAGAGTGCATGCCCCCCTAGCTTCATTTCATTCAACTAAGTACACTGCTGGTAATTAATAGTTGGATGGAATGAAGTTTCATTTACGAGGTCATATGAAAGACCCGACCTAAAACTATAATAAAATTATGCAAAAACTAAAATAACTAACCTAAATATATGACTTAACATTTACGAAATCTAGTCAAAGACTCGACTCAATTAGGGGAGGATTTGTTTCATTTTTTTTAACGAGATTGACACAGGAAAAGAACTATTCTCATGGCAACGTGTTTCATTTTTTAATGAGGTTGACATAGTAAAAGAAACTATCATCATATCTACTCTCTACAATCTACCTACTAATTCATTTTTTAATGAGGTTGACACAGGAAAAGAACTGTCCTCATCGCCGACTAATTCATTTTTTAACAAGGTTGACACAGTAAAAGGAACTCTCCTCACCTACATGATTCATTTTTTAACGAGGTTGACTCAATAAAAGGAACCATCCTCTGACCAACTGATTCATTTTTTAACGAGGTTGACACAAGAAAAGAACTGTCCTCATACCTGATTCATTTTTTAACGAGGTTGACTCAATAACAGGAACCATCCTCAAAATCAGTGATTCATTTTTTAACGAGGTTGACATAGTAAAAGGAACTATCCTTGGACTCGCTGATTCATTTTTTAACGAGGTTGACACAGTAAAAGGAACTATCCTCGACTCTACTCTCTACAATCTACCTACTGATTCATTTTTTAATGAGGTTGACACAAGAAAATAATTGTCCTCATCGCTGACTGATTCATTTTTTAACGAGGTTGACATAGTAAAAGGAACTCTCCTCACCAGCCACTGATTCATTTTTTAACGAGGTTGACACAGTAAAAGGAACTATCCTCGGACTCACTGATTCATTTTTTAATGAGGTTGATACAGTAAAAGGAACTATCCTCACAAACTTGATCATGGCTTCCAACTGGAAGAAACACATGTCAATGGACACACCTTGATCATGGCTTCCAAGAGGTCTTCATCCGATGGAAGAACAATTCCTTGGAAGGAACACATGTCAAGGGACTCAAAAGGGATAAGAACATCATGTTCAAGTAATCCCATAGATTTTTCCATGTCAATTACCAGATCTAAGTCAAAGGAAGACGAGCAAACAGTGAGAGGCTCGCTTACATCGGTAACTGAAAACATGGGACTAGCGGCCACATAATTAACCCATGGCAGGGTAGATACCACTTGTGTATGAGGAAAATTCAGGGATGTCGGATCATTGGTAGTCGAATCAAGACTAGGGAACGAAAGCTGGTCTACAGTCACAATATTGCCATTGTGAGGGAAAGACATCATGCGAAAGAATGGCGATACGACAGCTTTCATTGCATAGACATAGTCTCGCCCAAGGAGTAAATTGAAATCCAAGGGACCTCGAACTACCATAAGATCAATACAGATAGTTTTACCTTCCAAAGTAATAGAGAACTTAGGAACGATCCCTAAAGGTTCACTAATGGTTCTGTTAAAATATTTCAGATTCTGCATAATAGGCACAAGCTAAAGGGAACCCAAAGCTTTCCAAGCAGTTGAGGATAAAATACTAACAGAAGCACCTTCATCTACCTGTGTGTGGTGTATGTCCCTACCACCATTTTTCACAATGATTTGGAAAGGGATGGAGGAAGGAAGACGAGGTTCTGTCAGTCTATTCCAATCAAAGGAAAACACCTCAGTACTTGGAGGGGGTTCTGTAGAAACAAGTGAAATGTCCCCCGGCGTAGAAGAATCTGATGTAACAAAAGAACCTGAGCAATATGAATTTCACTCTCTACAGGGAGAATGGGATTGACTGAATGTGAAATCGAATCGACCACTTGATCAACTAATGGATCATCAACCTGAGTGATATGAGTTTCACTCTCCAATTGAAGAGTGGGATCGACTGTACTTGAAATTAAATCAATCACTCCGTCAGTTGACGGTAGGTTGGGAGAAAGTTTACGGTAACCAGTTGGAAATTCTTGCTGTGGAACAGTAAGGTTTTCCAATAATTTTGAGGCTTCATCCATGTGAGGGAAAATGTGAGTTTGATGACTCCCTTTACATAACTTACAAGGAAACCTAACTTTACCCTTCTTCCCAGGAACCTGACTATCACTGGTTGATGGATCAACGGAAAGTTGATGAGATTTTTATGACCACACTTCCAAGACCTTAGGAATACCAGGACAATTGATAAGGAAGTAGTCACCCTTACAAATCCTGCAAGGGTATTTGGGTTTACGATGCATGTTGGAGGTTTCCTCAACACAACTAACACTTACAGCCATGGTTGGTTGGCTGACTTCTTTCTTATCTTGCTTCTTCTACTTTTTCTTCTTCCCTTTCTTCTTCTTCTTAGTCACCTGGTTACTAGCGTCAAGGATTTTTCCAAGCGAAGAGGAAGAAATGGAGGAATAAATATTAGGTGAAGAAGGTAAAGGGTCAATAGAAGGTTGGTGATGTTGAGATGGTGAACTCTGTTGAGGTGAAGAATCCGGTTGAGGTGGAACAATTGGAGTATTCGGGGCCAACGAAGTTGAAAATAACCATATCGGTAAACCTATTGTAAATCCAGGTAATGACAAAGTAGCCATATAAGGAGTACCAACATTTCCAAAGCAAGGAAAAGTACTAGGATTCTCGTTAAGAGGGGTTCCTTGGTTGGTAAATTCCAGAACAGTTGCCATTATATTCAACTTCAGTGAATTTTATTAACAATTTAAAAGTAAAATTAAAAATTCATGATTCACACCTAACAATTAAAATTCACAAACCACACCTATGGTCTCAAAAAGTAAAAACAAACAAATTAACACGCGCCATCAAATCTAGGAGTCAAACCACACACAAACAGTAGATTCCCAACATTAAAAACACTAGTTGGTGATGAAATCCAACATTGTAGAATTTTAATGCAGAAATGGCGGTTGGAACAGTTACCCTGACAACCTGCTTAATGAAACAGACTCGCAAAAATTTCTTCACAAAACCATCTCGAGTGAAGAGAACCAACCAGAGAGTCCAAGTGAGTCTAGTCAACGTCTGCTCCAGGTACAATGAGATCTTTCCTTCACTTTCACTTTAGGAAATAATCTTAAGCTTATGGTCACTAAGGTTACCAACAGTAACAAATACAACTGGGGGAACAGTCTATGATCCAATTCCACACGCAAGGGCAGAGCAACAAATCTCAATCCCCTTGAAGGCTCCTCGACATGGTCAATCCGAGGCTTACTAACAAGTGACCCCAGGCTCCTTGACAATGGTTAATCCAAGGTTTACCGTTTGTAATGTGCGCAAAATCTTCTATCTTCCCCAATGAAACAAAATTGATTATCTCAAAGGTTCAGACATGATCTCGTGATTGAATTATTTAAGAGAAGCTTCCCAGATTGTACCAATTACATTTGAATTTATTTCCTACCGCAAGATTTATCTACTTGTTTGTTTTAGTTGCTTTGGAAAGTTAACTACAACCTATTCCAAAGCACTAATCCTGAGCTAGATTGGTGGAAAGAGCCCTAAAAATGTAAAAATTACTAGATGAATTTTATTAAGCATTGTGTTATTTAGGCTGTTATTACTCAAAAGGGTAAAGGGATATGAAACCAATGGTGTTATGACCCGAACCAAAAATGAATGCAATCGAATATGATAATGTAACCTTTTCAATTCGATGAATCCTAAGTAAAGTAAGGAAAGAGTTTCCATTCACTTCCAACAATGCAAAAAATTGATCACTAAGAGAAAATATAACAAATTCTCTAATGCACTAATTTCATTAAGAAAAACTAATGCAAATCAATTCCAAAACAGTTTTTTATTTTTGTGTTTTTAAAAGAAGCATAAAAGCATCTAAATTCAAATCAAAGAAAATTGATCTAAATCTACGATTGATTTTTCAGAATGTAAACTATGTAGTTGTAATCTATGCACAATTCACTTGAAAAGTATGCAAATGTAATCTATGCACATTTTTCATTCATATTCTGAAAATGAGAATTCTGATTATGAAAATGTGATCTATGCAAGAGAATTCTCAAACACAAGAGGACTCTAATGTAATCTAAGAACCAATCAAGTGCAAGTCAAGAAAATCGGGTGAGAGTTCCAAAGATCAAAAAACACTCAAAGGCGATTAACACTCATACACAATTTAGCCCCCCCCCGGGCGAATGAGGGGGAAATTTTTTTGGAAAAACAAAAGTAAAAAGATGGAAAATTGTGAAAAGACTGAGACAAACCTCCAAGTAATGAAAAAATGAAATCAAATTAAGAATTTCTCAAGAAATGGACTCAAAACACCCAATTAACTTAATGGAGATTGATGAGATGAAGAATTTGCTGAAAGAAACTCATAAACAAGAGATTTTTGACAAAAAAATACAGATCTGGGTAGATGCTAAGAATCCTAAATTAAATCTAAACTAAACTAGAAAAAATAAATATGAAGTTTTTCAAAAAATTTAACAGGGTCCGCAGGCTCCCAGAAGTAACAGGTGCGGTCCCGCACTGTTTACTTAAGGAAAGTATGAAACTGCCCGCACTGTGCAAAAGAAAAAAGTGCGGTCCCCATAAAAGTTCAAGAAAAACATAAAAGATTTCAAAATTTTCAAAAACAGAGAAAACCTAAGCTACCCAGGCAGATATCCATCAATCAAAAACTAGGAAAAACTTTTCCTCAAATCAAAATAAAATAGAACCAAAAACAACAAGTTCTTTCCCCAGTGGAGTCGCCAATTTGTTGGCCGGATAAATTGTTCTTGCGGACAAGACCGATCTCCCTAGTGTCAGAATGTTGAACCCTTAGTTAAACTGAGAGGGGGGGGTGAATCAGTTTAACACATTCATGGTCTTTTAAAAAATTTCATTAAACATTATTTACACCTTCATTTCATGTCCAACTTAATATGTGAGTAATCTTAGAATGTGAGTAGCAAGTATTAATATAATATAACAGTAGACTTAATATGAGAGCAGCAGGTAATAATCAGATGATATAAATCAGATCAACATATAAACATCATGCACAGAGACACCAGATATAAGTGGAAACCCATAAAGGGAGAAAACCACATCTTATTATTGTTGTGATGCAAAGGCAAGCTCCAACTCCCTCTCACCATTGTTTTTCTACAGGCACCAACCTACAGGAGGCTCCAACCTCAATTCTGCAAGCTACAACTTGCAAGGAAGCACCAACTCCCTTCAATTTTCTGCAGGCACCAACCTACAGGAGGCTCCAACCTCAGTCAGCTACAACTGACGGCTATCAAGCTACAACTTGATAGGGAAGCTCCAACTTCCTCAATTTATCAAACTGAATGTTTGCTGATTTACCTCAGATATCAGCTCTGTTCTATAGCATCTTTTTCTTCTCTTCTTTTCTTAATCTTCTCTTCCTCACTCTTCTATACTCTGCCTTCTCTATATTTGCTCTCTATAACCTCTCTATGCATATCCAGTTGATATTATTTATAGAGTTCCTCACATGACTGTTTGTATTTCACAAAGAATTTGGAGTGAACACTCACGACTCTCTGGCTTTTTTCTTCTCATTCCTTTTATCTGTTTATTCAATAAATATAACTATAGGTATCAATTTAATATTTTAGTGGGATATTTTTTCTCTTCTGGAGACTTGCCAATGCATCACAACAACATAAATCAATTAAAAAACATTTACATTCAATTACAATAAAAATTCCAGCTCACTCATTCAGCCTCTTGCCTAGCTGCGCATTTGTCTTTTCTTTTACTGTGTTTGTCCCTTTCTTTCCTCTATATGCCTTTTTGTTTATGGCTGTTGCGTAACTCCTGTATTTATGTAACTGCTGACATTAAATCTGGGTAAATTCCAACCCTTTACATAGCAAGTGTCTTGTTGATGTGGTGAATTTCGCAAGCAGAACATACATATACCACAGCCTTTGTTTTATGGCCCGATACACTTGCACACATCGCAACTGTATTATATTAATAATCACCCTCCACCTTAGGCCGAGGCCCGCGGGTCCACAGACCATGCGGCACTTTTCAATATAATCGCAACAACTATATATATATATATATATATATATATATATATATATATATATATATATATATATATATATATATATATATAAAACAACGCTTTCACAAATTTCCGATTGCGATTCGTATGCGAACCCGACCAAGTTCTCTATAGCGAAGTTTATACCATTTCTCGCGTCGTTAATGTAGGTGCCATCTCAAGATGCCTTGCTCAGGTACGATTGATCGCAATCGAAACTTTCTGTTGTGACGTTCTGATGCCTTTATATTCTCCGATGCAATTATATTGTTCCGATGTGATTATGCCAAACTTCAAATACGTTTGAACCATAATTAATACACCCATCAGGTTCGGGACTCAATCGGAACTCTTGTCGATATGTTCTGCTACCAATCCTTTCTTCGATGCGATTGGAAAGGGTCCCACCTTATGGTACTTTGGTTCTTTCGCTTGTTAAGCGCTTCATATTAATATATGCTTTGAACCTTTGTATATTAGGCACAATATATGTAATGTGTTGCATACATATATATGGTTCCGAAATTCAATCATATATCAATAATGGTTCATTGATCCATCGGGTCTGGACTTATATCACAATCGCAACTTTTTGTTGTTTCCATATTCCGCTTCACAGTTTTTCTCCAATGCGATCAGGAAAGGGCCCCACCATATAAGGCTTTGATACCTTTGGCTCTTTTTCCATTAAAGCGCTTCATTACAAATATCTATGGTTTCGACCTTTGGGTCACGATTCTCGAAATTATATATATATATATCCTCCGGATTGGGCGATTATCGGAATTAAGGTTCATATATATGCATACATTGTCGCTTGGGTTATGATTCCTAGAATAAGATTTTATATTATATGTAACGCCCGGCTGGGTAATGATCTCCGGAATGAGATTTATACATATATTTACTTTGCTGCTCCAATCTTTAGTGTATCTTTCGCGGAGGTGATCAGAAAGATTTTGTTGTATCATACACTGGGGGTAGGGATTCTCGGGTAAGGTTTGTATATATATATATATATATATATATATATATATATATATATACTGCCACTTGGGAGTGGCGATTCCCGAGAATTGGGTTTATGTAACCTCCAGTGGGGTAGCGATTCCAGAATTTTACGCTCTGCCTCTGCTTATGGATTCAGCTATTTCTGCTCTCTTCTTCTCTATCTCTGATATAACAACTCACTGTCTACATTGCTCAGTATGCCTCTATGTCATTCCCGCCTGCACTCTTGCCTACACATAGCTGCTAATGCTGCTTGACCTCTGCCTCTACCTTTGCATCTGCTGCCTTCTTTGTCTGTCTCTGTCTTTGCTGCCTCCATTGCCATCAATGACAATGTTTCCAACAGTCTCCCCCTTTGGCATTGATGGCAATACACTTTCTTTGTGGCAATACATTTTCTCTATTTGCCTACTCTTCCTCCTGTTGCTTGCTCTTCCTCCCCCTTTGACATCAATGGCAAGGGGTTCAAATTCTTAGTGTAGCTTCTATTCTTTGATCCTATGATTTTATCATTTTTCAATATTTCATTCATTTTCTCTCTCCGAAATTTTCTAATTTTGTACGTTGGTGCTTCAACTGTTGGATTAGATTTACATCAGGTTCACTACTCTTTCGTGTTCGGTTCACGTCGGGTTCACCACTCTTCCGCTGCGCCACTCTTCCGTTGCACCACTGACCCTTTTATGCTGAATGTATTCTTGCTGTAATCCTTTTGATCCTGAGGACCTGTTTTCATGCTTCCCTTGCTGGTTGATCTCCCCCTAAGAATGATATGTTCATTTCTGTTCTCCCCTTGAAACTATTCTTTCTCTTCATATTAGAGAGTAGCATCTACAAATACTACCCCGAGTCTATCTCTCAAATATTCAAATGGTTCTCTGGCAAGCGGTTTAGTAAATATATCTGTTGTATGTTCTTTTGTTGGTACATACTCCAGTTTTACTATCTTCTGAGCCACTTGTTCTCGGAGAAAATGATATTTAATTGGGATATGTTTAGTTTTTGAGTGAAGTACAGGGTTTTTAGATATACTTATAGCACTTGTATTATCACATTTGATTGAGATAGATTCATCAATGCTTACCTTCATGTCTTGAAGAGTTTGCTTCATCCACATGACTTGTGTACAACATGTTGTTGCTGCTATATATTCTGCTTCTGCTGTAGACAGAGAGATAGATGTTTGTTTCTTGCTTAACCATGCGACCAAACTTTCTCCTAGATAGAATGCACCTCCATTTTTACTTTTCCTTTCATCCACACAGCTGGCCCAATCTGCATCTATGTATGCTGTCAAAGTGAAGCTTTTTCCTTTGGGATACCAAAGCCCATACTGTGTTGTTCCTTGTAGATATCTGAATATTCTTTTGACTGCCAGAAGATGGTTTTGTTTAGGTGCTGCTTGATATCTAGCCATGAGTCCTACTGCTAGCATGATGTCTGGTCTTCATGTTGTCAAATACAACAGACTTCCTATCATGGATCTGTAGAGTTTTTTATCTATATCTACAGATCCATCATCAGCACACAGCTTTCATCCCGTGATCATGGGAGTTGAAACAGGTTTGCAGTCCTCCATTTTGAACTTTTTCAACATTTCTTTTAAGTATTTTTCTTGTGAGATAAATGTGCCTGTGTTCTTTTGCTAAATTTGAAGTCCTAAGTAGAAACTGAGTTCTCCAATCATGGACATATCAAACACTGATTTCATCTTCTCAGCAAACCCTTTCGCTAGTTCATCTTTGTTGCTTCCAAACATAATGTCATCAACATATACAACAACAATCAGGAGTTCATTTTCATGGGATTTTATGTATATATTTTTGTCTACTCCACCTCTCTTAAAGCCTTGTTTTTGCAAATACTTATCCAGTCTTGAGTACCAAGCATGAGGATCATGTTTCAGTCCATATAGAGCCTTCTTCAGTCTGCACACATAGTCTTATTTTTCTGTTAAAGAGAAACCTTCTTGTTGTTCCATGTAGACTTCTTCTTCTAGATCTCCATTCAGAAATGTAGATTTCACATCCATTTGATATACTTTTAAGTTTTGGTAGCAAGCAAAGGCTAGAAACATTCTGATAACTTCCATTCTGGCTACAGGGGCAAATGTTTCATCGAAATCAAGTCCTTCGATTTTTTAATATCCTTTGCAGACAAGTCTGGCTTTATTCCTGATTACTTGTCCTTCCTCATTCATTTTATTTTTGAACACCCATTTTGAGCCTATGACATTTTTCTCAACTGGTCTAGGAACTAGTTCCCATGTATTGTTCTTCTCAATTTGGTCCAATTCTTCATTCATTGCCTTCACCCAATACTTGCCCTTGTTGGCTTCTTCAAAATTCTTTGGCTCTATTTGTGATAACATGGCTATGTATACCTCTTCATTTTGTTCTGTTAGTTGCCTTCTTTTTTGGACCCCTACTCTCTTGTCTCCAATGATCTGATCTTCAGGATGGTTCTTTTGAGTATATCTTAAGGGAGCTTTCAAGCTTAGCTCTGCATCTTCTGTTGTCTGGCTTGTTTCATCATCATCTTGGTTTTCTTCTTCATGGTTGTCTGATGGACTGCAACATTTTGTATCTCGTGTATTGTTTGGAAGTTGTTCATCAAATCTCACATCAATACTTTCTACTATTTTTCGAAGAGTCTTGTTGTAGCACCTGTACCCTTTACTTTTGGAAGCATATCCTAGAAAAACCCCTTCATCTGCTCTTGCATCAAATTTCCCAAGGTTTTCATCATTATTCTTTATGTAACACTTGCTTCCAAATATTCTGAAATGTTTGATTGAAGCTGGATTTCCATGCCATAGTTCATAGGGAGTCTTGTCACTGCTTGGCCTTAAGTGAGCTTTATTAAGGATATGCACTGCTGTGTGTACCTCTTCTGCCCAGAAGGTTTGAGGAATATTATTCTCTTGCATCATGGCTCTGGAAATTTGTTTAACATATCTATTTTGTCTCTCTGCTACTCCATTCTGCTGAGGTGTCCCTGCAATAGTAAATTGTTGGTTTATGCCATGTTCATTGCATAGGTCTGCAAATTCATAATCAGTGAATTCACCTCCTCTGTCTGATCTGATGCATTTCATCTTGCATCCTATCTGATTTTCTGCTAATGCTTTGAATATTTTGAATTTGTC
This sequence comes from Pinus albicaulis, assembly GCA_034641835.2. NCBI lineage: Eukaryota > Viridiplantae > Streptophyta > Pinopsida > Pinales > Pinaceae > Pinus > Pinus albicaulis. Next base: position 800,270,193 of record CM076573.1, read on the forward strand.
CAGAGCTTCTGATTTATTCTTGAGAAAAGCAACCCATGTCATTCTAGAGAAATCATCTATTATCAGCATGAAGTAGGATTCTCCACTTGGTGTTTTAGTTCTTATATATCCACACAGATCCATGTGCACAATCTGGAGTGTTCTTCTTGTTGATAACTCCTCTTTGGCCTTAAAGAATGTGCGGGTCTGTTTACCCAATTGACAATATTTGCATATGGTATTAGAAGGCCTCTTTATTTCTGGCATGTCTCTGACAGCTTTCTTCTTGCTTAGTCTGATGATGTGATCGAAGCTAAGATGTCCCAATATTTTATGCCATAACCATGACTCCTCAAGTTTGCTAAGATGGCATGCTTCATCTTTCTCTTTCATGATGTAAAAATTGCTCTCTATTCTAACACCTTTGAGCAGAGTCTTACCTGTGGTGCTTGATCTGACTTCACAGTCTTGTGCTCTGAAAAGAACTTCGCAGCCTTTATCACACATTTGACTGACACTCAAAAAATTTTATTTTAGCCCATCTACAAATAGTACATCTTGGGCCTTTCCTCTACCATTGTCTATGCTGACTGAGCCTTTTCCCTTGATCTTACCTGATTTATCATTGCCAAAAGTAACATTGCCAGATTTCTTTTCTTCAAGAGTTATGAACTTGCTTCTGTCTCTAGTCATGTGTTTTGAGCACCCACTATCCAAATACCACTGGCTTTTCATGTCTTGAGCAGTTAGAGCCAAGTCACATTTATTCACCTTCTTCATCCACTGGAGGCACCCTTTTGTTTGGTATCTTTTGTGAGGTGATGAACTCCATCTTCTTAGAGGACATTTGGAAGCTATATGTCCAACTTGATTGCATACACAACATTTGATCATAATTTTTGTATAATTATGAGTATGAATAGAACTTCTTTGATTCATAAACCTCCTTGAGGTGTTAAACATCAATCTTTGTCCATACTTTCTACACTCAATGATTTTATGGCCAAATTCCTTACAATAAAAACAGTAACCATAGAAATTATTTTCATACCTGATGTAAGGTTGTCTCTTCCATTTGTTTTCTTGAGGCAGTCTTTTCAATGTTTGCATCTTTTGCTAGTTTGAATTACTCCTCCTTGCATGACAATATGCAGCAATGTGTCCCAGCTTGTGGCAAGCATAACAGGTGGCATTCTTCATAGGAGGGAAGAATCTCCTTTGATGATTTCCAAATTTTGCATACTCAGGGGTATTAGTATTTATTACATTCTTTGCTACTAGAGGTTTCTTCTGATCTTTGTCTTCCTTATTACAGGTTTCTTCTTTTGTAGAAATTGTTTGAGCTACTTCATCATTCTTCCTTGATTTTACAAAAATAATTTCTCTGTCAACCTTTTCTTTGCCTTTGCTTGATTCGCCTTCATAGCCTATTCCAGTTTTTATCATAGGGGATCTTTGAGCAACTGGGATTTCATTCAACTTACTAGAGCTTGTTGTTTGAGAAGAATTTATAACCACTTTCCTTTGAGAATTTTCTAATTTCTTCCTAGGACATAATACTTCATCTTCCAACTTTTCTTGTTCCTGAGTTTTTTTCTTGACTTGCTTAAGTAACATGTCCTCTATCTTATTGGCTTCTTCAAGTTCTATCTCTAGCTGCATCAGGACTTCTGAACTTTGTTCTTCTCGTACATACTTGAGGAAAATGTCCTTTTGTTTTCTGCATTTTAGCTTGAATCTATCAATCTCTTCCAGAGCACTTCTTAGCTTCCCCTCAAGGTCGACTTCACCTTCTTCTTCTTCATCTTCTAGCAGGAGACCTTCAAGTTCTTCTATAGCCATCAGTAAAAATTCAGAGGTTCCATCTTCACTTGAGAGTTCATCTGGATCTTTAGATGTACTACTGTCTTGTTGAGCATAGAAGGATTTTCTGCTGAACTTCTTTCCTTTCTACCAGTTCTTTGATGTGTTTTTCTCTGACTCTTGAGCCTGATTCCTTACTTTCTTGTGAGGACACTTAGCAGCATAGTGTCCAAATCTTCCACAGTTAAATCATTTGAAAGGAAGTTTACCTTTGTATTTACCTGAGCCTCTATCCAATTTCTTGACAAATTTTGCCTCTTATTCATCCGAGCAAGCGCATTTGTCTTCCTCTTCTTCTTTCTTCTTTTATGTTTTGAAGGTTGCCTTCCTCGTACTTGGCTTCTTCCGTGGGAGCCTCATCTCATATGCTGTTAAATTTCCAAGTAGCTAGTTCATGGTTAAGGTCTCCCAATCAGCTGTTTCTTCTATTGCAGACACTTTGGGATTAAACCTGGATGGAAGAGATCTTAGAATATTTTGCACAATTATTTTTTCTGGCACGGTTTCTCCAAGATCTTTCATATTTTTAACAATTTCTGCAACGTTTAGGAAGAAGTTGTCAATGTCTTCATCATCATTCATTTTTAAGTTCTAAAACTGGGATCTATAGACTTGAAGTTTGGCAGTCTTTACTTTCTTGTCTCCCTCATGGATGTTCTACAGAGTATCCCACATTTCTTTGGCAGTGTATTTGTGCATTACTTTAATAAACTCTGCTTCACACAATCCATTCAAGATGGCATTCATGTCTTTTGCATTAGCCACAAAATCTTGTTTTGTTTCTTTCTCTGTGTCAGTTGCCTTTGGGGAATATCCTAATTCCACAGTAGCCCAGACTTCTATTCCTAGAGACATTATGTATGTCCTCATTCTGATTTTCCAGGAAGCATAATTTGCACCAGTCAAAAAAGGGGCTTTATTGGTTGAGCATCCTTCTTTACTAGCCATCTTGGGAACCTAGGATCTCCTTTCAATTGTTAGACTGGTACTAAGGAACCCGCTTTGATACCAATTGTTGAACCCTTAGTTAAACTGAGAGGGGGGGGGGTGAATCAGTTTAACACATTCATGGTCTTTTAAAACTTTTCATTAAACATTATTTACACCTTCATTTCATTTCCAAATTAATATGTGAGTAATATTAGAATGTGAGCAGCAAGTATTAATATAATATAACAGTAGACTTAATGTGAGAGCAACAGGTATTAATCAGATGATATAAATCAGATCAACATATAAACATCATGCACAGAGACACCAGATATAAGTGGAAACCCATAAAGGGAGAAAACCACATCTTATTATTGTTGTGATGCAAAGGCAAGCTCCAACTCCCTCTCACCACTGTTTTTCTGCAGGCACCAACCTATAGGAGGCTCCAACCTCAATTTTGCAAGCTACAACTTGCAAGGAAGCACCAACTCCCTTCAATTTTCTGCAGGCACCAACCTACAGGAGGCTCCAACCTCAGTCAGCTACAACTGACAGCTATCAAGCTGCAACTTGATAGGGAAGCTCCAACTTCCTCAATTTATAAAACTGAATGTTTGCTGATTTACCTCAGATATCAGCTGTGTTCTGTAGCATCTCTTTCTACTCTTCTTTTCTTAATCTTCTCTTCCTCACTCTTCTATACTCTGCATTCTCTATATTTTCTCTCTCTAACCTCCTTTATGCATATCCAGTTGATATTATATATAGAGTTCCTCACATGATTGTTTGTATTTCACAAAGAATTTGGAGTGAACAATCATGACTCTTTGGCTTCTGTCTTCTCATTCCTTTTATCTGCTCATTCAATAAATATAACTGAAGGTATCAATTTAACATTACAGTAGGATATTTTTTCTCTTACAGAGACTTTCCAATGCATCACAAACAATAAAATCAATTAAAACATTTACAATCAAATTACAATGAGAACTCCAGCTCAACTCATTTAATCTTTTGGCTCGCTGCGCATTTGTCTTTTCTGATCGTGTTTGTCCCTTTCTTTTCCTCTCGTATGCCTTTTCTCGTTTATGGTTGCTGCGTAACTCCCGTATTTATGTAACCGCGACACAACTGGGCAAATTCCAACATTCAATAACGCCATGTCTTGTTGATGTTATCTATTCGCAATTTAACATATGCATCTACCATGGCCTTTTTTATGTGGCCCGATACACTTGCACACATTGCAACCGTATTATATTAATAACCACCCTCCACCTTAGGCCGAGGCCCATGGGTCCACGTAATTACGTAACTTTTCAATATAATCGCAACAACTATATATATATATATATATATATATATATATATATATATATATATATATATATATATATATATATATATAACAGCGCTTTCACGAATTTCCAATTGCGATTGATATGCGGACCCGACCATGTTCGATATAGCGAAGTTTATATGACTATCGCGTCCGGTATTTCCAATTGCAATCACAAGCTGCATTGCTCCGATGCGATTGATACTTTTGCGATTGTTCCGATGCGATTGATTGCAATCGCAACTTTCTGTTGTGACGTTCCGATGCCTTTGTATTCTCCGATGTGATTAAACTGTTCCGATGTGATTATGCCAGACTTCAAATACGTTTGAACCATAATTCATACACCCATCGGGTCCGGGACTCAATCAGAACTCTTGTCCATATGTTCCACTACCAATCCTTTCTCCGATGTGATTGGAATGGGTCCCACCTTATGGTACTTTGGTTCTTTCGCTTATTAAGCGCTTCATATTAATATATGCTTTGAACCTTTGTATATTAGGCACAATATATGTAATGTGTTTCATACATATATACGCTTTCGGAATTCAATCATATATCAATAATGTTTCATTGATCCATCGGGTCTGGACTTATATCGCAATCACAACTTTCTGTTGTTTACATATTCCACTTCACAGTTTTTCTTCGATGCGATTGGGAAAGGGCCCCACCATATAGGACTTTGATACCTTTGGCTCTTTTTCCATTAAAGCACTTCATTAAAAATATCTATGGTTTGGACCTTTGGGTCACGATTCTCAAAATTATATATATATATCCTCCGGCTTGGGTGATTCTCGGAATTAAGGTTCATATATATGCATACATTGTCGCTTGGGTTATGATTCCCGAAATAAGATTTTATATTATATGTAATGCCCGGCTGGGTAATGATCCCCGGAATGAGATTTATACATATATTTACTTTGCTGCTCCAATATTTAGTGTATCTTTCAGTGGGGGTAGTGATTCTCGGAATTTTTTTGTGTATCCTTCCGCCTGGGGTAATGATTCTCGGAATAAGGTTTGTATATATATATATACTTGCCGCTTGGGGTAAGAGATTCCCAGAATTGGGTTTATGTAACCTCCAACTGGGGTAGCGATTCTCGGAATTTTCTTCTCTGCCTCTGCTTGTGATAATGGCTCTGCCTCTACCTCTGCCTGCCTCTACCTCTGCCTCTGATAACTTGCTATGATAACAGCTCTGCCTCTGCCTCTGCCTCTGATATAACAACTCTACCTCTATATTCACTGCCTCTGCCTCTGCCTTAGCTGCTACTGTTGCTTGACCTCTGCCTCTGCCTTTGCATCTGCTGCCTTCTTTGTCTGTCTCTATCTTTGCTGCCTCCATTGCCAACAATGACAATATTTCCAACACAGAAGACAATCTAGCAACAAATGAACAACTAAGTTTGTCTTTCTCTAAATATATTCGTTTTACAAATAAATGTTATAAAGGTATCGATCCTACCTTAGATCCAAATGCTTATTTGCAGTCATAGTGCTTTTGTTGCATCAAAATCCTTCCGTCGCAACAAGAGTTCTTCCGTCGCAACAATATTTCTTTCGTCGCAACAATAATCCTTCCGTCGCAACAAGAGTTATTTTGTCGCAAGAAAGTGTCATCTTTCATCGACCTGCAATCACAAACAAGAAAATATTAAATAGCACCTGTATAACAAATAATCATAAAACATACCTATCATAGTGATCAAGGAATCTATGAAATAAACGATCAAACGATGGATTTTTGAAATAAACAATCGAACGACAATTTATTGAGAAAAACAAAACTTGATTGTATTAATATTAAAAATAATAGAACAACCTTACAACCTTACCCTTGATGTTTGAAAGGCCTTCCCAGGGTCTGAAGCAGGAGTCTCCTCTACTTTGATAAGTCTTGCACTCTTCTTCCAGGAGCATAAAGAGGTATGTGATATTTCCTCTCAAAAGCTCAGCAGAAAGAAGTCTAAATCTCAACAGCACTTCAACTAAATCACACATAAATCTTGAACTCCAATTCTCAATCTCCAAAATCTAACCATTTGAGGCTACCCAATGCCGCCTTTTATAGAGCAGATGAGGAGGTTAGGATTCCACCTTTGAAGGGATAGAATCCTCCTTCAAAGGGATAGGCTCCTCACATCAAGGGATTAGTTCCTTAAAGTGAGGGATACATGCACCTTATCAAAGCGTACTCATCCCCAAAAATTCTCATCTAGAACCTTCTAGAATTGACCTCAAACCAACTTTTTAACTTTACTTTCTCGCTCTTTTTAGTTTGGAGGGGGTACGCAGGCATTCTTAAGGAAAACTGCATTCTAGAATGCAGGTAAGCCATGCATTACCTGTGTTCCCAAGCCATGAACGTAGGCAGGCTTCATGTCACCTGTGTACCCATTCTTTGAGAGGTTTTTAGGGTTTTTTTTCTTGTTTCAGGGATTGACATGAGGAGTAAAGGTTGTAAGACTTGTAGAGGAGGTATGTATGAGTGTTAATGAGCTCATACAGTTAGCATAATGTAAAGGTGACAATTTTTAGTGTAACAGGGTGGCAGGCCATGACCCCCGTCGGACCCATGGCAACGATCAAAGGAAATCAGGTGGGGCCAATGGCTGTGACCCCGTGACCCCAACCCTCCACCTCATATCACAGTGAATATATATATATATATATATATATATATATATATATATATATATATATATATATATATATATATATATTACGTGTGGGCGGGGGTGTAACCCCATCGCCCAACCCACTCTGCTTTAAATATAGCCGGCAGGAGTATGGGTGGGTCGCCCGATGTGGGCTAGCCCCCCAAATCACCAACCACACACCTCCTTTTACCATGCTACCAATAGGGAATTTAGGGGTGGGTCGCCCAATGCGAGCCCAACCCCCCACTGTTATATACTTTAACATATTCGTTGGGTTAAAGAAAAATAATGCACGGTTAATAAAAATAGTATTCTGGTTAATTACAGAGGGGGAGGGGTTTGACCACCTGACCCCCTCACTCCTAATGTTGATCCTAACCAATGCAACTAACGGATTTCTTTGGGAAATCCGCCCATAATTTTTAATATAATCTCGTCACTCACAAGTGTGCCTAGGCCATGGAGGAGTGGAGCATGCACGCAGAACGGGATATATTATTTTTTGTTGCAGGTACATTTCTGCACACAGATTGAGGCAGTGGAACCATGAGCCCAGAAAAGAGGTAAGCGGAACCTTTATTGAACCCAACTTTTAGGAGGGCGAAATTTTGACAGTGTCCAAATGGGACAAATTTTATGTTTATTTTTCACTATTCAACACCACAAATATGATGCGCATTCAGATTTTCCATGTGAGCTTTATATTTTTCGCCCACTTTTTGAAGTGAAGTTGCAGGTGTCAGCATTCAACGAGTGAGCAGTCGATTTCACAACTTTCGATGCCATGATTGCGATGGTGATTTTAGATCCAGCAGCAGAGCATCTCATTCTTCAGTAATCTTCAACGTGGGTGATATGATGAGTTGATTTCATATGTTTCTTTGTCTTTTTGTCTCTGAGATACATTATACTGTAAAGATCCCTGTTGATGTTGATGTGGGGTCTTGTTTTGTTTTTTATGTGAGTTGTACTTTTTGTCATGGATTTGTACTATGTTTGAGATCCCTTTGATGCCATGTTGGAAAGATATTCATTGTCACATGTATGTTGTTTTAGATCCCTTTGTTTTCCATGTTGGCAGGATACTCATAGTCATTATGTGTGAGCTATTGTCATACTGATAGGAGTCATTTTTATGAATGAGAGTTACGGTAGTGGAACATCTCATAGAGAGGTCTAGTCACTCCTGCATGAGGGAATTTTCCTTGTATGACAGATAAAAAAACATCCATTTACATCTTCTCCTAGATGAACTCCGTTATCAAACAACGTGTTCTTATGATTTTTGATCTTTACATGCTATGTACCTCTTCTTTACAACATGAAGTTGTTCAATTTTTTTCATTAACGCTTTAATTAAATGCAATTCTAATTTATCAACTGAAGTTAAAGGTCTTAGTTAAGGGTATCAAGAATTTACCCAGATCAACTATACAGAGTTGCGAAAGAACATGATAATCTGGGAAGAGGATTCCCAAATTATTTCCAGAAGGAAAATTATTATAAATTTAGTTTTCATATTTAAATTCTGGAAGAATTAGTTGAATTTCATTTACTCTAAATCCACAAAGTATTATGATATGAATAAAGATCTGAAATGAAATTAGAGATAAATTAATTTCAGAAATGGGACTATATTAATGTAGTCAAATTACGATTATACAGAGTAAATCTAGATCTTAGTAAAAAAATTATAAATTATGTATATTTATACAATAAAATATATAATTGTATCATTTATATTTTACACAGAGGAATTAGAAGGGTAAATACAATGTGGAATAAACAAAAGGAATGTTATATAGAACATTTAAAATTGATTGTAACATGTAATAGTTGGTAATATATGCAGTGAACATTTAAAATTGTAAAATATAGAGAAATTCAATGATGAAAATTCAAATTAAGATTGAAGTGGGAAAGTCGCATAATAATTAATTTTATTACAAATTCCATGAAAGAACAAGAGAAATGGAATTTTAGTTGAAAAGCATAATTATGTTTCACAGAAAATTCTCTTGGCTATCTTTGTCCAATTTTAAATAGTTCAAAAGACTTGGAAGTGAATTCTATAAAGACGTTGAACTAATTTAAATATACAATATGTGTTCGGAAGAAAATTTTCATAATCAAAGGCTGACTTCAATTCCATGAGTAGTAAAAATAGAACAACTTACCATGACAAAAAGTGTGATGTATCAATCTGACAAAGGAGAATGAAGAGAGCCTCTCAATGAAAAAAAGAACTAGGTTGTCATATGAATAAAAAAATCGAATAGATACAGACAAAAGGAAAATGATAAAGCTCGTAACAAAATTTTATATGACAGAGGCATATGATTTATAGCTACATGGAGGAAAAATTTATATAACTTTGTCCTATGTAAATATAAAAGAGGAATCGAAATTTTGACTAAATATTTCATTAAAATATGAAAATAGAACCATCCTAGAAATTTTGCGAAAACCCCCGAATCTACAATTGGGGAAATTCCATTTCGAGAAAGGTAATGAATATATATTAAAAAAAAGGGAAAATTACTATGAACTATAGTATAAACAAGATGAAAATACTCAATTTTATGTTAGGGTATTCCTTCCGACAGAGGAAATAGTTAAGAATAACTTAGTCTAGTGTAGAGTTAGGTAAAGTGTGTTTCTTTACCATGTACATTTGTAACTTATAATCTGACAGTCACGATTTGTAGTGATCCGATGGTTATCTCTCACCTCAGTATTAACGGCACTTGATCTATGGCTTAGCACCCAATTGGTCCATGATCTCTATTTAAAGATCATGGAGGGTCATTTTTCCGAAAAACCGTTTATGAGAGAAACATATGTAACTTGTCTTTTATATTAATAAATTCCCTGAAGTGGTTGCGTTGGCTCAAGGCGTGGATTGTTTCCCTCTTTGAGGTTTTTAACCACATGATTATATTGGTGTACCGATTTGTGATCTGTTTGTGAACGGTGATATTTGGTTCTTGATCTACGAAACTTACCCTGTAAATTCCTACATGGTATCAGAGCTATTTTGAGGGTCGTATCTTTTTTTTATCAAAATCCGAAGTCGATTTGACTGCATGAAAATGTCTTTTTGTAGATCTACTATTTCTGAACATTTTTGGGCTTGGAGAACTACTCGGTTGTGTCCGGAGCGTCTGTTACAGTGAGGAACGCCTTGCGTTTCATGCGAAAAGGTTTCTGGCTGCCCAAGTTATGTCAGTTTCGATCTGAAGGTATAAAGCATCTATTTTGCAGTTATATTTGTTAATAGTTCTGCTTATTTCGGTTTAGTTTTGTTTATTTTTGGTATTAAGGTTTTTTTTTATTTGTTGGATCTGTACTCTCTTCTCTGTGTATGCTCTTTTTCGTGAGCTTTGTGCAATCTCAGAAAATTAGAAACAGGAGAAAGGGATTTTTTTTGCTACGTATGCTCTTTCCCTGCGTCTTTGTGCGATCTCGGGAAATCAGAAATAGTGAAAAAAGTGATAGTTGTCGGTAAAGCTAACCGAGAATCTAACATTTTGCTGTAAGGCTTTGCATTTTGTTTCTTTTGCTCGTTTTTTGTGCAGGAAAAGGCACGCACGCCTCTAATAATAATAATAATAATAATAATAATAATAATAATAATAATAATAATAATAATAATAATAATAATAATAATAATAATAATAATAATAATAATCCCCCCTTCCTCCTTTCTAAAATAACATAATCCTTTTACTATCTCACTTGGTGAGGGGTTAGTTTATGAGAATAGAGGTCTTGGGTTCAAGTCTCCTTCTCATCCCGTTCCCATAACTATTCGGCATCTACAACTCATCTTTTTCAAAAGGCATAACTTCTTCATCCGGAAGATGTTTTTTTGAAATGGCCTAATTCTTTGAGATCTTTCCATTGGAGCAGTTAGTTTCATCTTTTCTCAGCTTCAGTTTTTTTAAAAATGTAAAGTGCATGCCCAGCTATTCTTAGCAACACCAATTATTTCCAATGGCTACCTCACATGGTAGATATAATTATAAGTAAAGGGCTTTATAGAATAGCCACAGAGCTAGAAACTAAACCTTTTGATGATGATAAAGTTGCTAAATGGGAAAATAAACAAGATCAAGCATGAGGGTTGATAGGAATTTCCATTGCTCAAGATATTTGATTTCATATCCTTGACATTAACACCCCTCATGAAGCCCTAAACAAGCTAAATACCGTCTCTAGCATTCAAAATAAATCCAGGGCCCATCAGCTTGAAAATGAGTTGCTTACTTTGGACCCCAATAATTTCTCCTCTATTAAAGATTTTTTGTCCAAATTCAAGACCCTCAGAGTTCTTTTAGAAGGTTGTAAGGTCAAAAAGGAAGATGGTAGCCTCATCTATTGCATTCTTACTAAGCTTGGCCCTGCATACTCTATATTTATTTCTTCCTTCCATTCCACTAGAGAAGCCATCATTTCTTCAGGAACCACCTGCAAGAATCCCTCTTTTGATGCCTTTTGTGATTCTTTGATAAGAGAACAAGAAAAAAATTTACACCTTGGTCTTATCACTACTGTAAATCCTTCTAAGAAAGCCTTAGCAACCCAACATCAATCATATCAAAAGAATCCCAAGAAGCAGTATCCTAAAAGGTATGGTCTGAAACCAAACAAGGGTCCTAAGAAATTTCAGCCACAAACTGAAAAAGAAACTCACCAAAATTATAAGGCATATAAAAACAAAGGAAAGAAGACAGATAGACATTGCAAATTTTGCAATCGTGATGCCCATTTAGAGTCCAAATGTTTTAAGAACATGGAAGCCTTAGAAGCAGCAATGAAGAATCACAACATCAATTTGGAGCACTCTTCACCTTCATCTTCAGGCATGGAACTTTCTTATTGTGGTTGTCAAGCATCAACATCTGGTTATGCATTAAATGTATCTTCTTCTTCTCCTTCTCATGAGTGGCTCATTGATTCTGGAGTTTCTTACCACATGGAAAAAAATAAATCCATGTTTTCTTCTTTAAATGATTGTAACACCAAACATATCTATGTTGGTGATGATATATCTCTTAGTGTTGTAGGATCTGGAACCATTCATCTAGATAATGGTCAGTTTTATGATGTAATATGTGTTCCTACCTTGTCATACAAACTTCTATCTGTTTATCAGATAACTCATTCAGGTGGAGGGAAAATAGTAGAATTCTCAGCTCATGATGTTGTAATCAAGGACCTCAAAGATCCTAAACATATTTTAGCTACTGGCATTGTTGATGATTCCACAAGGTTGTATAAGTTTGACAACTCATCTCTTTCCTCTGTTTTTGTTGCTCATAATGATGATGTGATAAAAATTTGGCATGAGCGATTTGGTCACTTAAACTATCGCTCTCTTCAAACTCTATGTAAGGAAAATATGGTGACAGACCTTCCTATGGTATCTTGTCAGGATGGTGTTTGCTCCAGATGTGTACTCGGAAAACATCATTGGGATATTTTTGACAAATGTGCCTCTTGGCACGCTTCAGCCCCTTTGTAGCTTGTGCACAGTGATCTATGTGGTCCACTTCCTGTTGTTTCTTTCTCTAGTTGCAAGTACTTCTTAACCTTCATTAATGATTTTTCTAGACGCACTAGGGTATATTTCTTAAAACTCAAGAGTGAATTTTTTAACATGTTCTTTGCCTTTAAGGCCTTTGTTGAGAAATAATCTAGACCTCAAATTATTAAGTTAAGATCAAACAATTGTGGAGAATATGTTAACACCAAATTTATCAACTTCTGCACTGAGCATGGAATTCAATTGCAACATATTGTTCCATATACTCCACAAAAAATGGTGTAGTTGAAAGGAAGAATCACACCTTAAAAGAAATGGCTAATTGTATGCTTCAATCTAAAGGATTTGGTCTCAATTTTTGGGCAAAATCCATTAACTGTTCAAATTACATAGTAAATCACACTCCTACTAAGGTCTTAAAGAATATAACTCCAGAAGAATATTGGAGCTCAATCAAACCAAATTTAAGTCACTTTCGTGTTTTTGGAAGTGATGCTTGGGCCCATATTCCTGATGCAAAACATAAAGCCTTAGAACCTAAGAGTGAAAAATGCATTTTTGTTGGATATTCTGAAGAGGTCAAAGGATATAGAATTCTTCAACCTAAATCCAAAAATATAATCATTAGAAGATATGTAAAGTTTGATGAAAATATATCGGCCTGCAAGCTTAGTTCGACGGGTGTGCCACCTTTGGCTTGCAAGCCTGCTTCGGCATATGTGCCATCTCTCTCTCTCTCTTCTATTTTTAATAGAATTACTTCTATTTTAGATGATGACAGCGAGGATGAAAATACTCCTCTAGCTCGTGAAATTGTTCCTTATACTCCACCGCTTCCAAGATGGGTCTGCTCTACTCGGGATGCAACAGGTTCTCTTGCAAGTGACCCTGCCGATCGACGGCGTACATGTTATCAATTCAAAAGAGCCTCTTCCTTATTGGCTCAAGTTCCAGAAAAACTTGATCCAGAAACCTTTGAAGAAGCCTCCGGTCATCCAAATTGGGATGAAGCTATGAATGAAGAGTATTGTTCCTTATTGGAAAACAATACTTAGGATTTTGTTCCTCTTCCAAAAGGAAGAAAACTTGTCATATGCAGATGGATTTACAAAACAAAGTTTGGACCAGATGGAAAAGTGGATAGACATAAATCTCGTCTTGTCGCTAAAGGTTTTTCACAAGTTGAAGGCATTGACTATACTAAAACCTTCTGTCCTATTTCCAAAATGAATTCTATCTGCCTTGTTCTTTCCCTTGCTGCCTCCTTTAAATGGGAATTCCATCAGATGGATGTTAAATCTACCTTCTTACATGGATATTTGCATGAATAAATCTACATGGAACAACCCCCTGGATTTATCCAAAAATAATCTAGCCTTGTTTGTCACCTTAGGAAGTCTCTCTATGGTCTCAAACAATCTCCTCTGGCTTGGTATGCCAAAATGGATAGATTTATCTTAGATAATGGCTTTTTTAGGTGTCATTCTGACAACATTGTCTACACCAAGAAAGTGGGTAATTCCTTCACCATCCTTGTTCTTTATGTTGATGATCTTATCCTTACTGGTAGTGATCCAAACCATATCAACCATGTGAAGTCTAGCCTCAAAAAGAAGTTTTGAAATGACAAACTTAGGACACTTGCATTATTTCCTTGGTCTTCAAGTCTTGCAATCCAAGGAAGGCATTACCCTCTCTTAGTCCAAGTATGCCTGTGATATTCTACACCACTTTCACATGGAAAATTGTAAGCCTGCCCCTTCTCCCTTTCAGTCTAGAGTCAATATTTTAGTCAACTGTACTACTCCTGAAGTTGATGCTACCTTATACCGTCAACTTGTTGGTAAAATTTTGTATCTAACCCATACCCGTCCTGACCTTTCCATAGCCATTGGTCTTGTCACTTGGTTTATGCACCAACCTCATGAAAGCCACTGGAAAGAAACTAAAATAATACTTTGATATATTCTAGGTACAGTTCAGTTCGGGATTCATTACAGTGCAGGAGCATCTCCCTTGTTGATTGGTTTCACTGATTCTTATTGGGCTGGTGACCCTGATGATCGGAAGTCCACTGCAGGATATGTATTCACTCTTGATTCAAAACCTATTACTTGGTCTTGTAAGAAACAAAGTGCCATCTCCCTTTCTTCAGCAGAAGCATAGTATCGTGGTGCAGTTGAAGCTGGAAAGGAAGCCATGTGGCTTCATCAGATCCTGTCTAAATTTGATCTTCATCAGCAGCATCCAAATACACTTTGGTGTGATAATCATAGTTCCATTCAGCTATGTAAAGATCCAGTTCAGCATCAGCGTATGAAACACATTGAACTCCACATACACTTCATCAGAAAGCTCATTCATGATCGTGTTCTTGAAGTGCAGTATTGTCCAACCAATTATCAAGTAGTCGATATCTTTACAAAGGCTCTCACATAAACAAAGTTTACCAAACTTAAATCCATGCTTGGATTTTAGGAAATTTCTCATTAAGGGGGGATAGGCTCTAATGCCTCCTTCCTTCTCCTATTGTGTCACTTTTGTAAATCCTTCAATCTTATCCCAATTTGTTCTTAAGGGGGGATGTTAGGATATTTCAACACATAGGAAATAGGCTTCTTTTGTGTCACCTTTGTAAATCCTTCAATCCTATCCCAAGTTTTTCTTAAGGGGGGATGTTAGGATATTCTGACACATAGGAAATAGTTAAGAATAACTTAGTCTAGTGTAGAGTTAGGTAAAGTGTGTTTCTTTCCCATGTACATTTGTAACTTATCCGACGGTCACGATTTATAGAGATCCGATGGTTATCTCTCACCTCAGTATTAACGGCACTTGATCTGTGGCTTAACACCCGATTGGTCCATGATCTCTATTTAAAGAGCATGGAGGGTCATTTGTTTGAAAAACTGTTTATGAGAGAAACATATGTAACTTTTATTTTATATTAATAAATTCCCTGAAGTGGTCGCATTGGCTCCAAGCGTGTAATTTTTCCCTCTTTGAGAGTTTTAACCACATGATTATACTGGTGTATTGATTTGTGATTTATTTTTGAGCGATGACCTTTGGTTCTTGATCTATGAAACTTACCCTGTAAATTCCTACATTTTATACTTCAGAAAATGAAATTGGTAATTACCATGAGTCAAAATATACGTACTAAAATTAATAACAAACCATAAATGGTATCTAATGAAAAGGGAACTAACGAATAATGAAATTTGTGAAAATAACACCCTTAGAGATAAAAATGAAAAACCTCGTATGTAAAAAAAAATGGCCTCAGAAAAATGCGCAATAACAAGTTTATTGTATAACAAGGAAATCTATGAATTTGGAAATTCATGGAAGATGAAATGATCCAAGAAAATGAGAAATCTAAAATAAAATCTTAGGGTGTTGAATTTATGAAACCTGTGTAATGGAAAAACCATGAACCCAAATTACAAATTTCTTACCTCTTCATTATGGCAGTAGGGAATATGCTGAAGATGAAGGGGAGGTCAAAATATTTCAAACCTCAAACATGTTATGTCATAAAGCATGTAATACAACATAAATTTGTGAATAGATATGGATTTATCATTGGAGAAATAATGAAATACAAGAAATGCGAGAAAGAAAAAATAAAACAGTAAATTAAAGAATAGAGGTATGTTACCAGTAAATGATAATTGAAAACTCTAGTTTAAAAGAGGAAACGTCAAATTCGAGATCCATTGAATTACACACCACATGATGATAGAAGGATAGAAGGAATTATATTAATACTCCCTTAAACCTCATCAAAAATCCTCAAGAACACCAAGGAGGTATCTCTCGTTGTACTCACCTCTCAAGCGGAAAACCGACCAAAATAAAATTCAAATGAAACGGTGAAACCCTAACAAAATTCATTCAACAAATGAAGAAAAATCAATAAATCTTCACTGTTAATCACCATCCTATAGGTGTCCTCGCAAGGACCGAAGCCATGTGAGATGCAAGTGATAATGTACCATCATTTAATGGGTTATTGAAATGAAAATATAAGGTGCAGAGGAAGAGTTAATATTGTATGGGTACAATCCCATCATTCATAAATCGAACGGTCAAAGTTTTGCAAAATAATTAAATATAACTATTAAACTCTGAATTCGAATGGTTATAATATGACAGGAACATGAAATAGTTTATAATAGGTTGAATTATATGTGATAGGAACCTACACATGGATTTTTGTGTAATTAAATTTACGTTGAGTTATATCCAAATTATATATATACATCTTTTGTAGGGTTCATGGAATGACTTATGTAAGGTTTATGCTACCAATGAAGGAATGGTAAGTTGATTTACTTGATTCGAATAATTTTTATGAGTTGAATGATGTGAAATATGGAAATTTTCATGGGGTAATGTATTTTGTTGGGTTGTATGTATTAAATGAATAATTAGGTGGGGTATGTAGTAACATGTATAAGGCTTTTATGCCACCAATGAAGGATAGGTTGATTTACTTTATTCTAATAATAGCTATAAAAGTTTTAAAATTTATAATTTATAATTTATAACTTGAATAAAAAGTAGTTAAATCTATTGTAAGGTTATAACAAGGGTAAGTTATAACAGTATGAAGGGGAATACAAAATAAAAAGGAATTGGAATTAGGATAAAATACATATGGTAATTATGTATTATAATCCAAATAAGAGAATTCCTTTTAGTGAAAAATAAGTATGGCTATTATAAATTTATTTTAAGATGGTGGTTAGATAAATCGACCTAAGGAATAAATATTAAGCAAAGAAAAATATAACCTAAGATAGAGGTTGAGAATGTGAAAAATAAAACAAAATAAGTTTTTGAGTTTGCACTATCACTGTTAAAAATAATCAGCGACAAGTATGTCGGAATAGAATACTGACCATGACCATAATTAGTATAAATAAATAAATATGGTTAGTGGGAGTTGCTACAATGGGGGAGATTTAGGGGGAGAGAGAGGGAGGGAATGTTATGGGGAGAGAGAGGGTGGAAAGGAGGGAGGAATTAAGAGAGAGACAAAGAAAAAGGGAGAGGGAGAAGGAGGGCTTGTGGGAGAGTGTGAGAGAGTTTAGGAAGGGTAGAAAGTGAGTGATTGTAAGGGGGAGGGTGAGGGAGAGAGAGAGTGTGTGTGGGGGGATAGGAGAGTAGGAGAGAGAGAGGGAGAGTAAGAGGGAGTGATATGTAGATAGATAGAGAAAAAGTGAAAGAGGCCCACCTAGGGCCAGATTCAGGGGGAGAATGCAAGAGAGAGACAACTAGAAAAAGAATAAAGTAAGTAGAGGGAGGGTGACACAAAGTGATCAGGAGAGAGAGAGTCTAAGAGAGAGAGAGAGAGATAGAGAGAGAGAGAGAGAGAATGAAGGGAGTAGAGGGTAGATATGGAGTGAGTAGGAGGGAGGGATATGGAGAACTATAGATAGTGGAAGAGGGCGAGAGGGAAAGAGAGAGGTTCAATAGATTGTAGTGGTTAGAGGGAGAGGTTGGTAGAGGAGGAGAGATATAAAGGGGAGGAAAAAGAAAGTAGAGAGAGAGAGGGTCTAGATAGAGATCAGTATAGAAGGGGAGGGAGAGATGGGGTGGGAAAGAGAGGGAGAGGGAGAGAGGGAGAGAGAGAGGGAGAGTAAGAGATTGTGATATGGGGAGAGATAGAGAGCAAGAGCAAGAGGGGCACCTCAGACCAGATTCGAGGGGAGAAGGGGAGAGAGGGATAAATCGATAAATAATGAAGTAAAAAGGGGAAGGGTGACATAGAGTGACAGGGAGAGAGAGAGGCTAAGAGAAAAGTGGGGAGAGAGAGAGAGAAAGAGATAATGAAGGGAGTCGCAGATGGAGATGGAGTGAGTGGGAGGGAGGGATATATAGAAATATAGATAGTGTAAGATGGTGAGAGGGAAAGAGAGAGGTTTAAGATATGGTAGGAGTTAGAGGTAGAATTTTGTATAGGAGGAGAGGTACAAGGGGGAGGAAAAAGTGAGGAAAAAGAGAGGTTCTAGATAGAGATCAATAGATGAGGGGAGGGAGAGAGTGGAGAGAAAGAGAGATTGGGGAGAGAGAGGTATAAAGAGAGATATGGTGAGGGTGAAGGACTGAGGGACAAGGAGGGAGTGAGGGAGTGTGTATTAGAAGGGGGATAGCAATGGAAGGGAGGAGGGAGGGAGAGAGAGAAAAATAAATAGAGAGAAAGAGAGACAGAGAAAGAGAGAAGGGGGGGGGAGAGAGAACAAGTAAGAGGAGAGGAGTTAAGAGGAGAAAAAGGCCCCGGGGGGGGAGAGAAAGTAAGAAATATTTATAAATCAAGGAAGAGGGAGGGATATGGGTAAAGTGAGGGGAAGGAGTTAGAATTGAGGAGAAAAGATAGAGAAAGAGAGGGAGAGGGAGATGAAGTGTGCAAGGGATAGGGATAGGGATAGAGGGAGGTAGAGGGAGAGTTGTAAGGAGAGAGAGAGTGAGAGGGGGGAAAGAGTTTTATAGAGGGAGGGGGTGTTAAGGAGAGGTGCATAGAGGATAAGAGAGATGGAGAGTAAGAGAGAGGGGGGATAGGAAGGGGTGAGAGGGAGATATTATTAGAGGGGGGTGCGAGAGAGAGAAATAGGGAAGGAGAGAGGTAGAAAATAGAGAGGGATATGGAGGACACGGAGAAAGAGAGAGAGAGAGAGAGAGAGAGAGAGAGAGAGAGAGAGAGAGAGAGAGAGAGATAATTTGATGCTAAGAAAGTGATATGGGAAAGAATAAATTTAGGGAGAGCAAGGGAGAGTCAGAGAGATGGACAAAAGGAGTGAGTGATGAAAAGAGATATAAAGACATAAACTAAAGAAGAGGGAGAGAGAAATGGGGGAGAAAGTGTAGCTTTTAACCCTCTATAGAAGATACATGAAAATGAATTCTTAAAAGTTAGAAAATACATTGTAACAACCCCTGGTTGATTTCCCATATAAATAAAATAATACCAAGGTCATGGCACACATATTTGAAGATGAATGGTGGGAAAAACATTATAGTGGGAATAATTTTTCGTTTATTTATCGCTATGGAAATTGGAAAAGGCATTGGTAAAATAAAGGAGTCAATAATTCGCATTTAATTATGAAAATAAAGGAAAATAGAAGAAAAGGAAGGTGAAGAGACACAAACATGCATGACAAGGAAATTAGAGGGAAATGAAGAAATGAGACCTCAATAATAAAAAGGAACCTGAGAATCAATTGACAAAATTTTGCTCACTTTTTCATCAGGATCAACAAATGGTAGGGACAAACACTTGGACAAGCCAACTAGGAAAGCAAAGGTGTGAAAGAGGAAGTGTGTGATAGTGGAATGTAAGGATAAAAATAAGCTATGGATTGCAAGTAACAATGTGCATGTGAAATTTATCATGTTGGTTTATGGATGCATGGTATATGCATGTGATTTCTTGGTTATGCGTTATGGATTTCAAGTCACAATGTGCATGTGAGATTTAGCATGTTGGTTTATGGATCCATGTTATATGCATGTGATTTATTGGTTATGTGTTTTCATTGGCATGGATATTTTCTTGAATTGACAGTGATTTCATCCTTTCCTTCCCATTTCTTGGATAGCCATGGTGTTATGGGCTTTCCCCATTTTTTTTTTTGATTGGTGTTCATTTTTCCTTGTGACTACGAGTTGGACCAAACACTTTAGAAGCCCCATAATGAATTGGGCTGAGTTACCATTTCCTGGAGCCGTTAGTTGGGGAAAACACTCTAATTCCTTGGCAAGATGAGTTACTCATTCCTGGAGTCATGCTTGGAACAAACACTCGAAAGGCCTGTATGGATGTGGGTTGAGTTACAAGTTCCTGATGTGCTAGACAAATTAGGTACAAACTGATCTCGTTGATGTTAGTGATTTTCAAACTGTAGAGGTGGAATCAATGTGGTTGAGGGTTGAGGTGGTTTGTCCTTTGGAATCCCTGGTTTAGTTTTTTTTTTTGTTTAATCCATGATATTTTGAATTCATGCTTAGAATATGGCAAGGGGGTAATTCGCTAAAAGGGATATTTGGTTAAGCCCAAACTATGGTTATGTGGTATGTGAAAGTCCCTAACTTGGTTTGTATTTTCACATGTTAATATGAGATATTTTCTTATTGTGATATATCATCATATATGTTGATTATGGTCATTATCATATAGTTGTTTTTCCATGCTTTATATTATGGTTATATGATGTATTCTATATATGTCTCCTTACATGTTGCTAAGCTAATGAATGGTTGATGAATGCATGGACTATTAAACATTATTTCAACTATGTGGAGGGCATAGACCCTTCTTAGTTATTCCCAAATGATGTTCAAACATTTATGATAAGATATGAATTCATGAACAATAGCTTACATAATTTTCATCCGTTTTATGAAATTTCTATTATGGATTAGGAATCTATGGCTCCAGTTCTGGTTTCAAGTTTGAATTATTATTATTTTCATAATGTTTAATTATGATTTTATAAAGTTATAGGAAATTATGGGTAGTGGTCTAGAAATTAGCATAAAAACTGGCACAGATTCTCGAACCATGGGAACACACATGAGGATCAGGGGTCATAATTTCATAGCGGTGTGTTTATGCATATAGTTGGAGCCTCATAACCACATGCATGTAGTGGTGTGGATGAGGTTATGGATTCAAGGGAGTGAAAAAGAGCCCAACTCAGGGCTTGGTCACCTTTGGTGGTAATTTTTCCCCTAATTGGTTTATATCCCATGAGATATTTCATTAAGGTTTCATTTTGTCATCCCCACTTCCATAACTTTTGTTAGCATCAAGTTTTCACCTTTCCCCAAAGGGTCCAAATGATTTGATCATTAGTTTATAATTTCAATTAAGAAACAGTGAAAGGTTATGCATTGGCCTATGAAAAAAATTGTATGGAAGGGTGAAATAGGGATTATAAACATTTAAGAAATATTTATTTAAGTTATACCCATGTTTTCCCTAAGATTTGCAACAAATGGGAGACAATTGAATGTAAACAGGTTGCTTTATGAAAAGATTTCATAATGCCTATAACAAATTTAAAAATATGAGTTTTAAAACCATATTTAAAGTACCCAAACCATTTTTCAATATGTTTTACCCTAATTAAACTTTAATGTGACATTTGGAAAAAAATTCACACCTAAGAGAGGGATTTTAAATTAAACCTTAAAATGGAATTTTTCCCTAAAATGATAATTTCTAGCATCTCCAGAAATGTAGTTTTGGAGTCAATTTTATATTGCTTTAATGGGTACAAAGTGATTTGGTTCCACTATTTCATCCACTCCTTTGATGGCAGCACAAAAATGGTTATAAGTTTATAGTTCCCAATCACTAAAAAGTCAATTGGAGAAGTAACAGGTTTATCAACACTCTATTTTTCATGTTTTAGTCGACTCGTTCAAACAGAGATTCCAAGCAGGTGGTAATGATTTTTTTTTAAGAGATTTTTGTTGTGGAAGGGATTATTTACAAAAAACCTATTTCATATTTTCCCCAAACATCATGGTTTAGAAACTACAGAGCAATGTTTGAGGCCTATTTTTCCATATTTTGTAATCTTGTTTTTCCTGTTTTAGCCACTATTTTGAAAAGAAGTTTTGAACATATGGCGATGAATTTTGGAAAAACAAAAGAGGTTTTTGGAGGTAACAGATCAATGAACAACAACCTTCCTCGGTTTTATAACATGTGTCATGGTTTTGAATATAAAACTTCATATTTGGGCCTTATTTTTTAGGAATTTGCCTGATTTGTTTTTCTAAAAATAAACTCATAGATGAGCCACCTCATTAATTCGATTTGGGGATAAAATATAATCATATCCTTTATTATTTCAAATATATTACTAAATTTGCGTCAATATTTTTCCCTATCCATTTCTTTTGGATCTTGAGGATTATTGTAATTAATACTTTCCAAAAATTGTCAATCTGAAAACTATTACATTTTTCCCATATATTACATGATAAATGAGGACTAGGGGTTGGTTTTTGATGAAATAATAGTCATTTTTTTGTGTTAAAATATTTATTAGTCTAAAATTTTCCAATATCATTAGATTTGATCAGTGATATAAAGATTCATATGATGGCATGTCTTAGTAAGTATTATCTGCATGTTTCAATGTTTCCTTCTCTGTAATATCATATGAATGTATGTTCTTCTCAGTATTTGAGCAATAGTAATTAATTCAGAATTCATCCATGCTCTAATTTTAATATATTCAATTATTCCCATCTCTATCCTCTAAAGCTACTCTAGGATTCATTTTGTATTCCCTACTGTAGTGGATTATTTTCCTATTTTCTCCCTCTAGATATAACGATGATAAAGGTATAGGATATTATATCTACCTTTTCTTTATCACTCTTGATCAAACAACCAACATCTTGATAAATCTACATAAACCCTAGCCTGTTGAATCCATTACCCAATGGACTATCTCACTCATACCCAACCAAACCCTACATCAGCACAACACAACTAAATATTTAGCCACTGTGTAAAAGTACAGTCAATATCTAAATCTATTTATTAGGTTGTTATATATATCTCTCTATATATTGAAAAGGATATCCTTCAATCTATAAGCTGAATTAAAAATGTTACCTTAGAAGCTTTTATCCTACAACCAAGAGAAATTTTTTGAGTGATAACAACTGGAACTTGGAGTTTGGGTCATATCATAGTAACATGCATCTCATGTTTACCTTTGCTAGATGTGAAATTGATTAAATGTGGGAGGATGTGGTTATAAGGTGGTATCAAAGCTTCCAGGTTCAAACACTTGGATTGGATGGGCTATATGTGATTTCATGCATGCATGTCAATTATATATGTTTTTACTATGCATGCATTGTAGTGGTTGTGGTCATAATGTATATAGTTAGCATCACACTTTTGTATTATCATGCATGGTGTTGATATATTGATGTAATTATATATGTATCGCGCTAACTAGGATTGACTTGTGCAGATGTGATAGTCTTCCTTAAACTTCACTGAGGTATGGTTTGATTATGTTTTTATTGGTTTATCTAACATGACATGTTTGCAATAGATAGAAGGCCAAATATGGCTAGCAGAATGGTGGACTAAAGTTCACATGACTCTTGTTACAGATTAGATGAGTAACAAGGAGATGCATATTCCCTGGATATAGCAGATTCACTGAGAATCTTGAAGTCAAAAATCATAATCTTCAAGGTAAACTATAGCATATTTATTCAAGAGCAATAAATACTTGCAAGAGCTTAGAAAAAACAAGCATATGTTAATGCAATCGTTCTTTAGAGCTTTTCAAATTAGAAGAGATAGAGACAAATGGGGATAAGTTATGGACAAGAAGAAGATACTAATGGGGCTTATGGTATAAAGTTTCTTAAAAGATATGGGTTGTAAAAAGATGATACATTAAGATGTGGCATATCTTTGGATACACCTAGTAAGAGGGGTAGTGCTTATGGATTTCATTCTAGCTTCGGTTTTGAGAGACATCATCTCCATTTATGCCAGCATCCTTATAGGAGGAGTGAGAAGTTATATTTTCTAGAAAATTACATGAAATCCAAGATAATTAACTTAGGCCTCAAGGGAAAAGCAGAAATTTGGTGGGAATGTGTGAAGCATGTCAGAGGCATCATAGATGAGGATATTATTTGGGATGAATTTGATGTCATAAGATGAAGAACCATTATGGTATTGAAGATGTGATGGAGATAATATTAGGAAGGATTTCCCTTTGTATCAGAGTGCACAGTGGATGTGTGGTAGGACTCAGATCTACAATGTGTAGGAGGTGTATACAATTGTGGATGTAGGTAAAAGCATCCCCAAGATCTATGAAATGGTGGATAGAAAGAAGATAAGTCACTAGGCATCCATCATTGAGGTGGAGGTGGAACTAGAGGGAGAGTTCTAGGTATAGTCTCAATGATTCTTGCAACAAAAGGAGCTTATGCTCTGAGACCGAGTGATAGAGCAAGTTAAAGTGTGTGGAATCAATTTGTGGATGATGAAGCTACATGGTAGATGGTTTATCACATGCATACTTAAAAATTAGCTCTCAATTATTACTATATTTTTTAAGGGGATTGGAGTCCCTTGAGACATGGTATGAATGTGTTCTATTCCAAAGCAACGTGATGGGTACACCATGATAAGCTAGTTGGAAATTTCTATGTTTATTAATTCATTGATAGTTATGTGGAAAAGGAGATTTCCATAGCTATTGAAGAAGGATCAGGTTGATATTTCCTTTAGAACCACTGGGAACCATGTGGGTTGAGTCATAGTGTCTGTTGAATTTTTTTCTTTCAATATTTTTTTGAATTTTTTGGTTTGATTTGCGGTTCACACCATTATTGGTGCATGGCCCTACTCATTTGTTTGTGGTGTTGTTTTTTTATTGGTTTTATGTGGTTTTATTCTTGTTTACTTCTTGTTCTTTCCTTAAATGTTTTGATGGTCTTGGGAATTGATTAGGGAAAGAGGAAACTTAATGGAGCTTGGGGAGAGATAAATGAAACCCAACAATTAATGTAAGAACCAAGAGAATCCTAGTGAATGAATAAAGGGAATTTGAAGGAAATAATATGATAGCCAGTTATGTTGGTTGGGTCCATTAGGTAAATGGATAGTGGCAGGATAGTCATGAGAAAGATAATAGAAAATGTAGAATAAATGAGTTTGAGGTAACATGAGTAAATATTCCTAATCGTGGTTAAACCATACCATTACCTTTTATATCTTAATTTGTTTCTTGAACATATAATAAACCTATTGTTTGTATTACTAAATATGCAACCAATACACCCATGTTTGTAAAATACTTACACAAAATTTTAGTGTCACAGTTGTTTAGGATACGATCTGCCTTACAACCTATCAAATTCATACAAGTTAAGGCCATCACAGGTACTCATTTCCTATGATTTGATATGAACTAATATTACTTTCAATTTGGTTCCATGTGGGTTGGGTTTCCTTGGTATAGGAAATCCCCTTATTATTTGAACCTTCAACTATGTGTGTGATACAATATTGGAGGCAATTTTTTATCAAGAAAATGATTTCTCTAGTGGAAACCATATGGACTAAGTCGATAAGCTATGTGGTCTATTGAGGGAGATAGAGTTTTTCCATTTGTACGCAAGGGATTGGTGGATTATTTTCTTCTCATGCTAAAATAACATGCCTAAGATTTTACACAATTTATGAGCTCAAGGTTGGCATGCCTCTTAGGATTGCGGAGTTTAGATCCTCAAGGTTGGCCTGCATTCCAATATTTCATATTTTATGAAAGGAAGACCAGTGATGCTGCAAGATCAAGGCATGAGATGGATTTTCCTTGAAAATATTCAGATCAGAGTCTAAGAAAGACATCACAATTATTGCATGAAAGGATAAGTATTTATCATAGCATGAATACTTGACAACAATTTTTGGAGGGGGGTTGTAGAAACTACATGACTTGACAATGCACTGATAGAACTCAATCTCTTTGTATGGGCCTTATATTATGTAAACAAGGTCTAATTCTTTAGTAATTATTATTCATTTCATTGATCACCATATCTTATTTAATTATCTTGATTTAAAGATATAGTCCCTACCATTCTCTTCATTGACGAAACACTAACAAAATACAAGTGTAACTTAGTTGTTTTGATTGGGGATGAGGATTATATAGATTCATAAGTGGAAAAGGATTATCAGAGTTTTACGTTTTCATCTTTGGTGTTTCTTCACTTCCAGCGGGTCTGGACAGTACACCAATTGAGTCACTTCAGGAACACAAACATTTCTCCACTTCCAGCGAGCCAGTACCCCGATAGAGTTGCTTGCTTCACCTCCCTACAAGGGGAGTCTTTGTCCTATTTTATCATTTATTTATTTTCCTTATTTTTTTCATATAATTTTGCATTGGAACTTATTAATTTCATAGGGTGGAAGAGGGATCTTGACTTATTGAGAGCAGAAGAAGATTTCCCTTCATAGAAGAATTCTTAACACCTTTGAAATTCAATTCACTTGTTTAAGTTTCCTCCCCTCCTTACTCTACTTGACTTAGTTGACAGGGCAAAACCGAACAATCATAAAATATCAATTAGAGTAGGTGGTACTAGTTATATATTCAAGAATTGTAATTCCACTAGGGCTTTCTCCTAGAAAGAACGTATTTTACATCAGGGTATCATCGAATAAAGGTGAAATTTCCATGCAAAGAGGAGTAAATGAAAATCCAAGCATTGATAATCACACAATATCCTCTTTATATTTTCCATGCTTAGTTTGGGAGCTAGAAATAGTCTCATGAGGAATTTTAGTACTAATAAAAAGAAAATAAAAGAGAAAAAAGGAAAAAAATGACAGCAAAACAAACTAAAATAATCTAATCCTACTCCTAAACTAGACAAAACTAGGCCATGATTACGTGAAATGGAACTTCCAATGTAGCCATCGAAGTGTTGCCTGACCTGAAAAGATGATCAAATCAATAGAAAGGAAGATATTCAAGAATAAGAGTTGACAATAAATATGAATCACAACATATTGCAATATTTGAACACTGAAAATGAAAGCAGAAAAATATAACAAGAAAGCATGTATGAAATATTTTTCCACTATGTCATGGTGTTTACACACATCACAACGAAGTGTCGAGCTGAAGCATTCTTCCTAACTTTCAAAATTGGAAAACATAAAGAAAGTGAAAAAATTTTGTTTCACTAAGGGTCTTTTATGTTATGATTCGTCCAATGATTATGCAATAGGATCATGAAAAATAGGTGGGGGAAGTGAATATTGTGAAATAGAGTGATTTTAAATTTGTGCGATGAAATGATGAGGATTCCTGACAGATAAATTATTTTCCTGATCATTCCTAGAAATAGCATCATGACTGCGATAACTTGACATAACCATTAGCATAAGCTGAGTTTCCTGGAAAACTTGCGGTAGTTTTAAGACATCAAAAGGTAGATCGTCAAAAACCGATAGCTTAGAAAAATCGACAGTAGAAAACATGGAGTCATGAATAGATGAGTCGATGAATAGATCACAACAGCCATGATCAGAAATACATCTTTAGAAACTAAGTCATCCTCATGATCTGATGAATCGTAGAGAAGAGCATATTGAAAATAATGAATTTCACTCTATGTTTCTTCAAAATGATTGGATGATGGATGGGAGGGATCGCAAAGAGAATATTTTTCTTCACCTTGCTCGAATGTAATACTGAAATTCCACAAATTTTGACTATGGTCCAGATTAACGTTATCCAAAACTGATTCTTTGAAAGACACAATAGGTGTGACAAAATCGTGGAAAATATCAAGATAGCGAGGAAGAGGTGAGAAAAATAATCATCAAATTTCATCGCAGATTCTTATTTAGAAATAAAATCCCACACATAATCATTATCAATTTTTTTTGTCAACACTAACTCAATCCTAAATTTTATCGTCATGAGAACCAGAAGAAACAATTATAACAGGTGGATAGAACAACTCGCAATTAAGAGGACCAAAGGAACCAATGGATGGAGGAAGAGGTTAAAGAACATCACTAGAAAAATCAGATACTCCACCAAATTTACATTTCAGTTTTGAGTATGTGGGGTAGGAGAATATGGTGGTAGATTTATATATGAACTCTCAAGTTCACCAACCTCAACATGCGTAAATGGATTCGTTTGATGAGGAGAAGATGAATAGTCACTTGGAAAAGAAACTTCCTTCGACGCAAATTTAAGAGATCCATAACTAGTGTATGTCATGAGAATTTCAAAAGATTCATACTCTTTTGGATTCATCAAAATATGAACAAGAAATTCAAAATTTTCTTTCATAAAATTCCAATCAATCTCATCGTCAAAAAATTCATAGCATAAATGAATGAAGCCATCGTGAAAATCGTTAAGAGATTCATCAGGTGCTTTTCTAAGATGCATGATTTTATTATAAACATATTTATAATCATATGTGTCAAAGGTGCGATAAATATCTTTGAAAAGATGCTTTAAAGAGTGAATACAATCGGTTGGAAACATGTAACAACATTCATTAATGTGTGCTTCTAATGTGAGAACGAATAACCTGCAAGCAGTATCTATAGAAATTATTGTGTATAATCAAAACTTCTCATGAAATTTACGAAAACACAAGACTCAAATATACTCTACTGCTCTATGGAAATTAATTCATGATCAATAACACATAACATCAACATGCAAGAAGAAAAATCACACATGCACAAAGATTTATCTAAGGTAAATAAATCACTCAAAACCCCTTCCTATTTGTATTTCATTAATCAAAGAATGGAGATGAATTACATATCTTGCTCAAGCCTGAGCACAACCTACAAGTGTATAGTCTATCCCTCTCCCTAACTTACTGACTATGGCCAACACTTAGGAAATTTTCAAGCCATGTAAGCTCCTATTTCCTTTTGTTGTTCCTTGAGGAGGTAGCCTCCTATTTCTTAGGAAATTTCTCAATTGGATGGTGCAATTCCTTTAAGTTCATTCTCTGAATGCATGCACCGCCTATACACATGGGAATAGTATACAAATGATATTACATTTCCTTGAAATATCCATCTCAACTGGGTAAATAAAATTCTCTGCATGCATCAATTATTTTTACCTGATTGATTATTTAACTAGTTGATCATTGAGTGTGACTAAAGTCCCACTACAGAACTTGACCCTCCACTACTTCATCCAACAATTGGAACAAGTTCAACTATCCATAAATTAATTTAACTAAATTATATTGCTACCATTAGGGGATTTTTGAGGTCTAAAATGGGCTGCCTAATTAAATTATAAAATAATAGTGGAAATAATAAAATAAGATTTGATTACATCATCAAATTTAAGAGGGAAAAAATAAAAAACTACCTTTTCAACTCGTATTTTCAACTTATCTCCCAAAGTTTTTACTCAAATTTTGATCAAGAGTACTTGTTGGATGCAAAATTTAATTACTCATCCAAGGACTACCCATGTTTCATACTTTCGATGGGTCCTACTACACTAAAAATTAAAAATACATGAAAAACGTGATTGTAATCACATTTTTATGTATTTTTCATTTTTCGTGTAGTAGGGTGCATTGAAAGTATGCAAAATGGGTACTCCTTGGATGAGAAATTAAATTTTGCATCCAATGAGTACTACCACTCAAAATTTGAGTAAAAAATTTGGAGATAAGTTGAAAATACAAGTTGAAAAAGTAGTTTTATTATTTTTTTTTTATTTTTTTTTATTTTTACCATTTTTCTTAAAAATGGTGGATCATCCCCCATGGTTGACATCATCATATTGAATCCTATTGGTTCTTATAAAGTTTATTTTAGTTGTACATTTTTCTTAGGAGGCCCATTTTAGACCTCAAAATTCCTCTACTGAAATTAGCAATCAATCATACATAATTAAACTCGAGCTTCCCCAACTGAAATTAACTGAGTTAATTGCGTGACATGTGTCATGTCACCTTAATTAACTACCACCAAGATTTATGTTGATGTGGAAATTCAAATTTTCTCTAGTTTGACCAAGGCAAGGTCAAACTGAGATTTTCTTGTTGCATTTTCAACACTCCCTCTTAGCAAGAAATGGATTTTTTTTCACCCCAATCCTACCTCTATGGAACTAAAATTTTCCTCTTGACAAATCCTTTGTTGAAATGTCTAAATATTGTTTCTCTATTGGAATGTACTGAAACAAAATTATCTTCCTCTGCACACAATCTTGTAGATGATGATACAAAATATATATATTCTTGGATCGATCATGAAAAATATTATTTTCAGATAGCTTGATGTAACTCTGATTATCATAGTTGGATCCATTATTTGAAAAAATAATCGAATAATAATATTTCTCATTCGTATCACCTCACATGTTGCTTAAATAGTAGCCATGTATTCAACTTCTGTTGAGTTGAGTGCCATAGATATTTTCTTCCTATTGTACCAAGAAAAAACTGCGAACCCAACAATGAAAATTCCCCCTAATGTACTCTTCTGATTTTATGGACTCCCCACCCAATCTTCATATGTGAAGCTACATAGCTTCACTCCCACTATCCATTTGTACCATAGTAGAAACTAAGTAGTTCTTATGAGGTACCATAGAACATTCTTAGCTTCCCTTCAAAATAATTTGGTCGATCAAACCAATATTGACTCAACTTGTTGAATGCATAGCACATATCTAGCTAGGTGTAGACAAGATACATGAGTGAACCCACCAACTGTTGGTATACAGTATCATCCACTTCCTCACCTGAAGTGGCATCCTCCTTCCTATAGTTGGTCTCTAGATGTGTATCCATGGGTTTGCAACTCTGCATGCAAAACTTTTGAAGTATCTTGATGGCATACTTTCCCCGAGAGACAAACATTTCTCCATATCCTTGTCATACTTTGAATCTGAGGAAAGAGTGCATGAGACCCATTTCCTTCATTTCAAACTCTCTTGCAAGGTCCTCCTTGGAATATTTGATCATTTTTTCAGCAATAGTTAAATTCAAGTCATCAACACATAAGAAAATAATAAAAAATTTATCTTATACCAAAACATGATATATGTTTTCATCTGCTTCATTTTTTTTGAAGCCCAAAATGGTTAGATAGATATCGATCCTAGTGTACCAAACACAAGGTGCTTTCTTGAGACCATACAATTCTCACTTGAGTGTGAACACATGAGAATCATGATAAAAAGTCTCAAAGCCTTTTGGTCGCTAGATATACACCTCCTCCTCATAAATCCATTGAGGAATATTGTTTTCACATCATTCTAGTGGATCTTGCACCCCTTTTGTGTAGCCAGAGAAAGAATTGATCTAATGGATGAGTACCTTGCTACAGGAGCAAAGGTCTCCTCATAGTAAATCTCTTCAACCTGAGAGTACCCCTTGGCCACAAATATATCCTTGTACTTTTATATTCTTCTATATACTACATGTTTTACCTTGAATATCCATCTCAAACCCACAACTGATTTTCCTCTTGGCCTTGGGACCACTTCCCAAACACCATTATTTGCAATGGATTTGTATTCCTCCACCATTACATAAATCCATACAATTTGATTTACTACTTCCTTGAAAGAGGATGGCTCAGTCTCTACAAGCTCAATCGTCAAATCCATGTAGCCAGTGTACTGATCTCGTGACCTTCTCTGCCTACGATGATTTGAGGGAGCACCCACATTCTCCCTTGCCTCCTGCACAAGTCTCTCAACTTCCTTATTCCTTTTCCTGCCTTCTCTGGATGGTTCTACTTTATTGGGTTTCTCAACTCTCTGCTCCTCAGTTTTTTGTTTCTCAGCTTCTTCTTTAGTTTCCTCCTTTGGAGCTAAAATATCCGCATTAGGTGGGATCTGAAGCTCCCTCTCAAGAGAGCACTGCATCACTTTCTCCTCATAAAGTTTTACATCCATTCACAAAATTTCTGAGGGATGGCAAGTACACGTGGTAGCTGTGGGAAGTTTTTTTGTAACCCACACATACCCCCAACTATGTTGCCGGCTCTAGATTCTTCCCGGAATAATTGGAGACATAGCAGTAGACAAAGGCTCCAAAAATTCTGAAGTGTGACACATCTGGATTTCTCCCTGAGAAATCCTCCTCTGGTGTAATCATTCCTAGAATCTTATGAGGACTCCATTTCTGAAAATAGAATGTTTTGTTGCATGCTTCGGGCCACAAGTGCAGAGGTAGGCCTTGGTCATGCAACATCACCCTTACTGCTCCCACAATGGTATGGTTATTTCTCTCAACCACCCCATTTTGTTGTGGGTTGTGGGGTGCTATAAACTCTCGTTTAATTCCTTCTTTTGCACATAAATTTTTAAACGCATTCAACTCGTACTCACCTCCATTATCACTCATGAGAGCCTTCACCTTCTTGCATGTTTCTTTCTCGACCAGAGCCTTGAATTCTATGAACTTGGAAAATGTATCATATTTCTTCCACATGAAAAAGATCTAACACTTTTGTGAGAAATCATAAATAAATATGACATAATATTTTTGCTTGGAAGTGGAGACTATTGAGAAAGGTCCACAAACATTAGAGTGGATCCTTTCTAGGACTCCATGTACCTTGTTTTCCCAATTATGGAACGTTTATTTTGTGTAATTCTCCAAAGTACACCCTTTTCGTGTGTCCTACTACTCAAATTCTCCTTTGGGGTGGCCTATGGTTATCTGTTGTATGATAATAAAATCACCATGATGCAAATGTCCAAGTATTCTATGCAAAAGTTCACCAATCGCAGCTTTTCACCTCCCCTCCTTTGTGCTTAATGCAACACAATCCTCCACATCTAGCTTGTACAGGTTCTACACGCAAACCCTGACATGCTTCACCTTTCTCGTTGCTATGTGTCTCAATAATTACTTTCCTTTGTTGAATATCACATCATAACCATGGTCTTCCAAAACTGGAACAAAGAAAATATTTTCCTTTAGGCCTGGAACGAACATGACATCCTTGAGCCTGAGGGGGGGGGGGGGGAGGGGGGGGGAGGGGGGGGCTGACTCCCTCTAAAAGGTGATTGTACCTATCATGATCACATTTTACCTTTCGTCTTCCATGATCTCAATGTGAATCTGCAAGTCTTTCTCCTCCAGGTCACTGAAAAAAGTTGTATTCCCCGTCATGTGGAATGAGGCACACGAGTCCAAATGCCCCACACTCCTCATCAATGTGTTTTCCATGCATGCAATGAGGGTAAATTCAAGCTCTAATTGTGAATCCAAGGCTTCACTCACTACTCCTCTTAAGGTATTCTTGCTTTTCTTCTTATGTGGACACTTAGTAGCATACTGCCTGAATTTATGACAGTGGAAGAATTTAATTTTTGTTAAATATTTCTTCTTCCCCCCTTGACTGGATTCTATTTTGGATTGGAATTTCTTCACTTTTACCTTCTTTGACTTTCCATCCAATGAAAAATTTTCTTCATCCTCGCCCTTGGATGAAATCCCATCTCCATTACTCTGCCTTATTTCCTCATGTACCAAATCGAACCATAAGTGTTCCCAATTGGGTAGTTTCACCCTCCCATTCACTAAATAGCTATGCCAGCTCTTAGGAAGACCTAGAATGGTTAGGCTTACCAAATCATCATCTGGAACTATGACACCAACTCCTCCAAGTTCATAACGACATTGTGTGAACCTACTCAAATACTATTGAAATGAGTCATTCTTTTGCATTTTGATATTTCGAAGTTTACCCTTGACTGCCAGTTTCCTATGGTCACTTCTATTCTGGAAAAAATCTATCAATGATTGCCACATTTCATACGAATTCTCTTTCCCATCAACATTTGAGACAATATGGTCTCGTACTCCCTCCAATATAATCCTCCTCACCTTGGCTACACACTTCTTCCATTCTTTTAGATTTTGAGCATCAGTTGATCCTGGTTTCAGGATATCATTATCAATGAATTCCTTCAATCCATTTTCTTCTAGTACTGGCTCCATGCAGTCCTTCTAAGAAACATAATTCGATCTTCCCTCAAGGGAATACTCAAGTCTTAGTCCATTTAAATCCATCCTTCTATCTCTAAATAATTGATCCTACATATTCGATCTTACTGTTAAGAAAATTCGAAATTCCTTCTCTACTGTGAATCCTACTCTGGTACCATGTAGAAAATATTGTGTAGATATTAAAATTATCTTGAAATTTACTAAAACATACTCAAATATACTCTAGTGCTCTGCAAAAAGTAATTTACAATCAAGAACACATAAGATCAATATGCAATAAGAAACGTCACAAATGCATAAAGATTTATCAAAGGGGAAATAAAATACTCAAATCCCCTTCATATCTGTATTGCATTAATCAAAGAATGGAGATGAAATACATATGTTGCTCAAGATTGAGCACAACCTACAAGTGTATAGTCTATCCCTCTAGCTGACTGAATGACTCTGGAAAACACTTAGCCAATTTTAAAGCCCTCTAAGCTCCTATTTTTGTGTGTTGTTCCTTGAGGAATTAACCCCTATTTTTAAGGAAATTTTCTCAATTGGATTACACAATTCCTTTAGGTTCATTCTCTGGATGAATTCACCACATGTACACATGGGAATAGGCTACAACCAATAGTACACTTCCTTGGAATCTCATCCTCAACTATGTAACTCGAATTATTTAAATTCATAAATTATTTTCGGTTGATGGATTAGTTAAATGGTTTATAATTGAGTGTGATTAAAGTCCCACTACACAAGTTGACCCTCCACTACTTCATCCAACAATGGAACTAGTTTAACTAGCCATAACTCAATTCAACTAAATTATATTGCTACAAATTAGAAATAAATCATATTGAACTAATCTCAAACTTCCCCAACTTGAATTAACTGAGTTAACTGAGTGAAAAGTGCCATGTCACCTTAGTTAACTAACTCCAATATTTCTGATGATGTGGAAATTTGAATTTTCTCTAGTTTGACCAAGGCAAGGTAAAACTGATATTTTCTTGTTGCATTTTCAACGGTATCCTCATAGTGAATTTCGTGTTGAGTGCAGAATTTAGGAAAGTGAGCGGTGTGATTGAGAATGGTTTTTCCACCCTAACAATAAAAATTAGATTTTACAAGTCATGAATTGTCCTCGAAGGAACTTTCATATTTGCAACTCTGGAAAAACATGGTGTCACTAAGATATGGGATGAAGCCATTTAAAGATAAGGAAATTTCAAACCTACTTCATGGGCTCAACTTATCATCTAGCCCTAATTCTAGCTTCATAAATGTTGATGGTGTTGGACCCGCCAACATTCAGGGAGTCTCCCCAATATGAAATCCCAATTAAACCTCACATTTTTTAGAGAAGGAGCCCCATCCGGAAAACTACCTTGTTCCCGAAGTAGTGGGTTTTAGTGTTATGCCTTGGATACGATAATGATAGAATGATGTATTCATGACTTTGGTGAAACAATTGTATAACTCTACGGATATTCAAGTTCAATGTATGAAAGATTCTAACATGAAAACAGGGAAAATGAGTTAGCACATTAGAAGCTTGTAATAGTACACAACCTGGAAGCAACACATGAGCATAAAATAAATCATAAGTTACCTGCCAAATAGTTCACCAAATAACCATGATTGAAATAAATAACAAGATACATCCAACAATATTAATACTAATTCAAATGAATTAGTTCCTAAGAATTAGCATAAATGAAATAACTTATATTGCAAACATAACAAGAATAGTCCTACTATATTCACATAATATGCATGAAAACATGTCAGCTCTAAGCTTTTGTTAAAGTGAAAGTCCCAAGCATACATATACAAATGATGAGCCACTAGTCCTAATAGTGGAACATGAAGCCAACACCTACTCCTCCAATAAATATACTCCCTATATGTTATGGAGAAGCTAAGGCTCTCAGCAAAACTCCCAAGCTTCTAATCCTAAGAAAAAATCCCTTTAGATGGCTAATGAGGGTGTATTTATAATAAAAGGGGTGACTTTTCATGTCCCTTTGTGACTATATGACTGCCCTCATGAGTCTTTGAATTCCTTCAACCATGACATTTGTAATTAATTACAAAATGAATCTCCACATTCCAAAATTCACACTTGCAATTTCACATACAATTATTTACAATATAATATTACAATATGCTCATACACATATAAGACAAAATTGGGTAGAGACAAATAGAAAACCTAATAAGACAAAACAAGTCAAGATTGAGTTTTGGGAAACTCCAACTCATCCACCTCAACTTGTATTTTCTCGGTCAAATAATGGTACCAATATTTGTACTGTGTGATGACTTCCCCAAACAGTGTGATGGGATCAAGTTGGAAGTAGACTCTAGCCTCCATTGCATCTGGGTAGACTCACCTAGAACAAGTTTGAGTTTCCTTCTTCAGTAATAGAAGCATTCTATTTATGTGGACAAGGAGACCAATGTATGTCTTTGATTTGTGTCTGTTCACCTCAAGATCTTCCTTGGCAGTGATTTGTATGAGCTGGTCCAATTATTCTTCAACCTCCTATCTAGCCTGATTTCTACATTTGGCTTCAGTGAGTGAGCCAACTTAAGGTATCTTATGTGACTTCACCATAAAATCCATGTTGTTTTGAAACCATGCATATGATGCTTGAATGTTGGCAATGAATGATCTAAGTTGTTTATTACTTTGGATGAACATCTACGCCTATGATTTCTCCAACTCAGTCTGATTTTTTGTCTTCTTCACCAAATCTGAAGGTGACCCTTTGTGCTACATTGACCACTCATGGACGATAGTGATGGTTGTATGAATATCCTTAAGGGATTTATAATTATCCTTGCACTTAAGTTTCATGTCGTCTAACTGGAAAACTTCTTTATGCATGGTGAAGAGCTCCTTATAGAGGCTTCTCATAGTTTCACCCAATGCTAATACTTCTCCAAGTATGACTACCTTAATTTCTTCGAGATATGCCTATGTGGGAGCTACTTTATGGACCTATTCTCAGACTTGTTCAACTTCTTGCCTTGCAAGCTATAATTTATTTTCCATTTGTATATTCTTGGAAATGATATACTCCATGTTTGACTTGGATGTACCTGTGAAGGCCAAGTTGGTTGCGATAATGGCTCAAGGATTCTTCTTGGTGTCTTCCACAATCACCCTTTCTTTAATGAGTGAATTAGATGTAAGATCGTCTGGTAAATTTTTCTTTATCATCTATATAATATTTTGTAGCTCATTATAGGTCAAGATATATATGTCCATCACCAGACCCTCATCAAGAGGAGAAATTTCCTCTTCCTCGCTTGGACCTTGCTCTGTTGTCAGAGGAGGGGGAGACTGAGTAGTGATATGCTACATGGTTGGCATGAGATCTACATCTTGGTTTAGTGGCTCTGGTTCCACCTCCATCTCCTGTATTGCTATCATATATTTGATTTCTTGAGAAATTTCCTTCTCTTGCAATTGATTGTTCTCTTCTTCTAGAAACTCGTTTTATTCCTGTTCTTTTACTAACTTCTTTGTTGCTTATTCCTCTTTTGTTCTTCGTCTCTCTTATTTTTCTTCTTATTTTTTCCTTTCTTCCTCTAATCTCTTATGTTCGTGTTCTTCCTTCTGCTTTATTTTTTCTTCTTTATTTCTATTTTTCCTCTTATTTTATGCCGCTATATATGCTTTCAAAATGATTGGTTTTGCTTTCCATTTGTGGCTGTGTTCTTTCGTTGGACTATGCATAACCTTTCTCTTTCCCTTTTCGTGCAGTTGGTTGCACCTTTTTGTTGTTTCTGGCTATGGAATGACTTCTTTCTAAGGAGTAACCTATGATGTCCTTGCAAAACTAACTAGTTGGCGAGGATTTGTTGCATTGTAACAATCGTTTATCTTTTCCTCCTCAAGTCTAGAGAAAGTCCCACTTGGCCATTGGAAATGAATATTTGCACAATTTTGTTTACAAACACTCCTAGGATTGTACGGATTGAATTCCAGGTGACCAAATGAAAACTTCTCTATCTCCTTACCTTCGGCCTCAACCGCCTTTAAATTCTTGATCTCGTACAACCCAATTTGCAAAGGAGGAGCGGGCCAAGGTTGTTTCTTCTTCCTATATAATACTCCTGACAACCCTGTGGAAAAATGGTAGGCTACTTCTTGCATGACCAACTTGTCAGTGTGATACCTCAATAATTGATGTGGAGGCTTTTGTCCTCTAAACACTATGAGGTAAGTGCCATCCAGTGAGGCAAACCAATCTATCACTTCTGAGACCGCTTCCATCACATTAGGAGACATGCAAGGTGGGTCTTCCTCAAAGATCAACCTGTAAAATGGAATGAGGAAGTGATCAATCAACTTATCTATGGCTCCTTGTGACTGCACTCTGAAAGAAGCTTACAATAAATGTGCACGGAAGTTTCTCTTGGTGACCAGGTCCAACTCATGCCAGGAAATAAATTCTGAGCGCATATTGCATTCAAAAATTAATAAGACATGTATAATCTGGCTTGCTTACCCTTAGGAGGGTTCTTAGCATTAGTCAAATGAATTATCAATTGTTGAGCCAACAAATATGACAGTTGAATGGTTTTCCTACATTCACAACCTGATTAAGAAATAATTCCCAGCCTTCTAGAAATGCCTCAGTATTTCTTTGACCATAGATCCAACAACATAAGAATATCAAGTACTAATAAGCCTTCCTAAGATATTTTGTCTTGTAAGTGTTTTTGGGTGTCTGGCAGAATTTGGAAGGCTCTTTCACCTAACCTTTGATGACATCCTTTCTACTCAAGTAATTGGGGACTACATAAAAGTGTGAATCCATGTATGTTTATGGCTACAGACAATGATATATAAGTTAGTAATCATGTGCTATAAAAAGGAAATCCTTTTTCTACTGGCACTGCTAAGATTCATGGTCTTGGTATATGTCTATGATAATATCTAGTTAACAATGTTTGCACATGAAAAAATTGGGAACATACATGCAATGTTATGTAATCTCGAACTTTGTACATTGATGTAGACTTATCGGTCTTCAAGATATTCTTTGAAACTACTGGCTAAGAATACCTTTTTCCATGTAATTTATGATTTTTTCTCTATGAACAATGCATTGTTGTAGAAAGATGAAAATTTCACTGGAGTACTCTCAACTAGCTCCTTGGTGTTGCATTATGTATTTTCCTTTGAGAAGGATCTCTTTGGAGCCATAGTAGTGGTAAATGATCAAGAGAAATGTTGAAAAACTAAAGTAATTGTAGGGGAAAATTCACTCATGGCAAACATAAGTTAGCTTAAGAAAAATGACTCATAAAGCAATATCAAGGAAGAAACTGCAAGACTGAGAGGAAAA
This sequence comes from Pinus albicaulis, assembly GCA_034641835.2. Lineage (NCBI taxonomy): Eukaryota > Viridiplantae > Streptophyta > Pinopsida > Pinales > Pinaceae > Pinus > Pinus albicaulis. The sequence continues at coordinate 800,309,451 of CM076573.1, forward strand.
CTTGCACGATTCTTGGACTAAGGTAATATGTTGAGCATAGGAACTGTGCATTGCATAGTTTCGACTATCAAGGAGGAGGCTTGAGGCTTTATAAATCGTAATGCATAGTATTAGCTAGGGAAAAATAAGGTAGAGAATGTGCATTGCACAGTCTTAGTGGTCAAGGGTGACACTTGAGCCCTGGAACTACAAAATTTTCCAAGCCATAGAATGTGCATTGTGCAGTCTCAGAGACCAAGCACGAGGCTTGAGCCTTAGAGTTGTGAAAAGTGTAGTGCGAGATGGTAACTACTGGCCAAATAAAGGTAGATCTGCCTGGGAAGGAGATGGGTGTTGAGATTTATGATGTGTTGGGGTAGCATGGGATGTGCTCTAGCTCCCAAACTTTGGGGAGAGACTAGAGTACATAAGATCTACAATACCTAGAAAGAAATTTAAGAAATTCCCTCATGTTTAAGAGATATTTAATTAATTAATATTTTTAATTAATGACCCTAAGTCTAACTTAGGAAATTTAAAACATTAAATTTAATTAAATTAAGCATGTGATGAAAATGACTTAAGTCACATGGATCAAGATTTATTTTCATATTGGTCGCCAATAAGAGATTATATCACGGTTGTTGGTTTCCCAACGAAAAAAGTATAAAGTAAAGGCTTGGGGTCAGTTGGAGAACACACACAGTGGTAGAGCACTGAGACTAAGCTGAAATTCTAGGGTGTGGTTTGCTAATAATTTCAGAAGTGTTTCAGTTGTAGCGAGGGGTAGTATTTGCGAGACAGATGGTTTGATCCCAGGACAAGAGTGTAACAAGAGGCAGAGAAGCAACAGAATAAGCAGCGTCGAGAGGGGAGCAGATACACAACACAGCCACAGTCCAAAAAAGGCATCGTAGAGGCTTCAGGGGTTGAGCAGGGCTTACAGAGGCCCAGAAAGGGAAACACAGGGACAGTAAGAATCCAGGAGGCCTGATGCAGGCCCAACCAGGGCAACACAAGGGCAGTGTAACCCAGCCCGGGGTGACACAAACCCTTCTTGAGCAGCGCAGGGGCTGACGCAGCCTATCAAGGTTGACGCAAAGGGCTTCAGAGCAGCACTGGGGTTTCTTAAGACTGAAAATTTTTGAGTTCTATAAATCCTGTTTGAGGGTGTGAATCAGTCAATTTTTCAATCTCCATAAGAGAGGTATATCTGCAATTTTATTTCTCTATTGGGTTAACTAGTTGGTGCCCATATTTTTCGTACTTAGACTCTACTTAATAATAACCCTCCAGCAGCCAAAAGACTGGTTTTCCTGCATTAGATTTTTCCAAGGACACTTGTCTAGAAAATCCTTGTGTGTCACTTTGTCATTGTGCATGTATTCAGTTTAGAATTGTATGTATAGGTTGTTGATGTATTTACTTAGATGATAATGCTGAATATTTCACATTAATAATTTAATGTAAGTAGGATAAGTAAATCTGAAATTAATGGTATGATTTATGTTTGAGATACTCAAAAATTTTCACATGGTATCAGATTGATTGCAAACCTAGCCTAGATCTCCAGCAAGAAGACTGAAGAATCTATGTTGTAGAAATCATCATAGAAATCAGCAGGAGCAGTATCAGAAAACCAGACCAGAGAGTGCAACAGCAGAAGAAAGTAAAGCCAAGCAGAGGCCAGAGTGACGCAGTCTCCATGCAAATCCATGTAGGCCCACACACTTATTGTGGAGAGGCAGTGCAGAAGTTGCGCTAAGACTATCTGCTCACACGGAGGCCATCCAAGGTGATGCAGTCCTGAAGTTGATTGCTGATTTAGAGTGCTGGAAGCCGAGCTGCAGACCTTTAGTAGTTTCTAGTGGGGTTAAAATTTTATCGGTGTGGAATTTAGCCTAAGATAAGTTGACAAAAAGCGGGAGGAGAACAACTTCTTAGAAGATTTCCTGCCAAAGAATTATGAATATTGATTAGAGGATCGAAGAGAATTGATTCGTTGTTTTTGGCAGACTTCCAAGAGAGAAAGTCAATTGTCAGAGGGAGTTGAGGGTGCCTATTTTTCCAAGGAACCTATATCCGAGTCTCTAGCATAGAGAGGAGGATAGGTTCTGACATATTTACTTAGCAGATGACACCTCATGGACTACGTGGCGATGGCAGCGTCATAGGAAGTAGTATGGGAGACCAGAAGAAACACAGTGATGACTGGCAGTAGGCCAAGCATCATCATAAATATACACACCAAATATCATTACAGAACTTCGTGGTGAACTATTGTTGCTAAAGCACTTTCCTCACTAAGAGGGATTGTTGAGATTTCTGATGTTTTGGGGTAGCCTCGGATGTGCTCTAGCTCCCAAAATTTGTGGAGGGACTAGAGTACATAAGATATCCAAGGCCCAGAAAATGATTTAAGAAATTCCATGTTGTTTAAGTGATATTTAATTAATTAATTTTTTTAATTAAGGACGCTAAGTTCAACTTAGGAAAATTAAAAGATTAAAGTTAATTAAATTAAACATGTGATGAAATTGACTTAAGTCACATAGATCAAGCTTTATTTTAATCTTAGCCATCAATAAGATATTATATCATGAACGTTGATTTCCCAATGAGAAAAGTATAAAGGAAAGTCTTGGGTTCAGTTGGGGAAAACACATAGTGGAAGAGCATTGAGACTACGCTGAAATTCTAGGGCGTGGCTTTCTAATAATTTCATAAGTGTTTCAACTACAGCGAGGGATATTGGTGAGAAGGATGGTTTGATCCCAGGCCAAGAGTGCAATAATAGGTACAGAAGCATAAAATTGAGAAGCGCAGAGAGCGTAGCAGCTACGTAGCATAGTCAAATCCTAATAGAGGATTCAGGGGATATGCAGGCCTAGAAAGGGCAGCGCAGGGGCAACAGGAAGCCAACAGGGTTGACGCAGGCCCAGCCAGGGTAGTGCATGGGCACTGTAACCCAATCTAGGGTGACACAGACCCTTCTTGAGAAGCATAGGGGCTTACACAAGCTAACAGAGCTGACACAGAGGGCTTCAGAGGAGTGTTGGGGTTTCTGAAGACTAAAAAGGGTTTAGTTCTATAAATCATGTTTGAGTGTGTGAATTAACCAATTTTTTTGTCTCCAAAATAGAGGTGTAGCTACATTTTTATTTCTTTAACGGGTTAACGATTTGGTGGCCATATTTTTTGTACTTAGATTCTACTTAATAATAAAACCCTCCAGTAGCCAGAAGATTGGTTTTCCCGCATTGGGATTTTTCGGGGATAGTTGCCCAGAAAATATTTGTGTGTCAATTTTTCATTTTAGATGTATTCAATTTAGATCTGTATGTCTAGGTTTTTGATTTATTTACTTCAATGTTAATGGTGATTAATTCACATTAATAACTCAATGTAAGCAAGAGAAGTAAATATGAAAATTAGCAGTAGGATTTATGTTTGAGATATTCAGAAATTTTCACAATGGGAAAGTGGAAATCATGAATGATAGTGCAAGTAAGATTGTATATATGACTAAGGGAAATATATATCAATGAAAATTGAGTTCATAAAACCAACATTCAAATGGAAAAACAAACATGTACGGGAAAGTGCCTAAATGACAACCACTAATAGAAAAAACAAGAAGTTGATGCGACACTTGAAAAAATTAAATGACGGATTGAACCAACACTTGTACAAGCTAATATATGTTAAAAATCCAACTAATATGAAAAGAAACGTGCAAAATAACACTCACATCAAAACAACAAAAAGCGACAGAAAAATAACAAAAGACGAAAAAAGGAAAACTCACTCGGAAATTCACTAAAGGCTCCTTGATCTCCTTGGGAAGGCTAGAGCTCCAATATCGAATGTGAAAATTATCTCTACAGGTTTCTATTATATACTTCTAGGATAGGCTAGGGTTTATGATGTGCACATGTAAAATCAAGGAAAAAGTGACACTTCGCGGAAAGTCAAGAATAGAAACTTGTGCCACCCTTTGGGAAACTAATTGTCCACTCCCTATTTTCTAGGGATTTTTTTTTCCTTTTTTCCTTTTTGATAAACTGACCCTTCATGTTGCTAAGAAATATTGAACAATTCCCAACCAAAAGTGACTAGGAAACTTCTTAATCTCAATGAATTGCATAGTTTCTGAGGGTAGGGGAAGCTTTTGCGGCCTGCCCCTCAGGATTGCATAGTTTAGATCCTCAAGATTGCTATACCATCCAAGATTGTACAGTTTCTGAAGGGAAGACCAAAAATTTTGCAAGATCAAGGTAGGAGATGGATTGTGCTTGAAAAGGTTCATATCATAGTAAAAACAAGACATCACAATCGTTGCATGAAATGATAAGTCTTTATCATAACATGAATACTTGGTGACAGTGATTAATGAGCTTTTGTAGAAAAAAGGAAGGGTCCAAAATCAAAGCATATGAAAAAAATTTGGAGGGGGGTTGCAGCACCTACAAAAGAAACATTCATCCAACTATTATCCTTAGGGTAACATTCTTACTGATTCAACTAATAAAAATATAATTTTTATTGTCAAGAAAATTGTTTACTCTGAACAAAGGAATTGGCACAATGCTTTGGTGAATTCTTTGTGGGTTGATTGTGTTATGTCGAAACCGTCTCTAAAAACTTCCCCATACTAGCTGGTGTATGGGAAGAAGGCACCCTACCTCCAAACATATACCTCCCTACCCTTAAACTCTCTCAAGAATCTCGAGGTAAGCTAGGTATTTTGGTTCATAGTAGGATAGACACTCTTTTGAATTTACAGGAAGAATGGAGGAAAACCAAAGAAAAATTTTCTATCCACCAGAGTCGTATCAACCAATGGTTTGATAAGTGTGCGGGGAATAAATATTTCAATGTGGGAGACATGGTATTGAAGTGGGATAAATCCCATGAAGATATAATTAAACTAACTAAATTATAGTCCCTGTGGATCATACCATATATTTTTCATGACAAGCCTGACCACCATACCTACCATCTCCAATCCTTGGACGGGAAGATGGATTCTCTTCTTGTCAATGGCCAATATATTAAGCAATATTTCCAATAGCAGTCTAGGATTGTGTTCCTAGCCTATGTACATATTATTTTTCATGTCTTTAGTTTATTATTTTGTCCATGCCATGTTGTGTCTTTTCTGTTGACTTTGGTGTTGTCACCTTGTGAATAAAACCTTGAGTAAAAGTGTTTTTTCTGGTTCCAATGCAGGTGGAAAATGTTGAAAAGGGCCCTGTGATACACAACAATTTTTTTGTTAACTTTCAGTCCTTCTTCTTTGTCTTGGTTTATATGATTATGGTCAATGATGTCTCGATGGAAAATATGAACCACTTGTAAGGAGAGATTTGAGTAGAACCATGACACTCGTATCTATCCTAGGAACCTCGTTTCTTAACTTGGTCTCATAAATATTTGGTTCTTACATGCTAATACAATCAAGTAGAGAAGGAAAAATGGAAAATATATAGCAAAAATATCAATATGAAAGTTACATACAACCATATCTCAAGGAACAACCTCTCCTGCTCTCAATAAGTCGGGATACCTCTTCCACCATGGCGATATAAAAACTGATAAAATGCAAATGGGCATAAATAAAAAAATAAAAAAGAGTTGGAAGACTAGAAAGGCTTCATGTGCAGGGAGGTGAGGAAAGTAACTTTGTCAAGGTACTAGATAGGACTTCTTCCAGCAAATATATTTTTGCACTCCTGTAGTGACTCTGCAGAGGTACTAAACAGGCTCACTAGTAGCGAAGCAACATTGGAGATGAACATTAAAGACTTTTATCATCTTAAACTTGAAACTATATTATGCTTCTCTTGAATCGAAGAAATTGTGGTAAATCTAGCTTTGTGAATGTTTTTAACCGATAAAGGGAATGGAGGGGACAAGATCTATTATTAGGTTAATTGGAAAAACCAATGTAATCCACATGATGAATCAATACTTCCTAAGAGACTAGACCATGTGCATAAAAATTGAACCAAAGCAGAGAAGTTGGGGTACTACCCATGTGTCACCAAGTGTTTTTGTTTCTAAAACACCCTCCAAATTTTGGCCTATATCTAAACTTGGGATCCTAATTTGACCTTGTGAGTTGTCATTTCTAGTGATAAATGACATCCCATGTTTTTCCTCTAAGTTTTCTAGTCCGCTTATGAAGAAAACATGTGTCATATTTTGGTGATGGAAGTGTCATGCATTGAAAAAGTGGAGTGATAGTGGATATTTAAGAAGTAACTTTGGTATTAGCGGGTCATATCAATCATAAATACATGTTCTAGACTCATTCCCAAAGTTGTATGGATTGCTTTTTTGGGGTCTTCACATGCATTTTAAAGTGTATCTTAAGTGGTGCGCTTAGAGGTAAAAAAAATTTAGATGTCATCAATGGGTTCATTTTGATTTTTTATTTTAAATTTTCATTGTTGTGTCATCAATTAGTCTGAGTGTGTGATCATGTTCAAGTTCTATCTATATTCCACCTTAGTCTCATTGATCCCACACTAATCAAATTTTTTAGAGTTCCCTTCCCGGCCAACCTTGCATCACTTAGCCTCCTTGAAACTGCTCATTTCATAGTTGCAAGCCTCATTCAACATCCCTTCCTCGTGGAACTGCACAATGTGGAGTCACTGTCTCCAGGGAATGTGAATTGTGCAGTCACATACATCAAGAACTTCCTTTTGCTTCCCAAAACTTTGCAAGCTTTCTTCTCATTCAATATGTTTCTATGAACTATGCAGTTTTAGTCAGTGGTTTGTCTCTTTGTATCTCTGTCTCTGTAAACTACACAAATTCCAAATATAATGGCTCAGTCTCTTTTTTGAACTACGCATAATGCAATCACAGTGGGAAAGCCTACCATACCATGTCCTTGTATCCCTCAACAGTGCAATATTTCTTCTCAAGCGTTAATCCACTCCACATTACATAGTCACAATCATCAGTCTCTCACTCTTGCCACCTAGAACTTTGCACCATGCAATCCTACTCAGTCTTGGGTTTGATAAGTGAATTGCAAGAAGACAATTAAACTAGGATATTTACAGACTGATATTGTCTTTTTATGTGTGGATTTCATCTATAGGTATTGTATCTTTACATGATAGGATGATGCTCAAGAAGGATGACAAGGAGAACTTGCAAGAAGACACTTATGAAGTTGTAAAGACAATATGATCAACAATAAATAAGACTCAAGGGACACTATATTGCTACAAGAGATGGAAGATCAGGATCACATACTCCATATCTTCAAGCCTTTTGAAGGAGAAAGAGGAAGAACATGAAACATCCATCATGAAGATACACAGATAAGAGCAAGAAGAGAAGTTGGACATTGACACATCACCACGAATTTCATGTCATCAGTGCCAATTCATGTCTTGTCAAAGTCTTATCTCAACAGTCATATGAGTCATTATGTTTCCACATAATTTGTGGATGTAATTATGTAATTTTCAAGAAAATGAGAAATGTAAAGTGTATGAAAGTCCAAATTTAACCCAAAGAATGTGAAACATCATGTGGACGTATAGATTTCTCCTAGGAGTTTCAAAAGTCATATGGAAGCTCAAGAGTCATGAGTGGAGTTCAAGAGTCATAAGGGGGGTGAAGAGTCACCTCATTTGTTATATATTCACCCTCATAGCCCAAGCAAAGGACTTTTCACCTTTGATTCTCAAGCTAGGCATGGAAGAGAAGAATAGGATTTTAAGAATCAATCAGTGGCTTAAATTCCACTATTGGAACACGTGTTGTATTGTTGTAATGGTGTGACTTGGAAATTTCACTTCATAATTCAAATCTCAAAGAGCCATCACACTTTTTAAGAATATATTATAAATTATTGTGAGACTATTATTATTTTTTTTATGATGTATGCTTATGCTAATAATTCATACTCATGAAAATGAACTATTCCGTTGCCATTAGTGTGTCATTTTTAAATGTGTGTCTTATTCTTTCATGATCATAGTTTTTTGGTGAACTATTTCACTAGGTTACTAATGATTCTTTCATATTTATGTGTGTATTTGCTAGGATAGTACTATTACTTTTATTTCAAAGACTCACTTCGTTTTATGTTTTGTGAAAGAACCATTAGAGGAATTTTAAGGCCTAAAATGGGCCTCGTAAAAAAATTATAAAATAATAGTAGAAATAATAAAATAAGATTAGATTACACCATCAAATTTTAGAGGGGGAAAAGAAAAAACTACTCTTTCAACATGTATTTTCAACTTATCTCTCTGTGGGTTTACTTAAATTTCAAGCGGGAACACTTGTTGGATGCAGAATTTGATTCTTCATCCATGGAGTACCCATGTTGCATACTTTTGATGGACCTTGCTACACTAAAAATGAGAAATACATGAAAAATGTGATTGCAATCACGTTTTTTCATGCATTTCTCATTTTTCGTCTAGAAGGTTCCATAAAAAGTATGCAATATGGGCACTCCTTGGATGATGGATTAAATTTTGCATCCAACTAATAATCCCACTCAAAATTTTAGTAAAAAATTATGAAGTTAAGTTGAAAATATGAGTTGAAAAAGTAGTTTTATTATTTTATTATTTTTTTACTCCAAAATGGTGAATCATCCCCCATGTTTGACATCATCATATTGAATCCTATTGGTTCTTATAAATTTTATTTTGGTTGTGCATTTTTCTTAGGAGGCCCATTTTAGACCTCAAAATTTCTCGAATGCATCATTCACTTTCCAATTGAATACATCACAGGGCTAATATAATTTTTTATCTTAAAATTTCATGTGTTTCTCTTCTATCATTTATTGCAACCAAGGCAAGTATTTAAGATAATGGAAATCAGTCATACTTTTTGGTTGGGGCTCCTACTCCAAAAAATGTGAGGTATAATTGAAACTTCACACCAGGGAGACCCCCTTACTATTTGAGGCATCAAAAATCATCAATAGGATGCTTTCAGATAGTGGGGCTTATAAAAACTTATCTAAGTATAAGGAAGTCCTCTCAAATCTAGTTGAGAGGGACACAAGTTTGAATATCATTCGTGGGGATAGATCTACATATCTAATGAAAGGCTTTGGTTATGTCAAATTTGATCTAGACTCTAGGGAATCCATTTCTCTTCATGAAGTAATGTATGTTCCAGAACAAAATAAGAACTTGGTATATTTTTCTGCCTTGGAAGACAAGGGGGTGAGAGTAGCCTTCATGAAAGTAAAATTCCTCACCTGACCGATGGAATCCCAAATGAGAGATGCCTTTATTTTTGGATCTAGATTTGAAGGACTCTTTAGAGTCACTACAATGCCTATGTTAGCAATGTTCCATAACACCAATCATCAAAGTGAACTATGGCACCAAAGGTTCACACATCCACATTATGAATCTCTACCAAAATTGAAGAAGTTAGTCTCTAATATTCCTAATGTTCAAGCTAGACATGATGCATTATATCCAAGATGTGTCAGTTAAATGAAGACAAGGGTATTATTACCCTCTAAGAAGAACATGACTGAAGACATTCTCCAGGTCATTCATTCTGACCTAATCGACCCATGCATGTGGATTCTCTTGGTGGCCATCTCTACTGCATAAATTTTATTAATGATTTATCCAAGAAAATGTGGATATACTACTTGAAGCATAAGGATGAGGCCTTTGATATGTTCAAGGACTTCAAGGAATTGATCAAAAATAAAAAAAGGAAAAAACTTAAGATCTCTAGGTATGACAATGGAGGAGATTAAATTTCAAATGAGTTTATAGACTTCTACAAGAAGGAAGGTATCAAGAAATAAAATATTGTACCTTACAACCCCACATAGAATGGAGTGGTTGAAAGAAAGAATAGGTCCATTGTGTAATTTTCCCGAGCTATTCTCCATGATCAACATCTACATAAATTCCTTTGGGGAGAATCAACAAATACAACGTTGTATGTTAAAAAAATGGTCCCTCATCAAGCTTTGGACAAAAGGAATCTCGAATAAGAATTCACATGTGTGAAGCCTAGCATTGGAAATCTCAGGGTATTTTCCTACCCCATATATTTTTATGTGCCAAAGGAAAGGGGGAACAAGATGGAATCCATCGAAAGGAAATGTACATTTTTTGGGGACTATGAAAATTATAAATCATTTATAATATATACACCTGGTCAAAGGAAGGTTGATTTTAGTAGGGATGTAACATTCAATGAAGATGTTTCCCTTGGAAAAGAAAGGTACCTTCCTCTTCCTCCTCCTGAGCAGAAGGATGATGATATGGATCTACTAGAAGGATCTTCTCTGCCAGAACCTAAGAAGGACATTGTTGACGATCCCATGGAATATATAGACCCTTTGGATCCTCCTCCAAGGAAGATACCATTAGTTCTTCAAGATACATTACAGGATGTTGAGAGACACATTCCTGCCAAAGGGACCTTTGGATAAAGTAAGAATCCTTGTCAGTATCATGGATGCATCGTAGCCATGAGTATAAGCATTCAAGTTGACCCACCTACCTTTGATGAAGCTATGAAATAACACATTTGGAGGGATTTTATGGCTAATGAGTATGAATCGATTATGAAAAATTATGTATGGCATGTTGTTTTGAGACCGAAAGGCAAGTCCATTGTAACTTCAAAACAGTTATACGAAGTGAAACATGTATCTTATGGAATCACCAAGAATTATAATGAAAGGTTTGTGGCTCGAGGTTTCTCCCAGAAAGAGCGAGAAGATTATGATGATATATTGTCTCGCATTGTTTGCAACACCACCATTATATTTATCATTTCCCTTGTTTCTATTCAAGGATGGGCTCTTCATCAGATGGATGTAAAGATGACATTTCTTCATGGTAGAACATAGGAAGAAGTTTATTTTGAGAAGCCACAAGGATTTGAAGTGAAGGACTAAAAGACACATGTTTAAAAGTTGAATAAGGCATTATATAGCTTGAAGCAAGCCCCAAGAGCATACTATGCATGTACTAACAATTATCTAGTGAAGCTTGAATTTATGAGAAGTAGTGTCAACCCTAACCTCTACTTCAAATTGGTCCAAGGTATCCCTTTGATTTTGGTTTTATATGTCAATGATCTATTCTTGATAGTTACTGATCCCCTAATGCTCGAGTGTAAGAGGGATTTGGCCTATGAGTTTGAGATGATGGATCTTGGTATGATGGATTATTTCCCAGGATTAGATGTTTGGAAGAGACCTAGAGACATTTTCCTTTCTCAAGGAAAAAATGGCATGAAGTTATTGGAAAGATTAGAATGGTAGAATGTAAATACTTGTCCACCCTAATGGATATGAATTTCAATAATTTTTGCGGGGATGTTGTTGGATTTGACCTAGCTAACCCTTTTGAGTATCAACAATAGATTGGGGAATTGATGTTCCTTGTGAAAACTCGTCCAAACACGTGCTTTTCAGTGAACACTTTGAGTCAATTCATGATGGATCCCATCCATGCACATTGGGTTGTTGCCAAACATATTATGAGATATTTTCATGGGTCAATTAACATTGGTTTGATATATTTTACTAGAGATTTATGACTAAATGAATATATTGATGTTGATTGGCCTAGAAACATTATTGACATAAATATCACATCACAGTGTTGCTTTAGCTTGGGATATGCTATGATATCCTGGATGAATAGGGAAAAAAAATTGTAGCCTTAATCACGGTCGATGCAGAATACATTGTTGCTAGCATGGCTAGTTGTGAGTTATTTTGGATGAGAAAGTTCTTTGGAGAGTTATTTAAGCAAGTCTCGAATACTACAGTCATATATTGCAACAACAAGAGTGGGATTTGAATGGCATATAATCTTATATTTCATGACAAGTCCAAGCATTAAAGAAATTTTTAGGTCTAAAATGGGCCTCCTAAGGAATATTATAAAATATAGTGGAAATAATAAAATAAGATTAGATTATAACATCAAATTTTAGAGGGGAAAAAAAAGTATTTTTTCGACTCATATTTTCAACTTGTCTCCCTACGATTTTACTCTAATTTCAAGCAGGAGCACTCATTAGATGCATAACTCAACCCATGCAATGATCACCCATGCTACACACTTTATATGGAACCTTCTACATGAAACATGAAAAATACATGAAAAGCATGATTGCAATCATGTTTTTCATATATTTCTCATTTTTCATGTAACAAGGTCCATAAAAAGTATGCAACATGGGTGATCCTTGGATGAGCAATTAAATTTTGCATCCTACCAGTCCTCCCACTCGGAATTTGTGAAAACTATAGAGATATAAGTTGAAAATATGAGTTTAAAAGGTAGTTTTTTTATATTTTATGTTTTATATTTTTTTATATTTTTACATTTTTAATCAAAAAATGGTGAATCATCCCCCATGGTTGAAATCATCATATTGAATCTTATTGGTTCTTATAAAGTTTATTTTGGATGTACATTTTTGTTTTGAGGCCCATTTTTTGCCTCAAAAATTATCTAATGCATATTGAGATAAAGTACCACTACATGTGAGAAATGGTACAAAGAGGAGTCGTAAGACTCCATCACTTATCGATAGATGAGAAAATAACAAACATGATCACCAAGCCTTTTCTGAAAAGGAATTTCTTGTTATTCCAAGTTGGATAGATGGATGTGACCCTCCCGGGTAAGGGTACCAGTTGATCAATAACACTAAGTTATGCTCTTCCCCCCTGTTTGAGCTCATAGGGAGAGGCATTGAGCCTAAGATCTCCTCGGGTTGAGTTATCTTTAGATAATATGAAGGTTTTGATCCTTACCATATATGATAATTATTATCTTCCCTATTTTCACCACAGGGTCTGTGTGATCATTTTCATTTATGGAAAGTTGGGTATCTCCCCCTATCATGATTGATAGAGTATACCCAGTATGCATCTTACCCATAAGAAGGGCTTGTTGGGATTGCCTCCCCATATGGAAAATGGGTTGATATGACTTGAGATGTTTTGATCCTTGCATAGAAAGTGGTATCTCACTCAAGTATAAAGGATTCAGGTGTTCTACCACTTGAATCATTAAGGTCAACTTGGGAAGATCAACAAACGTTGGGATGGTTGTGATCTTTACCCTATATGAAAATTTTTGTCTTTCCTATTAACTAAACAACGAGATGGATGTGATACTTGCTAGTAGATAGATCTCACCCAATTGTCACTAGACGATATATTGTCATGATATCTACCCTATATGGAAAGTTTGGTCTCGCTTGTTGACTAAACAATAGGATGGATGTGATCCTTGCTAGTAGATGGATCTCACTTATTGTCATTAGATAGAGGGTTGTAGCTTGAGCTCCCCTATGTTGTCAAATTATTATTCTTTTAGATTTGAGTGTTCAGCAGATGAGAAGAGATTATCAGAGACAAAATTTGACTTGATGATGACGAGGAATTTATGATGGAACATATTTTGTAGTTGGAAATTTCTCCCTACCTAAGAGGGAGTGTTAATTTGGAAATTTAGGGATAAATTCCTTTCATTGGATAAATTATTTATTGAGAGAGAGCCAAAATTTCCCCTGGAAACACTCAATTTGGTTAAGTAAAAATATATTTTTGATGCAAAAACCCACAATGGCACAATTTTCCAAGTCGGCCTAGAAGAAAAATCGACACCCCTGCAACACAGGTAAAAACAAGTTAAGGCACACCTCATTTTGCATCATCAACATCACATAATTATTCTCCCTCCTTTTCTCATTGGTTCATACATCTTTGAAGAATTTTAGTTTAATCTCACATGTGCAAAGGAGAAGGAGACTAATTCTATTGACCGAGTTTGACTTTTTGTTTGGGTTACTTTGACCAGTGTTGACCATCTTGGAAAACGTTTGTTTGACTTGTTTTATGACATATTTCAGAAGGTCACATTTTTTGACACAAGAACCAAGGATATCTAATAAATTTGACCTATGTTGACCACAGGCTTGACTATAGAATTTGATTGCAGAGACACTCTCTCCATTGACCAAGTTTGACAGCTTGAATTGGGATTGTTTTGACCTTTGTTTGACCAACATTGTAGGGTGAATTTGGTGTTTTTTGACCGATATCTTGGAGGAACATTTTGACCATTGAATTGTATTCATTAGGGAACATTTAACTGTTGTTGACTTGGACATAATTTCAGGCTTTGACCATTGATAATAATTGACTTTTTTAGGCTCATTATTGGTTGGATATTGGCTTGTCTATTTGGATAGTTAAAGGTTTACTTTGAATCATTGTTGGATTGGATTATTGTACTCTTTGCTAAAAATTTTATGAAAATATAATAAGAATAAGAATTTCAAAGGGTTTTCCCAGTTGTGGGATTTTTCCATAGTATTTGACCAATTCTTGTGTCTCTTGTCATTTCTTCTGATTGTCTCTTATTATATATTGCATTTATTATTTTATCTACAATTACTATTAAATATTGGAAGATTAAATTGCTTGCTAATTGAATTTAAGGATTGGACTAAAGTAGTTGTACCAACATTGAACAATGGAAATTAACACCTTCAGATAACAAGCTTCAGTCTTCTTGGAGACTATAGTTTGTTCAACTTTTTTCAATAGTCCTTTCAAGTCTTGACTATGGAGTGCCTTAGATTATACTATTTTCCTTAGATAAATGTCATTAAAGAAATTTTGAGGTAAAAAATGGGCCTCAAAACAAAAAATTAAAACCAAAATAAACTTTATAAGAACCAATAGGATTTAATATGATGATTCCAACCATGGGAGATGATTAACCATTTTTGGAGTAAAAAGGTAAAAAGATTAAAAAAAAAAAAAAAAAAAAAAAAATACTTTTTCAACTTATCTCCCAACAATTTTACCCAAATTTCGAGCGTGATCACTTTATAGATGCATAATTTAATTCCCCATATAAGGAGTACTCATGTTGCATACTTTAGATGGACCTTTTTACATGAAAAGTGAGAAACACATGAAAAATGTGTTTGCAATCACGTTTCTTCATGTATTTCTAATTTTGTGTGTAGCAAGGTCCATAAAAAGTATGCACATTCAATGAGTTATCCTACTCAAAATTTGAGTAAAACCATACGAAGATAAATTAAAAATACGAGTTGAAAAAATATTTTTTTTCTTTTTTCCCTCTAAGTTTGATAATATAATCTGATATTATTTTATTATTTCCACTATTATTTTATAATATTCCTAAGGAGGCTCATTATAGACCTCAAAATTTCTATAATGCATAGGATTCATATGTTTCATATAGAAATTTGTATGCCATAGGACCATACATGGTTCGAATATTACCACGGAAGATGGGTTTTGGATCTATCATGCCTACTTTTCTCTTCTTGGTGTAAAATTGTACATGAAATTTGGTGCTCAAAATTCAGATTACGTGCCTCATAACTCAGACTTGTCTTCCTCTGAATTTGAACTATATACTTCAGAACTCATACTATTCATAAGTGTCACCATAGTTTTATATCTGCTTCATTTCTAGGATTTTGATGCTTAGAAATTTCTTAGATAGCCCTTTTGTAGATTGCATTGGTACTTGTATTATATGTAGTACAGAGATTATCGATGAGTGTTATTTCCACCTCAAGTCTTCTTCCTTTAATAGATATAAATGTTACAAATTGTATCCTCCATTGTAGAAAACATTTGTCTGTTGATTGTTCCAAGAAAAGGTGATCTTCAATTTTCCTTTCCATAACCTTAGCTCTCATACCATATTGAGAAATCAATAGGCATGTAGATTAAGTAGATTTATCTTACTTGATAATTTCTTGTGAATATGTGTTAGCTTCTTATTTAATTTATGAGGTTCTCTCCATCAAAAAATTACCAAAAATATCAAACATGAAGATCACAAGAGACATATAGCACAAATATATAGGTTCTAAGCCAGTGGAAAACCCCACAAGGGGAAAAACCAAAACAACCTATTTTCTCATATAATCAGATCAAAGTGAGATATCCAAGACCCAATACCAAGACCAAGACTTATCCAAAGTAAGCCCTCCTTCATGCCTTCGTAATAAGTCGAAGTCAACAAAATTGAATGCTTTTCAAACTTCTGAAATGTGGTCAACTCTTGAAATTTTGGGCCTACAATACCTCAAAATAATTTGCAGAACTAGGGCAAAAATCTCTTCATCTTCTCTCTCCTTTGACCTTCTTTCTCCCTTTATTTCATTGGTTTTTCCTTCTTATCTTTGCTTATAAATTTATGTACATGATGAGTGAATGAATGATATCCAAAATTATCAAGTTTCTTTCTGTACAAACACATCCAAGAGATTGAATAGGTGGCTCTTAGAGCCCAAGCCAAATTTTTCCCAAGGAGAGCCAACTTGGTTTTGTGGTGCCATTTTAGATTCTTTTGACCCAAAATAAAATACTTTTATTTTTCTTACAACAAGTCCAAATGGGACTTTGACTCAATACATTTTCTTGACTCATGAAAAAATTTATTTTGACTCAAAGAACATTGTCACTGATGAAATAGGTAACCTGACCTCAAAACGGGAACTCTAGCCCAAAAAGACTCAAAAAACATGAAAAAACACCCCAAAAATAAAAAAAGTGTATTCCAGAACGCACTTGGTTTTTTTTGAAAGTCAAATTTCAATATTTTATAAAATTATGAGAAAAACAAAATTGTTTCTTGAAAAAATGATTGAAAAAATACCCTCAAAACAAAACTAGTTGATGCTTGAATAACAAAAAAAAAATTGTGTCATATTTTTGACATTTTTAAAAATAGAAATAACATTTTTTAATTTTTAAAATTCAAACATTAAAAAAAACCTAAAATTTATGAAAAAAATAAATTTAAAAAATAAAAACATTTTAAAGCTTAAAATTTAAAAATATATAGGAATAAAAAAATTATTAAAAAAAAGCAAAATAAAAGTTTTAATTCAAACATTAAAAAAACCTAAAATTTAAGGAAAAAAAAATTTAAAGATTAAAATTTCAAAATATATAGAAATAAAAAATAAAAATAAAAACAAAATAAAAATATTAAATTAAAAAAAGAAGAAGAAGAAGAAGTTAAAAAAAGAAAGAAATTATAAAAATTAAAATATAGAAATTAAATTTAAAAAAGAAAAAGAAATTGTTTATTAAATTTAATAATAATAATAATAATAATTTTAAAATAAAAAATTAAATTTAAAGAAATATATTAAATTTTAATAAATTTAAAACTTTAAAATAAAAATTTTAAAAAAAATACATTATTTAAATTAAAAATTAAAAAAATGAAAAATTGATTAAAAAAAATAAAATACAATAAAAATATTAAATTCAAAAAAATATATATTAAAAAAACAAATAAATTTTGAAAAGTAAATTAAATTTAAATTATAAAAAATAAAATATATATATGAACCTAAATTAAAAATATATATATTAGATTTTATTAAATTGAAAAAAAAAAGGAAAGAGTTAATATTAAAATAACAAATTAAATTTAAAAAAGAAAAATATTAAATTTTAATAAATAAATGAATAAACAAATCAATTTAAAAAAAAAAAAAAAACATTGTTAAAATAAAAAGTTAAAAAACTTTAAAAATCAATTAAAATTGAAAAATTGAAAAATATATATATATATAAAATAAAAAACAAATTAATTTGAAAATATTAAGTTTAATTAAAAAAAAAAAAAACTAATTTTAAATACACAATTTTAATTCAAATATAAATATATATATATATATATATATATATATATATATATATATATATATATATATATATATATATATATATATATATATATATATATATATATATATATATATATATATATATATATATAATTATAATTATAATTTTTGTAATTAAAAAAAATAATAATAAAAAAAAATTTAAAAAAATTAATATATATATATATTAAATTAAAATAAATTAAAAAAAAAAATACAAAATACAAAATTTATTAAATTTTAAAAAATTAAATGAAAAAACTAAACCTAAAATTTAATTTAAATATTAAAAAAAAAGAAAAAATCAATTAAATAAAAAAATCAAAATAAAAAAGTTTAATAAAAATTATTAACAAAATTTAGAAAAAAAAAATTAAAAAACAAAAAAAAAATTAAAACAAATTAAATTTCAAATATAAAAATTAAATTAAAAAATATATATAATTTCAAATTTTTTGAATATTAAAAAAAAAAAAAAAATTAAAAAAAAAAAAAATATATATATATATATATATATTAAAATTAAAAAAAAATAGAATAGTAATTTATCAGATTATTAATCGATAAGGTCCCTTAAGGAGTCGGCCGGGGCACGCGGGAGGCTGTATGTACATTCACTCCTCCCAATGCATGTACTGTTGTTATTTCAAGTGGGGGGAGGTCGATTCTGCGGAATCACCTCCGGGCCACGGAGGCCGATTCGTGAATCACCCTCCCGCGGTGGGAGGCCGATTCCCGGAACCGCCCTCTCGCGGTAGGAGGTCGATTCAGGACCGGCTTCCCGTGGCGGAGGGCACCAAATCGCCCTCCCGCCTGCATACAGTAGGCTTCGCCGGGGCCATGCAACTCCCGCCCCGCCAGCGCTCGGGCCCTGCCGCCACTCCATGGAGGTCGATTGGCGGCGCTACCACGATAAAAAAATTCTTTTTTTTTAATTTTTAATATTTCTTTTTAAATTTGATTTTTTTTTTTTTTTTTTTTTAATATATATTTTTTTAATTTGATTTTTTTTTTTTAAATTCAAAAAATTTAAAATTATTTTTTTTTTTAATTCAAATTTTTTATGTTAAATTTAATTTTTTTTAATTTAATATTTTAGATTAATTATTTTTTAAAATTTAAAATTTATTTATTAAATTTATTAAATTTTAATTTAATTTAATTTAATTTTTTAATCTTCTAGTTTACTTAGTTTTTCATTTTTAAATTTTATAAATTGTTTCATTTAAAAAAAAAAAACAGTAAATTTATGGATATTTGTTTTTTAATTATTTGCGCATGGTTTTTTTCATTTTTTTTGTTTTTTAATGATAGTTTTTTTTATTTTAATTTTCTTTTTCAATTTTAAATTTTGTTTTTTTTTTTAATTTGTTTTTTTTGTTAATTTTAAAATTTGTATTTTTTTTTCTTCTTATTATTATTTTTTTAAATTAAATTTTTTCTTTTTCATATTTTTTTTTTTTAATGTAAATTTCAATTTTGTAATTTAAATTATTTTTAAATTTTCTATTTTAATTTTTTTTTTAATTATATGGTTTTTTTTAATAACTTAGAAAAAAAATGTTTTTGATGTTTTTCTTTAATTTTTTTGGTTAATTTTTGTTTTTTTTCTTTAAATTATGTGTTTTGTTTTCAAATTTTGTCATTTCTTTTGATATAATTTTCGAATATTTTATTTATTTATTTATTTATTTATTTATTTTTGTTTAAATTTTTTATTTTTACGAGTTAATTTTGTTTTTTTTTTACATTTTTATTGGTTTTCTATATATATATATAAATATAAGTTTTGTGTTTTATTACCAACATGAAAATCACCACTCTAAAAAAAAAAGGTTGATGCTGCATCAATACGTTTCAAAATTAGCATGAAAATCACTAACATTTAAAAAAAATATTCATACTTCATAAATAAATATATTAGAGTGTCAAAAATGTGCACAAAAAAAGGGGGTGATTCTGCATCACCACTTTTCAAAATTAGGTGCTTTTTATGCTACCAAAAAAAAGTAGGTAACAGTGCGGTTACCTATTTCATCGGTAACAGTGTTAAAGAACCCTACAAGCATGAAGAACATGATTTGATTAATAATAATAATAATAAAGATTCTTATTTTTTATTTTACATGAAATACAAATTGATACAACTACAAAAATTGTGAAGATCGAACCTAGTTACTTTTCCAACAAAGACAACACAAACCATGTGTTTATGCGAATAATGTGTCCACCAAACACATATATTAATTTTGTGTGGATTAGGATTGAGGTTAGTGTTGTATTAATAACACATAGTCATGTTGGAACCCTACATCATTAACAATGCCATATATATGTATAAAGGAGCACTTGAATAGTAAGAAGTGTTCTACATACCAAATTATGTATTGTTGAAACATGAGCTACCATAATGCGCAAGCGACAAGGAATGTATAAGAGAAAGTGTGCAGCAAATGCTTATGAATAACCATGTACTTAAATTTTAATGGAGGTGAGGTATAGAAAATAATAAAGGATGTGCTACAAGCTATCATATGCGAGTGCACTGTGCATTTCCAAATTCTACCCTTGAAACCTGTCTTCAAATTTTGCATTGGTGCTAGCACACTGTCTAAAGGCAGATTTAATAAAACTTGATGATAGGTGATGTTGAAATGTTAATTCATGGAATAATACACAAATGCTTCAAAATAATGCTCTATAATGGAAAACAAAGCTACCAACTGAATGATAACTATGACCTCAAAATGAGAGCTCTAGAACGAAAAGCCCTTTTTTTAATGCAAACCATATGAAAAAGCACTTTGAAAACAAAAAAATGTTCATGTTGCATCAATGTTTTTTTTGTTGGGTAGGGGTGCGGGAGGAGGGCGGTGGGAAGAATTAAAATTTCAATTATTTTCTAGAAACGACATTAAAAACCAAATTTTTTGTGCAATAAACATGAAAAAACACCCAAAAAACTAAAAAGTATCAATGTTGCATCAACACCGATTTTTTTCATATTAAAATTCCAAATTATTTTCACAATGACATTACAAACAAAAGTTTATGTAAAATAAACATGTAAAAACGTTCTCAAATCAAAAGGTGTTGATTCCGCATAATTTTTTTGGGGTTAAAATTCCAACATTTCTTACCAATAGCATAAAAAATATGATAAGTCTGAAAAACTTTAAAATTCCAACAAATTTCAATAATAGCATTAAATATAAAATATCATGAATACAAAAAACCTAAAAATTCCAACAATTTTCAACCATGGGGCTAAATATAAATATCATGCACTCCGAAAAACTTTACAATTTTCATATTTTTCAACCATGGAGTTGCTGAAAAAATATCATGACTCTAAAAAACCTTGAAATTTTGATATTTTTCAACCATAAAATTAAAACCAAATATTATGAATAAAAGAACCCTTCAAATGAATATCTAAATCAAAGAGTCATTATACCAAAATTAATTTATTTTGAAATGCTAAAAGTATTGATCTTTTAAAATATTATCCAAGACAACTTGACACATTGTAATGAAAATTTAAAAATCAACCATCAAATTGATACGTAGTGGCAGTGAACTCGACCCATTCTAATGAAAACTTAAAAATCAACCATGGAATTAACACACAGTAGTGGTGAACTTGATCTATTATAATGAAAACCTTAAAATAAACATTCAAATTGAAATAATGGGGTGTAATTGCTAGTGACATTGACACAAACCTCTAGGGAAAAACAAAAAGAAAAAAATTAATAATAATAATAATAATAAATTAATTAAATTGAAAAAACAAAACAAAATTGATATTAAAATATTAAAAAAAATTAAAACCAAAATGGAAAAAAAAAAACAACACAAACAAAACAACAAAATCAAAAGTTAATAAAAATATAAATTAAAAAAAAAAAAGAGATGAAAAAAATCAAAAATCAAAATGAAGAGCAAAAAAATCAAACATAAAAATTATTAAAAAATAGAAATGCCAAAAAAATAAAAAAACCCATAAAAAATAACTTTTTCAGAATTTAGAAATTTAATAATTATAATAATAACAAAACCAAACAAAATTAAAAATTACTAAGAACAATTTTAATTTTTTTTTAATTAAAAAGTTGACTTAAAACATTATTTATTTTGCAAAAACAAATAAATAAGTTTAAAACTAAAGAAATAAATTTTATTATAAAAAAAAAATTGAATGTTAATAAAAAACATTAAAATAATTCTAAACAATAAAAGATAATATATATATATAATTTTTTTTACAAAATTATAAATAAATTTAAATTTTTCTTACCTAGTGCCAAAGGGTTGTCATAGTCCTTTGGCACCAGGAATGGTACGAGGCAAGGGTGGCGGGGGGGTGATGCCACCCCCCAATAGCTTCATTCGACATCAAAAGCTCATGGGAAAAAGTGGATGGGGAGTTGTACCATCCCCTAGCCCCCCTTGTCAGCGACCCTTTGGCGTCGGGAGGGCCAGCTCCTCACAAATATATATATATATATATATATATATATATATATATATATATAAAATTTTCAATGCCTTTTTAAATTGTTTTGTATTTTATATCTTTCTAATTTTTTTAATTTTTATTTTTTTAGATTTTTATTTTTTAATTTAGGGTAAATTATTTTGTTTTAGATTTTTTATTTTTTTAATTATAGTTTTATTTATTTGATTTTAATTTTTTTTTAAGTTTTAAATAAAGTTTTATATTTATTTTTTAAGATTGTTTTTTTTTTCAATTTTGTTTTTATATTCTCTCTCTTTTTTATTTTTTAAATAAATTTTGATTTAATTAGTTTACAATGTTTTTAGATTTTTCTTTTTGTCATTTTTTATTATTATTTAAATTTATTTATTTCTAAGGTGGTTGGTTGAGTTTTTATTATGTATTATTTTAGTAACTTCCATTTCTATTACTCACTAATTTTTTGTTTTTTGTTTTATTTCCTTTTTATTTAGTCTTCTAATTTGTTTCCTTTTTCTATTGCTTTCATTTTCATGAATTATAGTTATTTCTCCATTTTTCCAATTCAAGATGACAAATTTGAAAGCTAAAAAATAATTAAAAAAACTTTTTCCAATAATTCATTTCTAGTTATGTTATTTTTTTAATATTTTTCCATGATTTTTTTTAAGATAACAAATTTTAATAAGGAAAAAATAATTAAAAAATTCTAACATATATATATTTTAAGTTTTATTACTTTTTAATTTGGCTAATACTTTTTTTTTTTTGTATTTTCTATATTTTTTCTCTATTTTCAATTCCAATCACATTAATCATATTTTTGTATTGTTTAAACATATTTTTTATAATTAATAACTATTATGATAATTAGTTATTAGTTTTATAATATTGTTAGCATTTCTTCCCTAATTCTATTAAGAAAGTTTTATTGATGTATAGGTATTAATTTTTAGGATCTCCTAGACATTATTTTCTTTATTTTGTTTATTTTGTTTTATTTACGCATAGATTTTATAATTGTTTTCTCCAAGTATGTCAAGAATTTAAAAAATTGATATTATAACAAGAAGTATATCAAGAATTTAATGAATCGATATTATAACAAGAAATTGAATTCAAGAATTCAAGACATTATTGTTGTTTTTTTCTATTTGTGATTAACTACTATTATGGCAGGTCAAAGGATTTGAAACTCCCGTGAGGTATTACCAGGATCCCACTTTGAAGTTCCATTTTTTTCTTCAAGTCATTAGATATTGGTCGACATTTACTAGGATATTAGTCTTCAATTTCTCATATGTTTCAACTGGTTTGTTAAAAGTTGTTTTATCTTCTTTCCTCGAACCAAACATAGAAGTTTGGTCTTAGTTACCAAGAAAAAAGTTAATGTGTAAATTTTGTTAAAGTGGTTTAATCTACTGCAATTTTATTTCTAGTTTTATTCAAAAGGGGTTGTGTCAAATTCATCCATTTTAATACTAAATCACAAATCATAGACAAAAATATAATATATAGAGAATATTTGAAAAGGGATATTGATATATTCTATTTATTTTAACAATTACATTTTTAAATGTTTTTTATTTTTAAATTCACAATACAAAATGTTTTAGGAACTAAGTATTTTGATTAGAAACTAAGCGTTTTAATATCCATCTATGTTTACTAGTGATTTAATTTATTTAACTGTGCTAGTCATAATTTAGTTTTTAAATTAATAGTAAAACCATTTTTATAATTATTCATAACTATTAATTAACTTGTCTTTACAATTTAATTTAAAAATTAATTTAATACTAAGTTACAATTTATAGATCATCCTAACTTCATTTTTCTCTGCAAAAGAAAGAAGTTGTGTTTAAAACAAGACATCATTTGAGAGATAAAATTATATTTTTGTTTCATATTCTCATGCCTTCACCGCCACAAACACAATACCATTCAACTCTATATCAATCATGTACAATTCCCATGAACTTTGTAGGAGACATTTGGTTGTGTACAACAACTTTCTTGGAATTGACATCTCATTGAGTTGAAAATAAGTTTCTCCATATCAATTTGAATCAAACACTGCCAAATAAATAAAGTTATACAACTTCATTACAACCAACGAGGTAGGGCGCTCACCAAAAAACAACATTTTAGCACAACATTTTCAATTTCATGTCTATTTTTTTATGAAGGCTTTAATTGATGATCTCAACAATTCATACTACAATAAACTATATTTAAACTAAGCAGCAATTACTAGCTACTACGGAGCACTTGTTTTTTTTTAAATGTTTTTTATGTTTAATTTTAGATTATCATTTTATTTTTTTTATTTTTTTTTCAAATTTATTTTTATTTTTTTGTTTTTATTTTTTTTGTTAAATTCATTTTTGTTTTTTTTATATTTAAATTTTATGTGAATTTTTATTTTTGGAATTAAAAAAAAAAAAAAACAACAACACTTCAAATATTATCATCTTTCAACATAAAATTCATTAATAAAATTTGCTATTTAAAAAAAAATCATTCAATTTTTCCATAAAAATCATTTATTAAACATGTCATTTTTGTCAAAAAAAAAGTCCCAAATACCTATTTTTTAAATTATGTCTATATGAAAAATATGTGTTTTTTGTGAAGTGTTTAAAATTTTTATTTTTTTAGTGATAATTATTTATGTATATTGAAGTATTAATTAATGATACATAAAAATATAAATGATCACAACTTCCAAATATTAATTTTTTTTTTTAACTTATCAAAAATATTGAAATTCTCATTATAAAAAATATTGCAAAGAAAAATAAAAAACACAAGCTTGAAAAACCCTTAAAAATCAAACATATGAGGAAGAAAAACAATAAGAGGAATAAAACGACTTGAAAAATGATTAAACAACCAACGTTTAAATAAATGTGCATACTTAGGGCATAAGAATATTTAAAGTGTCAAAAATATGCCCTTGTAAAACAAAATGTTGGATGCTACATCAACGATTTTCAATATCCACATGAAAATCAGTAACATTTTAAAAATATTATCTATAATTAACACAAGAAAATTTTATGTGTCAAAATTAAGTTTCCCTATCCCCCGCCCCTGCCCCCACCCCCCACCCGCCCCCCCCTCCCCCCACAAAAAAAAGTGCGTTGATGTTGCATCAACACTTTTCAAAATCAACATGAAAATCATGACCTCTAGAAAAATGAGAACTCAGTACAATTCTCATTAAGTTGATAACTTTGTTGGAATATCAAAACATTGCAATTACGTTAAGGAAACATATAAAATACCATGGCATGGAATTAACATATAATTATTATAGAGAAGCATAGACCTGACATTACGATCAAAGGTTACACTAAGGTGGCATATGCATGACAGTGCATCACACATATCATATAAAGGCTCCAATAAAATATGAATACAAAGATAGGTAATCTGTATATTAGTGCATTGCGCACTCACAACCAGAAGACCATTAACTCTTATCTCCTATAGATGCGCCATGCACCATCTCAAGGCTAGTATTTCCCTTGGGCACATAATGCACTCACTACACCTAGCCCCTAATCCCTTTATCCTTAGACTTGTTCCATGCACCCATGACTCCTAGTATTGCCTTGAGTAGAGCATAGCACACTCCCATTGGATAGGCATGCAACCCTTACCCCTTACATGTGCACCCTACACCAAGGATGATGCTCATGTGGAAGGCAAAGATGTGCAAGAAGACAACAAAGAAGGTGAACCAAATGAGAACTCAAGTAGTTTGGACGATGATGAACACAATTTCTAAGGTCATGGAGATACTTTGTTTGTTGTAGCATGCATTATAGTAGATGCAACATGAGTCGCATCTAGTGGTGGAGATGCCAAAGATTTTATGTGGAGAATAGGTCATGCAATGCCATTTATTTTTAGTTGTATGGGAATATCAATTATTTTGTAGCCTTTTGCTTCACCAACGATGGTAATTTACTTGCATCTGGTGGTTTGGATGTAGTAGTTCGCATCTAGGATGACTTTATTAGAAATCCCATACATGTACTAGATGGCCCTGGAGGGGGGATTGAGTGGGTCAGATTGCATCCAAAAGGGAATTTATTCTTGGTAGGATCAAAAGATTACACAACTTGGATGTGGAATGTTGATCTTGGAAAATGAATTTCAGTATATACTGGTTATTATGAATCTATAACATGTGAAAATTTTACATAGGATAGAAATACTATCGGTAGTGGGTTTTCATATGGTTCTTTGTGCGTATGGAATCCACAAATGCAAGAAAGTAAACTCATTGTAAATTGGTATCCATACCAGATAGGGTATTACATGCTTGAGTATTAGCTCAGATTCCACATTGGTTTTCAGTGGATCCATAGATGGAAGTGTTCTTATGGTTAACATAAAAATGCAAAGGTGGTCAGTTCTGTATCTAATCATTATGGATCAATAGAATATGGTGGGATTTCAGCTAGCTTGACTTGGGTTACAACTGGTGGGATGGATAAAAAAACCAATGATTTGGGAATAAAAAAGCTCATCATTGTGACATGCTTGTCAACATGAGGAAGTAATAATGAGGTTATCATGGTCATCTTCATCCAGGTACATAATAATTTCTTCCTTTGATGGAATTTTCATCCTTTGGGATATTCATTCAGGGGTTTGTGAAAGGGTTTTCTAAGATCACATTGATTCAATTTAGGAGATGTCTTCATTGTACTACAAATTTTTACACATGTCACTTTCAAAACCATTAACCAACAGTGCGTGCGTGGAAAATACAACACATACATTACAATAGATTAAATGTGTTGGGAGATATATAGCGGACAATACCAAATATCAAGCAGCGTTTGGAAATATGGCCATCTAAAGATATTGGGTGAAAATATCAAAATGAAAATAAAATAGGTACGCATATAATGTATGGAAATGAGAGGAAACACCACAAGCACACTATTCACCCTACAATACATAAACCAAGGCATCCAAATAAAAATCATGAGTAAGAAGCATTGCAAACCTTAAAATGTGTACATCGATTGCTAGGTAAATAGCACACTGAAAGGGACTGAATGTGTTCCAAGATGATGGAAGGAAGATTTATGTAGAGCATTGTGATACTCCTGAAGTATGCATTCAATGAACCTTTTAACAAGGATTTTCAACAATTCAATTATTGCATTAAATGTATTTGAAACAATATGATAGTGTTTGCAGCACCGCATCAATAGATGATAATGTGTCGGTTTGAAAAGTATGAGGCACATACACTGTGTGTTATGATAATTCAAGGGCATACATATGTGGTTAACATGAAGTTACGTTGAAATTTATAAGCAACACATGGTTAAAATCTATGTATCCAACACATGCAACATCAAAACGAGCTGAAATTGTAAGACTGCATAAAGATATTTTAGGTCTGTTGCAAGCACATCGAAAATGCATTGCATGGAGGCATATAATGTGTGAAATATCTATGTATTACATAGCTATGCTAAACACATGGTATTTCGAGCTCATAATAACCATATACGCACTGACGAGTGATAGAAAGGTTTGGCATTGGATAATTCCCTATATACCAAAGAAATTAAAATGGAGATACATCAAAAGAGACTTCGTTAACTTTGGGATAATGTAAATCTTGTTCTTCATCATCAGTAAAGAAGTGCAAGAGTATTTCCTACAATGCATTGAAAAAACAAGAAAAAAATATCAACATTGGATGCCATTACATATTAATGAAGCCACGCATTGATGCATACAATGGTGTGATGTGGTGAGAACCATTGAAAATAAAAGTAGCTAAAGATCAATACAGAAGCAACCACAAAGTGATGTTAAATAATTTAAGGGTCGAGTAAGATTCGATGAAAAGTGTATGTAAAGGGAAGAAGTGAGACTCAGCCCAACACTCGAATGTCACTATCTCAAGGCTGAAAACTTTTATATGATGGATTAATTGTAATTTTAATCATTTATTTTCCTATTAAAGTGTGTTCATCATGAACCCTAGTTAATAGTTCCATGGTTATTGGACTAAAGATGCAGAAAAATTGTTGTTCCTTCATATTGAAAGTCAACCAACTCGGCATATATATATGAAGTCCCAATTAGACCTCACACTATTTGGAGTAGGATCCCCATTTAGTATACGACCCCTATTCCTGAAGTAGTGGGATTTAGTTTATGCATTATTTGTGATAACACACAGAATGGTGTATTCGTGACTTTGGTGAAACAAGTGTATAACTCTACAGAGAGTCAAGTGCAATGTATGAAAGGTTCTAACATGACAACAGGACAAATAAGTGAGCCCCTTAGAAGCATGTAATAGTACGCAACTTGGAAGAAACACGCGAGCATAAGAGGAAACATAAGTTACCTATGAAATAGCTCACCAAATAACCATGATTGAAAAACACAAAAACACTCATCCAACAAGATTCATACTAATGATATTGGTTTTTTGCTCAGTAGTAACTTGATGTTCAGGGGACTAAATGGATACATAACAGGATAACTGGGGGCGGGGGATGGACTGCAGAAAAACCCTTAGGGTTTCTGGATCTTTCCTTGTGATGTTTCAACTTGACACAACACGGGCTGAGGTGACTGGTGTATGTCTGTGCCAGGGCCGGATCAACAGCTGGATAGGGGTTTTCAGCTCCTGAGGTGGCCAATCCATGGCCTGACTCTGTCTCTTTTGTCTGGTTTAAAAAATGGGGATAAGGGTTAGTGTCTGTTACAACCTACCGCGAAGGAGTTCCTGTGCTAGGGTTTGTGGAGCGGCACAGAGTTTTCGTTGTTTTCGTGTCGAGATAAGAGGAGGTGGTTGTCACAGTTATGGGTTTTGACTATGATCTCGTAGACATGGAGCCGGTGCTAGAAGATATTTTAACCTACTAGGGGTATGAATTTTCGAAGAAAAACTTGGAGCTTTACTTCCCGAACAATCCTAAGATTCCCCAGGATATCGGTGAAGAGACGAGAATTGGAGGTTATGCGAATGGAGCAGCATTGTTAGAAGAAACGCTCCAGAGTACATGGAGTGGCTACTAGAAGAGTGGGGTTCCCTTGGGTCAGGCTAGAGCTCAAAACCCCTTATGTGGAGAAAAGACGGGTCTGGATCACAAGGAACCTCCGCACATTCCATTATCTCGGCTCTCAGGTACCCCAGTTAACCCTCTTTTTACTGGTGGTCTTGAAGATGTCATGGTAAGTTATGGGTTACATGGTAGGCTGGGGCTAAAAGCCCTAGGGGAAGGTAGCCAGAGCTGCAGAGCTTCCTTAGGCGAAGGGTTTTGGGGAGAGACTCCAAGGTTCAGGAACCCTGTTTTGAGTCAAGGCTATCTCTCTTCACATCTGCCAGTACCTATTACTCCTCAAGAGTTAGGGTTTACTCAAGGGTTAGAAGATCTCTTGTCTAGAAATCTTAAGGCGGAAGCACTCGTTCACAGAAAATAAAGGGTGTCTTCTAATGAATCTATAGACGGGAAGTCGAGAGAGTTTGTAGAAGGTAATCAAGAGCTAGGGCCGAGACAAGAGAATGTGCTTGTAACTAAGGGGGAGGAATTGGTGGTGAAGGAAGGCAATAAGGATCCTATTGAAAGGAGACCTGGGTCACCTGAGGCTGCAAGGACTGATGTTCCAACTATTTAGGATCTTGGTGAGGGTGAAGGAAAAAAGGAAGTTGGGGGTGGAAAAAGGAAGAAAAACAAGCCTATCATAAAGAAAGAAGATCACCCTCGTTGCGCTCTTAGTGTGGATATACGCATAGATGAGGCGATGGACGCCTCTGAAACAATGTTGGTTGGTAGAGTCCGTGGGAGAAAATTATCGGCGGACTACATTACAGACTGGGTTCAATCAGAGTGGATAGAAGCCCTTGGGCAGCCGATTGAGATCAAAATACTAGACAGAGGTTGGTTTAGTATCATATTTAACAAAAAGGTACATGCTAAGTGGGTGCTAGAATGGAACTGGTGTTTTAGGAAGCGGCCGATCCTGTTCCGAAGATGGACTCCCTTGTTTGATGCTCAGAAAGAAAAGATGGTGGAATCACCTGTGTGGGTTAAGATGCCAGGTCTTCCTATCCCATTCTGGACTGACTCGGCTTTCATCTCTATAGGAAATACTCTGGGAAAATTCTTAGATGTTGACAGGTCCTATATTCAAACTAGAGACTAGAGTGTGGCCCATATTTTAGTCAGTCTCAATCCTAGAGAAGGTTTGGCGGACGTTATGACTTTGACTTATAGGGAGCTGGAGTTTCTACAGATTATGGACTATGAAAATATTCCTTTTAGATGCCACAGATACCACAAACATGGTCATTTGGCAAGGGACTATCCTCTAGGTCACCGTCGTCGTCAAAGGCAAATGAGGAATTTCATCATTCAGGAGGAACCCCGTCATGAGGAAAAGGAAAAGGTTAAGGAGCCAGAGTAGATGAATGAAGTTTTGGGGGCTGCCATAGATAAGAAGGTGACAGCAAAGTAGGACTAGGTCTAGAATGCGTCTCCAAAGAAATTCTCCCCTCTGGTACCCTCCGCGGTACCCCCTTCTGTTTCTGAGATTGTCGGGGCGTCTCAGGCGGGAATGCCTCTTACTCCTCTCTCCTCTCATTATACATATGTTTTATTTTCTTAGTTAGATAATGATGGGCCTGGTCCTTCCAGGCAGCTCTCACATGATTTTTTTGACTTAAATATGTTTCAAGGTTCAGTTGACAGTATCATCTTCTCAGTCCCGACTCCATCTGCGTCTTGTGTTCCTTCTGTGGAGGGTGTTTCTTTAACAGTCCCTTCCTGAGTTGCTATTCCTGATGCCCCTCCTTACAACCTCAGACCCTTGGCCAATAGACTGGGGAAAGGGATTTTCATAGGGGGTCTTGAGATGGATTCGGTGTCGGTTGGTCTGAGGAAGTTAAGGAGCAGGAAATCAAACCTGTCAAAGGCCCAATTGAGATTTGTTTTTTTTTTTTTTAGATCTAGGACAATCGGTAACTGGTGAGAGTTGAAGCGGAGGTCTGACGGTGGAGGCTGAAGGTTTTCATACCATCCACCAAGGTTCAAATCTCCGTGGAGACATATGCCTGTTGTGTCTTGGCTAGAAGAGTAGGCAACCCCATAGTGGACGTCTCGGCTCTTGTTGAGGCATAAGTTAATTTCTATTGTGTGCGGCTTGCAGGCTGTTGCACCTAGCCTAGGTTTATAGTGGCCCAATTGAGATTTGTTATTGACATAGACTATGGGAAGCATCGGTCTTTCCCTGGGGTGCTTAGAGTAGAGAAACCACCCCCTCAAGGTCTCCGATGATTTTTATGTCCTATAACTGTAGGGGCTTTGCTAGCCAAGCCAAAAATCTAGCTTTAAGGGACTTGGTTTTTTCTCTAAAGCCGGATATAATTCTGCTTCAAGAAACATTGGGGGAAGGGGAAGCAGTGGAAGGGAGTCTATCAAAATTTTTCCCGGAATGGAAGTTTCATGCACTTGACGTGAACGGTCACTCTGGGGGGTGGTTACGGGTTATAACAGAAGAAAGCTTAGAGATATTTCCTCTTGGGGATCTGAAAGCGCTTTGGCGATGGAACTCTACTATAATGAAATTTTTTTACCCCTCCTCCTTCTAAATGTTTATGGGCCGTGTTTGGAGCAAGAGATATTCTGGAATCTCTTCTTCTCTAAATATTTCCTCTCTCACCCAAATCTCATAATTGGAGGAGACCTCAACTTCTCTATGGGTGAGATGGAATCTTGGGGTGTCTCAGCAAGAGCAGACCCTCTCTCTAATTATTTTATGAACAATTTGGTTGTTTCTCATCTGGTGGATGCTTCCCTGCGCAAGATGAGGCCTACTTGGAGAAATCGAAGAGTGGGAGATGACTGGGTGGGGAAAAAAATAGATATTTTTCTACTGAATGAAGATCTGGTGGAGAAGCTATCAGTTTTCAGACACTGGGTGGGGGAGGGGGGTCATTTGGACCACTTTCATATCCTTTTGGAAGTAAACAGTGATTACAAGAAACTTGGAACCCCTTTTAAGTTCAATTCCTCATGGCTAAAATATGAATCCTTCATTGCTCTGTTTCATGACACATGGAGGAAGGATTGTTTCACGGAAGATGAAAGCAGAAGTCGTCCTTTTATGGAAAATTTAAAGAGAATGAAGCTAGAAACAAAAGGGTGGGCTCTTTAGAAGAAATTGAGGGAGGAGGAGGCTCTCAAAAATGTAAATTCAGAAATGGATTTCCTCGAAAGCCTAGAAGGGAACGACTATGCTTCTTTGGACTCCCAAGATCGAATCAAAGAACTGGAATCCATTCGGAGAAATATTCTCCAGCTCAGAGAGGAAATATGGCGTTTAAAAAGTTGTGCAATCTAGCTGTAGGCAGGGGATGAAAACACCAATTTCTTTTAGAACTATGCCAAAGGTAGGAAAAACTCTAATACTATCTGGGAGATGCAGAAAGAGAATGGGGATATGGCTCGATCTTTTGAAGACCTAGCCTCCCTAGGGGTAAATCATTTTAAAAGCCTTTTTAGAGCACTTGAGGAAGCCTCCATAGCTGAGGTAATCAGAGTGGCCCAATTTTTCCCTAGGTATATTAAGGAGGAAGGGAAAGCTTCCATCATGGATCCTATTTCTAGGGAGGAGGTTGAAGACATTCTCAAATCAATGCAGAAGGATAAAAGTCCAGGGCTGGATGGCTGGACGATGGAATTTTTTCAACATTTAATTGATTCAATGGGAGATGAGCTGGTAGCAGTGGTGGAAGAATCCAGGTGCACAAGAACCATCTATCAACCTTTCAACACTACTTTATTAGCCCTCATTCCTAATACTGATCAGTCAGTTGCTTTTGATGATTTCAAGCCTATTTCGTTGTGTACCTGCATCTATAAATTAATTGCAAAAGTTATCGCTTCTAGGCTAAAACTGTTTCTGTCCAATAATATATCAACTGAGCAATTTGGATTTTTAGAAGGCAGACAAATCCATGAGGCGGCTGGAGTAGCTCAAGAAACCCTCCACAGTTTAAAACTAAGAGGAAAGAAAGGTTCTATAGTAAAGATTGATTTTTCGAAGGCCTATGACAGACTTAGCTGGATGTACTCAGACTCTTATTAACTCATCTTGGTTTCAGCTTTGATTATGTGAGATGGGTAATGGGTTGCATCACTTCGTCCTCCATTGCAATTCTGGTTAATGGAGCTGCTTCTATATGTTTCAATCCAGAGAGAGGGCTCTGAGAAGGCTGTCCTCTCTCCCCCTTACTCTTTTTTTTGGCAGCTGAAGGCATCAGTCTAATGATTCATGAGGCTAAGAGACAAGGGAACCTAAAAGGAATTGAAGTGGCGGTAAACCTTTGGGTCACATTGGGTATGTGTTATATTCTTTCCATGACTAGCCCCACATGCTGTACGTTGTGCCAGGCGCAGCAGGGGAGTCACAAGGGGGGAGGCAGCCCCCACTGTTGGGGTCTGGGGCAACACCCCGGCGAAAATGTTTTGGTGTACGGACCCACTCATAGGTGGACCCACCCATGTTTTGTGCATGAGTTGGCACATGGTTTTGGGGTACGATGGTTTTCGGCCCCTGGTATTTTGTAGATCTGGTCAAGGGAACTACAGTTATGTTCTAATCTAGGGTTAATGGATTGGGTTTTATGTATGCTTCGGCATGTATATATATGTGTTGTAACACTAAAAGGAATATCATGAAAAATCAAGCTGGTCGTCCCAATTTGGGATCCAGGGGAAAATCTCTGTGTTTATCTGTTTTATGTTTTATGCTCTCGCTATTGTTTATTTTCTGTTATAAGATTCGTGTGTAGATAATTTCTGTTCAGGGTTAAAACCTACATTTGGTATCAGATCTATTTCGGCTTCAAGGGGACGCCTTTCTTTGTAAGGGTTTTTGCTCGGGCACAAAAATTGAATACAGTCGGTCAGAAGATCTGTGGGATCGATTCTTGCTGAATTCGAAAGAAGAAGATGGCAAACGGAAAGATAGAGATCAAGAGATTTAATGGTGAGTTTTTGAGTGGTGGAAGCTAAATATAGGAAATCTGGCATTTGGTGGATAAAGATCGGTGGATAGGAGTAGATCAGTACTAAACCAGCAGCCGTATGGTTGGCCAGGCTTAGGGATCGGAAGGCTAAGAGCACAATACGGTGTTGTGTCTCAGATTCAGTATTGTTGAATGTATCTGGGGAAGCTACGATGAAGAATTTGTGGGAAAAACTTGGGACTTTGTACCAATCTAAGTCTCTGGTGAATAAGTTGTCCCTGTGGAAAAAGTTGTATAACCTGAGGATGAAAGATGGAGACTCGGTGACAGAGCATCTGAACGCCTTCAATACTGTGGTAAGTCAGCTTTCATCTGTTGATATTAAAATCTCAGATGAAGATAAGTGCATCAATTTGTTGTGTTCTCTACCAGACTCATGGGATAGTCTGGTTATTGCAATAGGTAGCAATACAACTACCTTGAATTTTGATGACATTGTCTCATCCTTGCCGTCAGAGGAAATGAGACAGAGAAATATGGAGGGCCAAAATGGAGATGCCTTATCCGTACGAGGAAGGTCCCAAAATAGAAACAAGAATAAGGTTTCAAGTGGGAGATCCAAATCTAGAGGGAGATCTAAATCTCCTGGAAAGTTTGTAAAGGTATGCTGGAAATGCGGAAAGGAAGGGCACTACAAAAAGGAGTGCAAATCTAAAGCTCCTGAGAAAGGAAAGGGATCTGATGATGCTCCTTCTGCAGAGGCAAAAACCACCTCGGATGAAGGTGGGGATGTGTATTTGGCTTCTTTTTCAAATACACATGTAGATCATGAGTCATGGTTGATTGACTCAGGTGCATCCTTTCACTTCACTCCCCATAGGGAGTGGTTCTGTGAGTATGAGAAATATGATGGTGATGTCTTCCTAGGGGATGATAGGAAGGCCAAAATCATCGAACGTGGAAAGGTCAAGCTGAATCTGCAAGGTGGAAGGATTAGAACACTTCCTGGTGTTCTGCATATTCCTGCATTGGCCAGAAATCTAATTTATGCAAGCAAGATGGATGATGCAGGTGTAAAAATAGTGTTCGATAAAGATGCCTGCAAGATGGTTTTGGGAGCATTGGTATTAATGCGGGGAGTTCAAACTGGAACTCTGTACAAGCTACAAGGTAGCACTTTTATTGATGGGTGTAATAGTTATGTGGTTCCAAAAGGTGGAGCAGAAAGCCTAGCTGTCTATGGAGAAAAGACCAAGCTATGGCATCAAAGACTTGGACATATTGGAGAGAAGGGCCTTTGGATACTACATAGAAATGGTATGGTAGAAGGTATGTCTAATTGCTCTCTAGATTTCGATTTCTGTGAATATTGTGTATATGGGAAGCAGAATCAGGTGAGTTTTCCTTCTGGTGCTAAGAGGGCGAACAAGATATTAGAACTTGTGCACAGTGATGTGTTTGGACCTGTGTCAGTTCCATCACTAGGAAAGTTTGTGTACTATGTTTCATTCATAGATGACTTCTCAAGGAATACATGGATATATTTCTTGAGGAAGAAATCTAAAGTCTTTGACAGATTTAAAGAATTTAAGGCTCTGGTGGAAAACCAGACAAAGAAGAAGATAAAGGCGCCGAGGACAGATAATGGTGGGGAGTTCTGCAAGAAGGAATTTGAAGAGTTCTGTAAGAAGTGTGGTATAGCACGAC
Organism: Pinus albicaulis; assembly: GCA_034641835.2. Lineage (NCBI taxonomy): Eukaryota > Viridiplantae > Streptophyta > Pinopsida > Pinales > Pinaceae > Pinus > Pinus albicaulis. The sequence goes on from CM076573.1 coordinate 800,345,381, forward strand.
AGAAGACTACTCCATACACACCTCAGCAAAATGGAGTTGCAGAAAGAATGAATAGAACACTGATGGAAAAGGCAAGAAGCATGCTCAATGGTACCGGGTTAGGACAAGAATTCTGGGCAGAGGCAGTGGAGACTGCATGTTACTTAGTTAACAGATCACCTTCATCAGCGTTGGAGGATAAGACTCCACATGAGGTATGGACTGGTAAGAAACCCTCTCTTTAACATCTAAGGGTATTTGGATGTGATGCATATGTACATGTTCCAAAGGAGAAAAGGACCAAGTTGGATAATAAATCTGAAAGGTGCATCTTTATCGGGTATAAGGATGGTTTAAAGGGTTACAAGCTTTGGAACCCAGAAACAAGGAAGGTTGTGTACAGCCGAGATGTGGTGTTTAGAGAAGTGAAAGATGTTGTTAATCATGAATTCCTACCAAAGGAACCTCGAGAAGATAGGATTTTTGAGCTAAAGAGGATGAATCACCTAAGCAATGTAAGAAGATTCGGGGAAGAGGAAGAGCCACAAACCTCCAAACTTTGATAAGACTAGGATGGGGGTAAGAGAAGGCAACCTCGTAAAGGTTGGATCCATCTGGCTTATTCAAGTTTTGCCTCAACTATAAGAGCCTCAACTATAACTGATGATGATCCCAGAACCGTCAGGGAGGCAGTAGATTTAGAGGATGGAAAACTTTGGAAGGAGGCCATGGTTGATGAAATGGCATCCTTGCATAAAAATGAGGCATGGGATCCGGTGGAGTTGCCAGCTGGAAGGAAGCTCATCGGGAGCAAATGGGTGTTTAAGAAGAAGATGAATGTAGAAGGCAAGGTGGAGAAATACAAAGCTCGGTTGGTAGCAAAAGGTTATTCCCAGGTGTTTGGAATTGATTTTGGTGATATTTTTTCTCCTGTTGCCAAAGTTACTTCTATTAGATTACTTTTATTCCCGTTGTCACAAAATACTTGATTTTCAGATAGAACAACATGGATGTGAAGACAACATTTCTTCACGATCTAGAAGAGATATCTACATGAAGAAACCTAAAGGCTTTATGGTGAAGGGTAAGAAAGAAGTGGTATGCAGGTTGAAGAAGTCTCTGTATGGGTTAAAACAGTCACCAAGGATGTGGTATCAAAAATTTGATACCTATATACGGGGACTTGGCTTCACCAGAAGCAAGGAGGATCACTGTGTTTATTTTAAATTAATTGGTGACCGTGTTATTTATTTGGTCTTGTATGTGGATGATATGTTGTTGATTGGAAATGGCAAAGAAATTATCCAAGATTTGAAGACCCAACTGTTCTCCAAATTCGACATGAAGGATCTTGGTGCTGCAAACTATATTTTGGGCATGGAAATGAAGAGAGATCGGGCAAAGAGGAAGCTCTGGTTAAACCAGAGGAAGTATGTCGAGACTATATTGCAGAGGTTCAATATGCAAGATAGTAAACCGGTGAATGTTCCTATTCCTGTAGGTGTAAAGCTGTCTGCTGAACAGTGTCCCAAGACACAAGAAGAAGAGGAGTATATGTCTCGTGTTCCATATGCAAGTGCAGTGGGTAGCCTGATGTATGCAATGGTCTGTACTAGACCAGACATTGCACATGCAGTGGGAGTATTGAGCAGGTTTATGTCAAACACAGGGAAGGAGCATTGGACAACAGTGAAGCGGGTTTTCAGATATTTACGTGGCACTAGTGATTATGGCTTGTGCTACCAGGGAAGACCAGGATTGGAAAGAATGTTGGACATTCGTGGTTTTGTTGATGCAGACTGGGCTGGAGATCTGGACCAAAGAAGATCTACAAGTGGGTATGTGTTTAGCCTATTTGGAGGCGCAGTCGGTTGGATGAGTAAAAGACAGTCTGTAGTGGCTCTTTCAACTACAGAGGCAAAATACATAGCAGCCACTCATGCAAGCAAGGAAGCAGTTTGGTTGCAGAGATTGTGTTCAAGTATGGGGTTGGTACAACAAGCTATAAGGATAGACTGTGATAGCCAAAGTGCAATTTTCTTGGCTAAGAACCATGCTTATCATTCAAAGACAAAGCACATTGATGTTTAATATCACTTTGTTAGAGATATGGTTGAGGCTAAAAGGGTGTTGCTGGTAAAGGTGGACACTTTGAAGAATGTTGCAGATGCATTAACAAAGTCTGTGAGCACTCAGAAGTTCTCTTGGTGTAGAGAAGCTTGATGGATATTGAGGTGTTGTGGTAGCTCTCACATATTTGTGGAAAGAAAACAACAAGTGGGAGAATGTTGGGTATGTGTTATATTCTTTCCACGACTAGCCCTAGGCTATGTACGTTGCGTCGGGCGCAGCAGCGGGGTCACAAGGGGGGAGGCAGCCCGCACTGTTGAGGTCCGGGGTAACGCCCTGGCGAAAATTTTTTGGTGTACGGACCCACTCATAGGTGAACCCACCCATTTTTTGTGCATGAGTTTGCACATGGTTTTGGGGTACGATGGTTTTCGGCCCCTGGTATTTTGTAGATCCGGTCAAGGGAACTACAATTATGTTCTAATCCAGGGTTAATGGATTGGGATTTATGTATGCTTCGGCATGTATATATATGTGTTGTAACACTAAAAGGAATATAATGAAAAATCAAGCTGGTCGTCCTGATTTGGGATCCAGGGGAAAATCTTTGTGTTTATCTATTTTATGTTTTATGCTCTCCCTATTGTTTATTTTCTGTTATAAGATTCATGTGTAGATAATCTCTGTTCAGGGTTAAAACCTATAGGTCACCCATCTACTCTTTGTGGATGACATCTTATTGTTTAGTAATGATAGTTCTGAGGACTGCAGGGCCTTAAAAAATATACTGGATCTCTTCCTGAAAGCCACATGCCTCTATATCAATGAGCAAAAATTGACTCTAACAATAGTGGGTCTGACCAGGGAGGAAGTGGCAAGGGTGGAAGGTATCTTACAGTTTGAGGTCAAGTATCTACAGGACAAGTTCAAATACTTGGGCTTCTTCTTAAAACCAGATAAGTACCAAATTAAGGACTGGAATGGCTCCTTGAAAAAATAGAAACAAAACTGAAACAATAGAGTTTTAAATGGTTGTCTAGAGCAGGGAGGTTGGTCCTTATAAATTCTGTGTTGATGGCAGTCCCTGTTTACTAGGCTAGTCTTACCTGGGTACCCAAAGGTATATTTGCCTCCATTGAAAAACTTTGTAGCATATTTCTATGGGCAGGATATAAGACTGAACATGTGACCCCCTAGATAGCCTAGGATACAATTTCTATGCCTAAAGAATGGGGAGGGTGGGGTATTAAAAAAATCTTCCCTTTCTCCCATTCACTTGCTGCAGAGCTCTCCTAGAGACTCATCTCGAAAGAGAACCTATGAAATTCAGTTACTAAAATAAAATATATTGATCCAATGTCAATGCTTGAATGGATAAGACTGCCTCAGAAATCTTCCAAAAATGCTTCTGTTGTTTGGAAGGTAGTGGTAGCCTCTGTTAGAATCCTTGAACATGTACTAGCATGGAATGTGGGGGATGGAACTCGGGTCAGGATGGGGCATGATATATGGGTAGGCTGTAGGAAGAGTTTTTCTCTTTCTTAGGAACTGGTTGTTTTCTTAAATAATAGGGGTGTTTTCAGTTTAAACCATGTGATCGATCAAAGAAACACATCCATCTGGAGTTAAGGATGGTTGTCTGGAAGGGATATCCAATTGGAATACCAGTGGCTGGAAGAGTGGGAAAAATTTAGAATGGATCCCCAAAACTCTTCAATTCGGATCATTGACTCTAGTGATGAACTCAGATGGGTACAAGCACAAAATGGGGTTTATTCACTAAAGATGGGTTATAAGTGGTTTATGGCCCAAAATGGGTGGGAGGACCTAGTTTGGTGGGCCAAACCACTTTGGAAACTAAAAATACCACCCAAGGCCAGACTCTTTTTCTGGTATCCTTCAAAAGAGAGTTCCAACTTGGGATTTATTACAAAGGAGAGGGAAGATTGGTCCTAGCTAGTGCTCTCTCTGCAAAGCTAGCAAGGAATCTGTGTAGCATATTTTCCTCTCCTGCCCTTTCAATATAAGCCTATGGATTGAATCGTTAAGGGTCCTCAAAATTCCTTACAAGTGGGAAGGTCAGGAGGTGTTGAAAGCTTGGCACAGGTGGTGGCAGGAAGCTCTCAATGATAGAGTGATATCCTTTCCTCTTCTGATAGCCTGGGGAACTTAGATTGCTAGAATCAGGTCATTTTCAAAGACTCGGCTTTCCCTATTGGATAATTGGCAGTGGAAGGGGTTGCAATCTATGATAGAATTCCTATCCCAGCAGACCCCCCTTTAAATCGAATTGTTCAGTAGGAAGTTATCAGAGAAGGTGTTCCATGGGCTTATTTTAACGGAGCCTCAGACATAAATGGGAGGTGTGGTGCAGGATTTGTTATACATATTTCACCTGGAAAATTCATCAAAGCTTCTATTGGTCTTGGTCAAGGAACTAACAATTTTGCTGACCTGAAAGCTCTTCACCTTCTTCTCTATTGGTTAAATTTTAGGAATGTGAGAATGGTCCAGATTTTTGGGGACTCTATGAATATTTTCAAATGGTTCAATGGAACTCAACTCTGCAAAAACTATCTTTTGCTTCCTTTACTTAATGAAATTTCTCGCCTGAAATGCCATTTCACTAAGATCTTTGTTTGTCACATTTACAGGGAACGGAACCATGCTGCAGATCGCCTGTCTAAAGAGGGTGTTGAGAAAGATTTGGGGACTTGGTTAGTTGTTGAAGATGAAAACGGGCTCATTCATCCTATTGAACAACCTGTTTTTTCTTAAAGTCTATGAGTATGATTTAAAGTGGACTTATTTTTGTACATATTCTGTTGGTTTTATTCATTTTAATCTTTTCAAAATACTCTTTAAAAAACTCTATATGGTTGCTAAAGTTGTTTCCCTTTTAAGGAGGCCCTGGTTATCCGATAAAACTCTGTTTCTTTTTTATGGATAGGAACCAGGATAATGCTTACTACTGGTTTCTAGATGGACTTGCTAATATTTTTTCTCTACTAGACATAAATTTTTGTTACTTGTACATCTTTGTTTTGGATTGTCTTCCTTAAAGGAACCCAGGAGGTGTGCCAGATCAGAATTTTTTTTAATCTATGGTTTTTTTGGATTGGGCTATTAAAGCAAATACCTGTGTGTATTTCAAAACAGTTGAGACTACTTCTCTTCCTCTTTTGAAGGAGAAAATGATTTCATCAGAAATGCTCTGCATATGCTATGTAACTTTCTATAACTAATAGATGGTTTGATTTTTTCTGTGGAAAAAAGCAAGATTCATACTAATGCAAACGAAATAGTTTCTAATCATTAGTGTAAATGAAATAACATATATTGCAAACATAGAAATAATAGTCCTACTATATTCACAACATATGCATGAAAACATTTTAGCTCTGAGATTTTATTAAAGTGAAAGTCCCAAGAATACATATACAAATGACCAACCACTAGTCTCAATAGTGGAACATGAATCCAAAACCTAGTCCTCCAAATAAATACAATACCTCTATGGTAAGGAGAATTTAAGGCTCTCAACAAAACTACCAAGCTTATAATCCTAAGCGAGAAGCCCTTTACATGACTAATGAGGGTTTATTTATAACAAAAGGGTTGACTTTTCATCTCCCTTTGTGACTCTTTTACTTCCCTCATGAATCTTTGACTTCCTTCAACCATGACCTTTGGACTTCATTACAAATGAATCTTCACATTCCACAATTGACACTTGGAATTTCACTTAAAATTAATTACAATAGAATATTACAATATGCTCATACCCACATAATACAAACTTGGGTAAAGACAACTAGACAACCTAATAAGACAAAATAGGTCAAGCTTGAGTTTGGGGAAACTCCAACTCAACCACCTTAACTTGTAGTTTCTCAGTCAAATAATGGTACCAAGCTTTGTATTGTGCAATGAATTCCCCAAAAAGTGCGGTGGGATCAGGTTGGAAATGGACTCTAGCCTCCATTGCATTAGGGTAGATTGCCTCGAAACCAGTTTGAGTTTCCTTCTTTAGCAAGAGAAACACGGTATTGATTTGGAAAACGCCACGAATGATTAGGTGCTCAAAAATGAAATTTTTCATAATGGTGTGGAACCTAAACGACTGTGTAGATATCGTCATTCTGAATCTGGCACAACTCGTTTCATGGAAAATCGACACCGTATACTCACAAAAGGAGTTTTGTTCGTTTTCCCGAACATGCAAATTTTGCAAAAAAGGACAATTGACTGGGAAAATTTTGGGCTAGTGGCAAGCTACCATGTGGCCTCTTGTGATTGGTCAAAATCAAAAAAATTTGGGCCTGCCACTTTCTAACACGTGGCAAGCCCTAAATGGTACTGATGTGGGTGAATTTTATTGGTTAAATGGTTTCCAACCACATACTGCCACGTGGCCCAACCAGAGGCCCCCACGTGTCGGCACTGGTCCCACCAAAAATTTGGTTGAAGTTCAAATTAACCTCCGACAGATTCAAACACCGGACCTCACAGCAAAAAACACAACGACTTAACTGACTGGGCCACCATGGTTCTTATTAAACCATACGAACCAAACATTATTTAAACGTTTAATTAGCGAAGGTTTGGGGCAAGGAGCCAAGGCTTAGCCCTGACCCCCCCATATATACCATACAACCTTTGGGCTCAGAACCGTGGACACGACCCTGTTGTTTTTTTTTATTAATTAAAAATTCAGACCTTAAGCCTTAGCACACTTTTTAACTGTCCCACAATTTGCGCTGAAAATATACTAATTTGTTGCTCCATTAGCGAAATTCAGGGCGAAATTGTAGGATGGTTCAAGATTTTGGAAAATTTGTAGAGCGACTAGTAGCAAAGCCAGGGCAACTCATAAATACTTTAGTTTTTATCCTTTTTGGGAGAAAAAAGAGGCTAGACAGACATTTTTGAGTGTTCTGAAGCTAATCCAATAGGTTTTGAAGCCATTGGAACATTATAAACTGATGTAACCACCATTTTTTAGCATAATGATATAGGGCCACTAATTGGAAACTGGACCAGGGGATGTAGCCTAGGAGGGGTGAACTCCTTCATTAATTTTTGTGTTGTGGTTATTTTTGTGGTTTATTTATATTTTATTTTTTGCTATTTCAAAGTTTAAATTCATGCTTTATGCGTATAAGAATTTAACATAAAAACCCAATTTTAACACTTGCAGAACTATGTCACATGAAGGAGAACCTGAAAATATGTCAGAGGGTGATGAATCCTTCAGGAAAGCATTATTTTATATGAAAATAATGGCGAAAGTTCTCTATGAGGAGAGAAGCACAAGGATGCAAGTTGAGAGCTCCAATATTCCAAAGGGAGAAAGTCTTCAAAAGGAGAAGAATGAGATGGAGACAAGCCTCCAAAAGGTAATGGGAATGGTGAAAAACAACTTTTGACACCACCATTCTCTTCACCTCCATCCTCAACACCATCTTCACCATCATTTTCTTCCACAAAAAGCCCTTCATAAACACCTCCACCTCCAAAAGGTCATGGTAAACCTCCCTTTTTAAAGCCTAAAATTAAGCTTGATTTTCCCATGTATGATGGAGAGGTAGATGCTGAAAGATTAGCCAATTCTATATTTCATATTGAATTGTAATTCAGGATACAAAGAATAAAGGATGATGACACAAATATTCATCTTGCTTCATTGAGATTGGAAAGTGCAGAACTTATTTTCTTCGAAGCCAAAACTCAAGGGGACATGAAGAAACATGGTAAGGTCTTAACCTCTTGGAATGTTTTTTTTTGCTGCCTTAAGGAGACAATTTTATCCATTATCATACATGCAAAAGGCTATAATGGACTGGGAAAACTTTAGGAAATTTAAAGGACAAAGTGTGCAAAGCCATACTCAAGGGTTTAGGGGAAGAGCACTAATTTTGGGTGTAGATTTGACATCTCAAGAAACTTTGTTAAAGTACATTAGAGGTTTGCATAGTTACCTAAGACATACTATTCTCATGTTTAATCCTTCAAATTTAGATGAAGTATGTGTATAGGCCACACATCTAGAGGTAAGAGGGAAACATGTTTCATAAAAGACAATTGAGGATACCTTTGAGTCTAAAGAGAAAGGAAAGGGTAAGTTCAAGGGTAAAGGTAAGAAGAATGATTCCATCAAGATGGATAAATAAAAACTCACATGTAAACATTGTTCCAAAGATGGGCATGATGAACATCATTGCTGGAAAATTCATCCAAAGATGAAACACAACAAGCTTAAAAACAAGAAGGAGAAGGAGAAGACAACTACCAAAATAACACATGATTTATGTTCTGATTCCGGAGATGAAAAAAATTCGCCGCAATGGGTTTGAAAGGTTTAAATGACATTGAAAGTACTAGTTCTTCTTAGATTTATTTCAAATCATACCAAGATTGACACCCTATTTGATATTGGTTCACAAGAAAACCTTATTTATGAAGTCTTAGTCAAGAATTTGAATTTAGAAACCATTCCTCATCCAAGAACTTATCCTTTAGGTTGGATATGTAAGAATGCAAATTTTCAGGTGATGAGGAAGTGCATACTTAGATTTGCAATCACTGCAAACTTTCTTGATGAAGTTGAACTTGATGTTGTTCCGCTTGATATTTCAGGTATTGATTTGGGTAGTTAATATCTTTATGATAGGAGAGAAATGTTTCATCACCATGATAATAAGTATCACTTGTTCAAGAATGGAATTGAGTACATTGTTAAAGCGCATACTAAGAAGATGAATTTTTTGCTTATGCATGCTAGAAAAATGAAGAGAATTGTGAAAGCTAGTCAAAAATTTTCTTTGTTAATGTTAAAGCATGAAGATGTTGTGAATGAGGCCTTCAAAGATGAAGCATCAAATGAAAATTATGATATCATTGAGGTTGCTAATGGTTGTGATAAGATTTTTCAAGAGTATAATATGTTGCCTTTAAAAACAAGTCAACAATCTGAGGTAAAATTGCAGCAGCATGCATTATTGTTGAGCAGTGGTGTGAACAAGATGTCAGTGCAAGAGAGTGCAAAGTTCAAAGAGAAAGTGTCGAAGAAATTTGACAAAGAGTGCATTTGGTTCAAAGTTTCTTCTTGTGGGTTTCACAATTTTTCGTCCTTGAAATGGGATGTTGCAAGGCGATGGTGATCACATTTGGTCGAGAGTCGAGCCAAGTATAAGGCAAGACAAGCTAAAAATCGTCATGTCGACAGTGTTCTCTATGAGAATAATTTCAAGTTGTTTAAGTTTCCTTTGAGTTACGACTGAGGAGGGAAAATGTTTGTTTCTTCAAGGACATGTTGTTGTTGTGCAAATTCTAGAAAAATGCAGTAAGACAGGGTCTCTAGAATGAAGGGAAAATATCATTTTTCATGAAAAGCTCAAATTGTTGAATTCGGGAAAATTATAGTGGATTGAGACTAGAAGGGTGAGGGGGTTGTACCCTCATCCAAATTTCCAGTAATAAAATATCTTTTGGGGTCCAAAACTTTCCAATGGGGAGGAGGGATCAAGTTCTAAAAAATATGCTCAAAAATGAAATTTTTTAGAATGGTGTGAAACCTAAACGACTGTGTAGATATCGTATTTTTGAATTTGGCGCAACTTTTTTCACAAAAAACTGACACCATATGCTCCTAGAAACGATTTCTGTTTGTTTTCCCAAATAGGTAAATTTTGAAAAAAAATACAATTGACTAGAAAATATTTGGGCTAGTGGTTGTCTGCCACATGGCCTCTTGTGATTAGTCGAAATAATTTTTTTTTGGGCCTACCATTACCTAACACATGCCAGGCCTTGAATGGTGCTGGTGTGGGAGAATTTTATTGGTTGGATGGTGGCCAACCACATAATGTCACGTGGCCCAACCGAAGGCCGCTACATGGTAGCATGGGGGCCACCAAAAATTTGGTTGAAGTCTGAATTAACCTCTGGCGGATTCGAACACTGACATAGCAAAACAATGCAACACCTTAACCGACAGGGCCACCATGGTTCTTATTAAACCATACAAACCAAGCATTATTTAAACATTTAATTAGTGAAGGTTTCAGGTAAGGGGATAGGGCTTAGCCTTTGCCCCTGCATATATACCATACGACCTTTGGGCTCAGAAACGTGGGCATGGCACCGTTATTTTTTTGTTATTAATTAAAAATTCAGACCTTAAGCCTTGGCACACTTTTTAACTATCCCACAATTTGCGTCGAAAATCTGCCAATTTGTTGCTTCGTTAGCAGAATTCAGGACGAAATTGTAGGACAGTTTTGGATTTTGGGGAATTGTAGAGCAACTAGTAGCAAAGCTAGGGAAACTCATAAATTCTTCATTTCTTATTCTTTTTGGGAGAAAAATGAGGCTAGAAAGACATTTTTGAAAGTTCTAAATCTAATGGAATAGGTTTTGAAGCCACTGGAGCACTGCAAAATGATGTAACCACCATTTTTTAGCATAATGATATAGGGCCACTCATTGGAAGGTGGAGAAGGAGACGTAGCCCAAGAGGGTTGAACTCCTTCATCACTTGTTTTGCTGTGGTTATTTTTATGGTGTATTTTTTTTTTGTTTTCTGCTATTTCATATTTTAAGTCCATGCTTTATGTGTATAAGAATTTAACATAAAAGGTCATAAAAACTCAATTTCAACACTTGAAATTTAAACTGCCTTAAACACATTTACATATAGATCTCATACAAATCAACCAATGTATTTCTCCATGTTGTGTCTTTTCAGCTCAAGATATTCCTTACCAACGATTTTTCTTAGCTAGTCCAAGTAATCTTCAATCTCCTATCTGACCTGATTTTTGCATTTGGCTTCGATGAGTGAGCCAACTTAAGGGATCTTATGTGACTTCACCATAAAATCCATGTTTTTGTACAACTTTTTATAAGAGGCCTGAATGTTGGTGATGAATGAGTCGAGTTGTTTATTACTTTGGATGAGCATTTTCACCTATGCTTTCTCCAACTTAACCTATATTCTTGTCTTCTTCACCAAATCTGAAGGTTCCCCATTATGCTACAGTGACCACTCATGCATGACAATGATGGATTTTGGAACATCCTTGAGTTTTTTATCATTATCCTTGCACTTTTTCTTCATGAAGTGCAATAGGACAGCTACTTTATACATGTTGAAAAGATCCTCATAGAAGATTCTCATATTTTGACCCAATGCTGATACTTCTCCAAGTATGGTTGTCTTAAGTTCTTTGAGATATGATTGTGTGGGAGTTTTTTTTTGGACCTCTTCTCGGAGCTATTCAAATTCTTTCCTTGCAGCCTATAACTTCTTTGTCATTTGTCTATTCTCAGCCATGAGATACTCCAAGTTTAACTTGGATGCACTTGTAAAGGCCAAGTTGGTTGCGACAATGGCTTCAAGAATTTCTTCTTGGTGTCTGCCACAATCACCCTTTCTCTGATGAATGCAGAAGATGTGAGCTCCTACGGGAAATGTTTCTTTCTCTCCTGTAAAATATTTTTTAGCTCATCATAGGTCAATCTATATATGTCCATCACTGGACCCTAATTGAGAGGAACAATTTCCTCTTCCTTGCTTGGAGCTTGCTCTATTGTCATAAGAGGGGGAGACAATGTAGTGATTTGATGTGTGGTTTGCATGAGAGCTGCATCTTGGTTTAGCGGCTCCAGTTCCACCTCCATGTCCTAGATTGCTATCAAATCTTCAATTTCTTGAGCAAGATCATTCTCCTAGAATTTCTTACTCTCTTTTCCTAGAAACCCATTCTATTCTTGTTCTTTTGCTTTCTTCTGTGTTGCTTCTTCCTCTGTTGTTCTATCTCTCTCTCTTCTTATTCTTCTTATTTATTCCTTTCTTCCTCTAATCTCTTATGTTCTTTTTTTTCCCTTCTGCTTTAGTTCTTCTTCCTTCTTGCATTGTTTCCTCTTATTTTTTTCTACTATAGATGCTTTCAAAATGATTGGGTTTTCTTTCCACTAGCAACTTTGTTCTTCTTCTTGACTATGTACAACCTTTCTCTTACCCTTTTCGCGAATTCGGTCGCACCTTTTTTCTATTTATGCCTCCAAAGTGACATATTTTTTAGGAGTAACCTATGATGCCCCTGCGAAACTGACTTGTTTGTGGGGCTTTGCTGCATTGTAATAATTATTTATCCTTTCCTCCTCGAGTCTAGAGAAAGACTCATTTGGCCATTGGAAATTAATCATTTCACAGTTTTTTTTTACAAACAATCCTAGGATCGTACAGATTGAATTCTAGGTGACTAAATACAAACTTCTCTATCTCCTTTCCTTCAACCTTAGACACCTTTAGATTCTTGATCTCATACAACCCAATTTGCAAAGGAAGAGAAAACCAAGGTGATTTATTCTTCATCTACAATACTCTTGAAAAACCTATGGAAAGATGATAGGATACTTCTTGAATTACCAACTTGTTAGTGTGATACCTCGGTAATTGATCTGGAGGCTTTTTTCCACTGAACATTCTAATGTAAGTGTCATTCGGTGAGGAAAAAAAATCTTCCACTTTTGACATTGCTTGCATCGTATCACATGACATGCAAGGTGGGTCTTCCTCAAAGATCAAATTTTACAATGCAATGAGGAAGTGATTAGTAATCTTCTCTATGACTCCTTTGTGGTTTCACTCCCAAAGAAGCTTGGAATAAATGTGCATGATAGTTTCTCTTAGTGACCAGATCCAACTCATGCCAAGAGATGAATTCTGAGAACATATTGCATCCAACAAGTAAGCATACATCTAGAGTCTAGCTTGCTAACCCTTAGGAGGGTTATTAGCTTTAGTCACATGAACTCTCAATTGTTGAGACAAAAAATCCGAATAGTTGAATGGTTTTCCTTAATGCACAACCTGATTAAGAAAGAATGCTCAACATTCTAGAAAGGTCTCACTACTGCTTTGACCACAGATCCAAAAACAAGACTCTCAAGTACTTATAAGACTTCCTGAGAGATTCGGTCTTGTAAGTTTTTTTGGGTGTCTGGAATAATTTGTAAGGATATTTCACCGAACATTTGATGACATCCTTTGTGCTTAAGTAGTTTGTGACAACAAAAAAATTGGAATCCATGTGTGATGTTGGTCACCACAAATGATGCATAAGTTAGTAATCGTGTTCCATAAAATGGGCATGCCTTTTTCTACTGGTGCTGCTAACAGTCACGATCTTGGTATCTGTATGTGATAGTATCTAGTTGACAATGTGTGCACATGGAAAAACTGGGTACCTACATGCTATCTTATGTAATCCCAACCTTTGGACATTGATGTAGACCTAACGGTCTTCAAGATATACTTTGAAATTGCTTGATAGGAATACCTCATTCACCTTTTTCAATGTAATATCTGAATATTTCTCTATGAACAACTGAGTTTCTGAGAAAACTAGCAAGTTCAGTCGAGTGCTCTCAACTGCCTCCCGGGTGCTTCTTTATGTAGTGTCCTTTGAGACAAATATATTGGGATCCATAGTAGCAGTAACTGATTAAGGGAAATGCTAAAAGACTATAGTACCTGTAGGGGAAAATTCACTCATGGAAAACATAAGTTAGCTCAAGAAAAATGAATCAAAATGAAATATCAAGGAAGAAACCACAATACTGAGAGGAAAATTTACATAGTTCCTGGACTGAGGGAAGAGGATGGGCATAGGAAATGTGAATTGTGTAGTCTCAACAGTATAGGGTGAGGCTTGAGACTTGAGACTTCACTATGCATAGTCTCATCTTAGGCAGACTGTGGTAGAGATTGTGCATTATGTAGTCTCAGTGGCCAAGGGTGAGGCTTGTGCCCTGAAATTGCACAATCGGGCAAGCCAGGGACTCTGCATTGCACAGTCTGTTAGGTTTCTATAATTCATAGGATCAAATGGTGATTGAACATTTTTTATTCAATTCATGATAAATTTTAAATAATATTGCATTCTGCAAATGATTTCCAAAAAAAATGGAAAATAAAAAATGAAAAAAGGGTATATGAAAGAAAGAAATAAAAAATGAAAATAAATTGTAGGGGACAAAAATAATATAGAAAAAATAAAATAAAATCAAAGGAAAAATAAAAGACAAAAAAGAAAATTATATGTGAAATTTCCCCTTAGGTGAGTTAGTCTAAATGCCACCAGAAAATCAAAAATTTAAATCAAGATTTTCATTTATGAATGTTGCAAATAAGTGTTCGGCTTGTTTAAATGCCACTTATATTGATTTTTATTTGGTCAAATAGATTAGGTTAGGATAATGAATCAACCATATAGTCTAATCTTGGTTGAAATGGTTAGTTATATTAGAGAAAATGAGGTTGAAAGCTTAAATGCGCCCTTAGATCAAGTTAATTTTTAGTTTAATGCTAAAAGTAATTAACATTAGAGTGCATCTAAATATAGGGATTATAAAATGTTTCATAAAGTTCTAAGTTTGGTTAAAAACCAATGGCTCATATTGAATTGCGCCTAGATCAACGACAGTAAGCATATTTCACACCCCCACCCACGAGCTCCACAACGCTTTGCTCGCAGGAGGGTCTGAAACAGCCGGACCCACAATGTTACATGATTCCCTCACAACACTTCTCACCACCCACTTCTCATTTCTCTCATTGAAACCCCCGTGCCACACCACCCCCCCCCCCCCCCGGAAAATCCACACCGTTGACCATTCCTCCATCTGCCAATACTACCATACAACATTGTCAGTTGGAGCCCACTCTAAGTCATCTCGCCTCCTCCACTCATACTCCTTCATTTCACCATTGTGGACCCCACTCCCTTTTATCATTTAACCATTTGATTCGCCCCCATTATCCATTACATCCCCAATTAATTTCTGCCACCTAGCACTTCCTTGCCATAATAGCCAACTGTTGCTACCATTAATAACTCCCACTCCTACACAACGAATCTGCTCCCTTCGCAATGGTAAACTGGTAACAACATACCAAACTAATATGTTATTTAACCCTGGTACACTGTAAATTCAGTTTCCCTCATTAGTTTCCTTCTCCCGCCAGTTGATTTCTATAGGTTTCAGACTGTGGCAAGAACCAGTATATCTCTCATCATTGTAATTCAAGCATAAACCCTGAATTAATTCCATATTACAAGTAGCATCCCCACCTCTGTACCTTCCAATAAACCTCCATATCCATGTAATTCAAACTTTTCTTCATTTCATTTTGATCTACAGTTTTCTAATGGCCCTAAAAGGAAAATACCCCAAATATAAAGGGAAGAACCCTGATGAAAAATCGATGTTTCCCCCTCCCATTGACCTAGACCACTTGCCTCTTGTTTATCTGCAACAAAAATTGCAGACACCATATGTGAATTCGACTTGATCAAATTTCATAGTTGGTTAAAACAAAATACCTTGACCGACAAGATGATCTAAGAATATGGGATTCTCCCTCCCACAGTTTATGTTTCCCCAAACTCACTTTTTCACTGAACTTATTTCCTGGTGTCATGCTAGCTATGTAGAATCTCAGAGAGATATAGTAAGTCATAATGGTGAAATTATCCTCACCATTACTGCTGAAGCCATATCCCAAATGATTCAAGTCAATTATTTTGAGTCTGCAGTGCCTTTATCCACATGTTATCTCACTAAATTATATAAAAATATCACTTTCCCATAGAGAGCGAAGAACTTTGAGATATTTCTCCCTAAGGATGCCCAACTTACTAGAAATAATCCTCCTTATTCCTCCTTAATGTTTCTAGAACTATCCAAGAAAATAATCACCATTTTTTCATATATCCTTGTCTAATATTCATACCAATGGTTTGATGAATCCATTATTTGGTTTCTCTTAATATTTGCCATAGATAAGAAGCCCATAATTTTTAATTACAATCAATATATTGCAGATGTCATGCATGATCAATTGGAAAATTTTCCCATAGAGGGATCTTACTAAGGATGAATGAGTGGGGTGAAGCCCAATCAGTAATACATTGGACATACTTGGTAAGAAGGAACTCCACAGAATTTTCATTCACAGATTATGTAGATGAGTTCTTGTACACAATATTTTTCCTTCTAAACAGTGAATTGGAGCCTCGGGTAGGAGCAATGTTCAAAATATTTTTCACTTAAGTGACCATGTAAAGACAGGGGACTAGTATTTATACCATAATTATATAGAAATTAGGGTGTATATGTGTGAATTTCCACCCTAAAGGCTACCAAAATATGTAGCTATGAGAATTTTCTCACTAGATTACATAATACAAATGATACATATGGATGACATGCACTTTGTGGTTGCCAAGAAGAAAGCTTAGTTTAATATTAAAGCACATGTAGGGCCCTATGTCTGCTTTTTGCGAGAAGTTTATTTGCAGCTAAAACAAATGCATTTCAAGTTAAGCTTCACATGGTCCTATGAGCCTTTTGGTTTAATTTCGAATTTAAGGGTGGAGCATAAAACAACACCATATACACATACTCCTCGATCAAAAATTGAGCAGTATATGAACCAAAATCAATGGGAAGAGAAAACCCTACAAGAGGTAGAGGAACATGTTATCTCTACCTCAACCTCTCAGACAAGTACACCCTAGGAGAAACAGGAAAAACCACAGAAAAGGATAAGAGAGGATTCACTAATCAGAGAAATTGAAGCCAAAGAATTTGTAATTTATAAGAAAAAACAAAAAACAAATTTAGAACCAACATTTCAGACCGGAAACAAAGAGAAGGAAACCATTGTGCTGATAGGTCATCACACATCCACGAGGGACGATGATTTATCATAGGCTCCCCCTCTTCTTAAACTACAAAATATCCTCTTGAAACTTCACAATCAACAGATTTGGCTCCAGACATTGTTGAGCCCAACATATTTTCAAGGTACAAGGCTATTAAGTAGAGAAGTGAAATGCTTAATGCCTCCATATATTCACATTTTGGATAGTATACTGCAACATCACAACATAGGTTTCTTTGAGACTTCGATATTGAGAAGGGAAAAATGCAGATTGCCTTCCTGGAAGCCAAAGTTCCAACTCCAAAGACTTCAGCAGATTATGAGGAGCATGGATTTTCATTTGATGCCAAGAAAATCCATCCCATTGATAATATGGAAATGCATAAGAAGTCAATTTAAATGATGTGTTCTTCACTTAAAAATGCAGTTATGTCATCTTGAAGGTTGTAGGCCTCAGTGAATAATACGCAAACTCGGCTTAAATTGGAAAGGATTTCATCCTTAGCCAAAGAAGCCAAAATTAAGTCATTGGAGGACTTAATAATCAAATTGGGATACAATCTAAATGAAGTTAAGGTTGTAGAAGATATAATAAAGAGGAAAAATGTTGATATTACAGCACTAAGAAAATAGTTGAAACTGCCTACAACTGAAGACCCACAAGCCAAGGAATTTGGAGAAATAGAGAAGGAGAAAGAAGATATGTTTAACATTATTATTGAGCAGAATAGTCAAATTAGGAATATGGAGGTAGATTTAGAGAAATTTCTCAACGAAAAATAGTAGACAACACAATTATCCATAGTCCCTCTTATAATAGTTCTCATTGGAGTAGCTATAACACCAGGTACATCCACATCCACATCTAAACCAACACAGACAAAAAATGAATTAGTCAATGCTATGGAAAACCTGAATCTTCACCAACAAAATATTGCAATATTAAAATCTCAGTTAAAATTAATGCCAGAAAAAAAAAATAGAAATAAAATTAAATAAAATTAAAATTTAAAAATTTAAAATTTAAAAAAAAAAAAAAAAACCTAAAGATTGATAGCTCTTATATTTCAAAGTTGCAAAAAATCCATCAACTACCATTAAAAGTTAAATATTTTCAAAGTGAGCCAGTAATGGCCCATACTCTAGCCCAAGCTAGAGAAAACATATGGGCTGAAATAAATGAGGCAAAGGGGATAAAACAAATCAAGGAAAATTTAGGACAGAAGCCCAGGGAAGCTACAACTATTATCAAACTCTTAAATTCCAAAAACAGAGTGGAATTCGAAGATTTGGGGATCCAAGAAAAAACAGAGATAATTCTAGAGGTCAAGAAAATGCACACCAAAATAAGCCTCACGCTTCAACTGGAGACTAGATACCAAATTTTGGATATCATTATTCAGATATTTCATAAAAAGATGCAGGTGCTGAATAGGAAAGGTCTACCAAGACTAGTAAATGAAGAAAAAAATATAATCAATTTGCATGACTACCGAGAAAAACTAGATAAAATTTCCCAAGACACATCCAGATTTGCAGGCATCAAAGTCCACCTCATAAGGAAGGCCTTCATGGAGGCCTTATAGTTTTATTTATTTATAATTCATGAGCTCATGTATTTGTTCATCAACAAGCCCATTTTCCAGAAATACACAGAGGTTGATGAAGCCTACAAAAAAATAATTAAATTTTCTATTCTAACCAAATATAGATGGAAGAAATTATGTGAGTTACTGGAGTAAAAACATATTTTTATCTCAAACAACATAACAACAACGCAACAGGATTCTAGGCACAATAAAAAAATAGTCAACAACAACAACCTTGAGAATAGTGCCAGCAAGTCAAGTTGTTTAGAAAATTCCTATAATTCTGCATTATTTTTGTAATTTTGTTCTAGATATTTTAGGAATTATATCTTGATCCTTATATCAGGATATCTAGTAAGAAGCTTATAAATACTTCTCATTTCGAAGTAAGAAGGGTTGATTTTTGTATCAAATAAAGCTATTGTAATCTTCGTTTCAAGTTTCAGAGGACTTTTCAGTAATACAGAAAGCTTTTTCACAGGATTCTTGTGTCAATTATTGATGAAGTGCATCTATCTTAGTAAATATGTTTACTCTTCTTGTGTAAAATTCATATGTGTTTTCATAATCTAAATTATTCAATAGAAAATTAAGAATGAAAATTTTCTTAAGGAACAATCTGATTCTGGATTTGAGTATTTTCATGTTTTCAAACTGACGTTAAGTAAAAGAATTCTTAATTTCTCTTTACTTGATGGAAATTCCTACATTTATTCTTGTTCGCTTCATTTAAATTACAAAATCCAATTAGTTTGGCTACCTTTCCCTATAAAAGCTGAAACAAATCCATGTTTTAAGTAATATAATTCATAGCCCAATGGTAATTTAAGACATCAATCAACCAAAAACTTAAAAATCAATCAACAAACATTGAACTTTCATAACTAGCCTAATATATCAATATAAAAAAATATAAATATGATAGAGATCCCTCTATGAAGCTAGTAGGGCTATTTCCCATCTTCCAAAGTGGTTTTTTGGTTACCTTTGTAGCAACCCTAAAATTACGGAGTGATAACATAGTGGAAACCATACTGGGGAGAATAAATATTGATTGCAAATATTCATTTCCCCTAGTTTATAACTTTATTTTAGAAAAAATAAAGAGTTAAAATTTTAGAAATAAATGTTCTGAGGTTGTAAAATTTGTACATAGTTACATTGTATGTGTAATTTTATTTAGATCTAGATCCTAAAATAATTCACACTAGGTCACATCCAGATCCTCGACCTCCAAATATTCTCGATAATCCTGAGAAGACAATTAGGAAAAGAATTTTATCTAAGATTCAAAGAAGTAGTAGTCCACCACCAAGGGAAAACTCTCTCCCAGAGAGTTTTTTCAAGTCTATTCAGGATATTCATTTTGATCTACCATTTGAACATAGCTTGTTTAGAACCAAGCATGAAATTTGTGTGGATGAGACAGTGTTTCATCAATCTATATTTCAACCTTATTCATCCGAATATCAACCTATAGAAGCATATTTTTATCAGCAAACACTTCAAAACTTGGACAAGTTGGAAGATGTAGTGTCAAACCTTAATCTAGCTATCCACAAGGCTTATATCCAACAATTTGTTGAACTTTCTGCCCTAAAAAATTTCAGCATATTCTGCTACTTCTCAATCTATTCATCCTATATCAACTACTCCCACTTCTTCAATAATATCCACTACTTCTCCAACAATATTACATCCAAAAATCCAACCCATTGTGGGAACTCCTACACCTACACCCCTTATAAGTTCATATATTCTTCATCCCCATATACCAATCATGGCAGCTAAGTATGCTCCCCTGGTTTTGGATGCTCCTTTACATAATATTCCACAAGACTATCAAAATAGGATTCCTCAGTTTGATGGTACTAGACCCATCACTACACAACAACATGTTTATAAAATGAATGATTATTTTGATCTTTAGGAGGTAGATGAGGAAGATGTAAAAATGAGACTTTTTGCTGAAAGATTAAATGGGGAAGTTAGGAAATGGTTTAAATCCTTACCAGCTGCTACCATAAATGATCTTACTGTGTTCCATTAATATTTTATCAATAGATGGGAAATTAAGAAAAATCCTCTTCACATTTTAGCAAAGTATGAAAATGTTAGGAGAGCTCCTGGGGAAAGTGTGAAAGATTATTGCACTAGATTTAACAAAATTTATAATTTCATCCCATAAAACATTAAACCTCCCCAATGATTAGCCTTGATTAATTTTCCAGATGGTTTTGATGTCGATATGTCTTATCAGCTTAGGGAAAGGAGCCCTACTACCTTGGAAAAATGCAAAGAGATGTTGTAAGTGTGGAAGCCAATATGTTAGCTAAAAGAACTAGACTTAGATCTGAAAGGAGAGTAACCATAAAATAAGAATCATCTACTTCTTTTGTTGATTCCAAAATAGATATCCTGTTTAAAACCATGGAAAGAATAAGCATAACCGATAGGGCTCCCCTAGAGAAAATAAACCTGGTCCTCAGATCAGAAATCCTAGCTTTAGGAGAAACCCACCTGCGATCAAAAAAAGAGAACAAAAGGGTCCATATCAACAGATCAAGCCACCGTTTCAAGAAAAATATGCAAATGAAGAGGGATAATTAATTGAAGACCTTGATGAAAATAAGATAAATTTAATGGGAGTGAATGATGGTGAATCCATTTTCTTAACTCAAGAATAACATTATCTCTTCTTGCTTTCACGACCTGAAGTAAATTGTGAGGAATCATAATATTACAAACAAGGTTTTGAGAATGAAATAATGGAAGTCCATAAGAAATACAACCTGAGGAGTAGGAAAACAACCGATAATCCTACTAAAAAGACAGTTGATACTCCTATTAAAAAGACAACTGACACCCCTCCTAAGAAAAATATGGATGTATCTCCCAAAAAGAGTATAGAGGTTCCTGCCAGGAAAGTATTTGATATTATTTATAAAACAACCCAAACTGATATCCCCCCTACTAGCCAACAGAAGGATAATTCCAAAAAATATATTGTTAAGAAACCAGATGTTGTCAATATAGATAAAACTCAAAAATCATTTAGTATCAAAAATGAACCGGAGAAACTCAAAATACCCATTCCCTTGACAGAACTCATGAACAAGAATGCTTATAGATCACAACTAATGAAAGCTTTGAAAATAGGGGAAGGTGCAGACACAGTAAATTTAACTGATGATCAACCAGAATTACTTTTTGGAACTGAAATTGATGGAAAACCTCAGGAGGGAAGTGTACCCCCATTTAAAGTTAGTTTAAACATTCATGATAAAATCCTACATAATGCAATGCTTGAATTAGGTGATTCACACAACCTTATTCCTAAGATTTTTATGGAAAAATTAGGACTTGATATCACTAGACCATACAAATAATTGTATTCTTTTGATTCAAATAAATTAAAATGCATGGGTCTGATTAAGGATTTATGTGTCACTTTAGCCCATATACCAGCCAAAAGTGTGATGATGGATATTTTTGTTGCTGACATACCTCCTAAATATGGAATGTTTTTTTTCTCGCTCATGGGGAGCTAAACTACAAGGTACCCTTGAAATGTATATAACCTATGCTACCATTCGAGTATTTGGTCAGGAAAGGGGATTATATAGGGAAACATTGATGAAGTTCATGGTCATTATTTAATAAAAACCACACAATTATCCCTTATATTTAGTCCATTCAGACCTTGATTCTTTCATTTTGTGCAATGATGGAGGTATGGAAGAACAAATTGAAAATTTAAATATTGATTTGTGTGAAATTGAAGAAAAAAATACATATCCTAGAACATGATAAACAAAATTAACCTTTATGGAATATGGATTTCAGTGATGGGGCTTTCAGTAAGGAAGGATATGGAGCAATCATATGGGTTTCAAATTCACAAACCAATAAGTCTGAAGGTCATTAATATAAGTTGAATTTTCAATGTACTAACAACATAGATGAATATGAAGCCTTCATCTTAGGGTTGCAACTTTTGAAAAGACTGGGTACCAAGATAATTTCGGTTCATGGATATTTTGAACTGATAATAAAACAAATCAAAGGGGAATACTCAGCGAAACACCCAATATTAAGGGCTTATAGGAATGTTATTCTGGATTTTTGATGCAGGAGCATTCGGCAAAGAGAAAATACTTTGTATTTTATTAAAACTTAGGGGTTCTTAAGTTTTAGAAGAGCTAGATTTTTATGGATGATTTGAGTAGGTTTTAAATATTTTTAATTAAATATTGTAAATAATTCTCAAATGTTTGAGAATATGAGAAGGATTTTATTAGTTGAGGATGTAAAGGGATGAGATATTTTTCTAAATATTAATTTAGAAATTAGTTTCATTAATTATGGGTGAGAGAGGATCCTTAGGGATTGAAGAGTGATTTTAGGATTTTGTTGAGAATTTGAAGGGATTGAGCTTAAATTAGATCATTTTAAATTGTATAAATTATCAAGCCTCAAAGGCATTGAAAAATCAGAGAGAGTGTGAGTAGAGAAATAGAGTAGAGAGCAGGGGTTTCTACTTGGAAGCCTTCGAGCAGATTGTAAAACGGCCAATGACTTGGAAATCAGGCCAAGAAAGGAGATTGTTATGTAAGTATTGTGTGTATTAATACAAAATTTGATTTTTTGAATTTTAAGCCAGTATTAAAGTGATGTGTTCAATATATGAAGGGATGATTCGATATGCTTGAATCCACATAGATTTTGTGTGAGAATCACAATACATAATCATTGAATGTAAAAGGCGTTGAATCTCTGCGTGGATGGTTGTATTCCCATGCACTTGAGTCCGCAGTTCTGTGTTGAACCCATATAATAAGCTCTGTTTTGTGTCAAGAGTTACTGAGTGTAATCGATAGTGGATCGATTGCATTAATCACTATTGATTTAGTGTGTTGAAGCCACAAGATATAATCCTGTGCAGAACTAAATTCTGTATAGATATTGACAGAATTAACGGACGTTGATTCTTTGTTGAAACCCATATCAAATTTATATTAATCACTGTGACATTTTCTTAATGGAAATCGAGAGTTCCGATTCTGATTCATGCTGGAGGAAGAACGGTTCTGGTTGAATGGAATTATATTATTAAATTGTTGAAGATCGATTTGTATTCAATCCATGCTATTTATTTACCACGGGAAGAAGTGATTCGATTTGGAAAAAATCGATATCGATTTTGTGCTACAGCCTCAGTACGTGAAAATCGATGAACTTTCAGTCTTTTTAATAAATATTCCAAAAAATTTCAATGTTTGATTATTTAATATGGTCAAATGTGTGTTAAATTCTGTTGTCTGGAATCGATATCAGTAAATATCGATGCACAGTGTTTGCAGTTGCGGGTTAAATGTAAAAGCGATGGGAGTTCTGAGCTAAATATAATTCCATTAATCGACTTGCACACAGAGAAGGATGATCGAACTTTTAAAGGTGTGAGGGTTTTTAAATCCACTCGAATATTTGATTGCAGAGCCCAGCATAATCTAATGGTAACACAGAGAAATCAAGAGATTGGTTCAAGGCGCGGAGCTGTGAGGGTTCGATTGGTGTAATTGAAGCCGATTGTAGATTTAAATCAGGATAAGACGCACTTGACAGAGGTGATTTGATTCTAGTTTAAATCGAATTAGAGGTTTGTTGGAACCCAGCGTCAAGGCGTTCAGAAATTATGGTTTTTGTGAAATGATATATTTTCCGGATCGCTAAATTTTGAGCACGATGAATATCCATCGTTGGATGGACAAAAATAATATATGGTCGATGTGAGGAAGCCGTGGCGCATCCAATTTGAGGATTTTTAATCTCCAAATGTGGATTGAGTGCATTGAGGTGAGGACGAAGTCCAAGTCCTTGGTTGATTGAAGTTGCAGCTAGAACACATAGGAGTTTAAATAGTGCAGTGGTGGTTTGACTGATGAATAGCATTTAAGGAGCGATGAAAACTTGCAAGGACTCCTTGATGAAGTTGCAGCATAATCTTGGACAAGCTGAGGTGGATTGTAAGTGAAGTTGCATAGAAATTATGCAAGATTCAAAGGGGTTCATATAATGGTTCTTCACATTCAATATTAAATGAAATGATTAAGCCGTGGTATGTATATGCCTTCAGACTTCATTTAAGGTGAGGACGTAATTTATAATTATATATTATGTTTGATATGAGTTGAGGACCAAAAAATTTGAGCCAAAGATTTGGCTAGGATTTTAATTATAATTCAAATGTTCATGAAGTGGAATGCCAATAGTTTTATAGCCATTGTTCTATTTTTTAAAAGTAAAACTTCCGCATGAAATTTTGGAACTAGGTTGGATTGTTTGGTTTTATAACCATCAGGAAAAATAGAAGCTTCTGCATATTGTGGGTTTGCCCAGAAAGTGGACTTTCTTGGCATGAAACAGGAATTTCCATTTTATATGCATGGTATTGGGAGAGATTCTGGGTATTGCAGGGTTTCCCTGCTTCATGTGGTATCAGAGCAGGAAGGCTCTGTTGAAATTGAAAATATTTGTTTTCTGAATGAGTGCAGGAAGGTTCTGTTGAGAATTGAAGTGTGTTTTATTTGAATGTGTTCTAAATATGATATGCAAAGGTACACAATTGCAGTGAACAAGATTGCAGCAATGAATGGAGGACAAGATCATGCAGGATCCTAAAGGTGAGATAATTTTCTGATTTGAAATTTGTGATTAAGGTTTATGGTTGCAGACAAGATGATGGCAGCGAACCTGACATTCAGCTAAAGGCTGAATAGGGAGGACAATTACAGTTTTCTAAAGAGAAGGTGAGTTGAATAGATAGCCTAGAGAGAGCAGAAGAGAATTCTCAAGAGGTTCCAGAGGCAGTGAACCAGTACTTGCCAAAAGACCGGGTCCAGTGAAGTGGATTGGTGAGGTAAGTGGCAGCGGGAGAGCTTGCTGTTGCAGAGGCTAGTGCAACTCATGGTGAGCGAGAAACTCATAGAGAAGATGATCATGGAGGATCAGAGAAGAGGTTCATAGGAATGCCACAGAGGTGAGATGACTGATAAAGTCAGAGAAAGAGAAATTGCAGTAATGAAGGTACAATTGCAGGTACTACAGGAATGGTTGCAAGAGCAGGAAAACCAGAAAGGAGGATGGATCTTTCCACTGAAGGGAAAGAGAGTGATTTGGCAACCATTTCAAATGAAGTTGAGGCAAAATGAGATTGCCTTATTGAAGGAGGAACTTAGAGTTCTTGAGCTAGAGATGGAATTTGAAGATTCCACATGCAGATCTGTTCAAAGGGAAGTGCTGGAGGAAACAGTCAAGACTGAAAATTCTTGTGGTTTTAAAACTAATAAGTTGTGTATGTTTGCAGGTACAGTACAGGGAGATGAGCAAGCTTTAAAGTTTTTTAAAGAGCAGGAGGGAGAATTGAATCTGAAATCTGTTCAGATCAATGCTGAGATAGCAAGATCTCAGGACGAAATGAAGACAAAGAAGTCTAATCAGAATATTAAAGCAGGAGAAGGAAGACCATCTGATGATGAGTCAAGAACTAGTGAAGGTATGGAAAATTGTGTGAAGTTTCCAAGTTCTACTCCTGATAAAATTGTTGAATTGTATAGGAAACTAGATCTTCAGAGAAGAGAATTGGAGAGGCAGAGGACTTATGTACAGGATAATTTGTTGAGGAAGCAAGGCAGGAAGGTCTTCATGAATGAAAGTCATGAAGCAGAGGATGAAAAGAAGGAGAGACTAACTGACAGTCTCATGGTGAATGAAAATCAGCATACTGATGCGCTGACAAAGGAGTTGGAAAGGAACTCAGAGCAACATATTGAAGTGTTTCCAGAGAAAGTTGAGGAGAAATCCAGTGAAGATTTTCTGAGTCCTAAAGAAGGCTTGGAACTACAAAGAGAAAACTTGGTGACTGAATCAACAAGTGAGACCATTGGGTCTTGTGATTTTGAAGCTGACAATTTGATTGTGTATACAGGTGATGCAAAAGACAGTCCATCACTTGGAATTGTCTTGGAAGAAGAAGAAATGTTGCAGAAAGAAGATGAGACAATCATGTCTCATAAGCAGAGGCTTGTTACCATGGGTGACAAGAAAGAGTTGGCTTGTCTGAATAGCCAAGAGAGAACTGTGGGGCAGAATTTTGGAACTGCTACAGTGATAGAGGATGAGGCTATAGTGTTTGAAGAACTTGATTTGATTGTCAGAATCAATCAAGATGATGATGGACAATTACTGAAGATTATCGAAGGGGAAGACGAAGGTTATGCTGGAACTAATTTGCAGCATGTTGATGAAATGCTTGAGAAGAAATGGCTGAAATGTTTGCTGGAGACATTTGAACCAGAGAAAGAAGTTGCAGGCACTGAAGTAAATTTTCTTGAAGTTGAAAAAGGAGCATATACTAGTTTGTTAAAATTGATTTTGCTTACTAGTATACAAAAAAAGATAAATAGATATGTTACTACAGGAAGAGAATTAGATGATAATTTATTTTCTGAAGATAAATTTGCAGGTGATGAGCAAAATAATTTTGCAGAGGGATAGGAAGTTCGGGAGGCAGCAACATGTCGGGTAGCATTTGCAAGAGTAAAACCAATGTTAGCAACAATCGGGAAGGTAACAGCTGAGGCAACATTGACAGTAGCAACATCAATGTTAGCAGCAAGAAGAGCAGTAACAGTAGTCATAGTAAAAGCAACTACAACAGCTGAATTACCAAAAATTGGAGACAGCAGTAGGCAAAAAAAATTCCAGACAGAGGAAAGGTTGGACATAGATATTGAAAGCATCAGAAGACTGATGATGAAGGTGTCTCAGAGGCAGCAGAAAACAGTAAGAAAACAGAAGAATTTCAGCAAGGAAAAGACAAAAGCAGAGTATGAAAGCATAGCGGGAGGCAGGATGCAGAACAAGATATGGAAACATGGAGAAAAGCAGCAAGCGATAGCAGATGATGACTTGCAGAACAAAGTATGGGATCCAGGAAGACAAGGACAAAGACTTAAAATGCATGATCAGGAGATCATGATCATTTTCAACCTTGGGAGTCTGATGCAGGAGCATTAGGCAAAGAGAAAATTCTTTGTATTTTATTAAAACTTAGGGGTTCTTAAGTTTTAGAAGAGCTAGATTTTTATGGATGATTTGAGTAGGTTTTAAATATTTTTAATTAAATATTGTAAATAATTATCAAATGTTTGAGAATATGAGAAGGATTTGATTAGTTGAGGATGTAAAGGGATGAGAGATTTTTCTAAATATTAATTTAGAAATTAATTTCATTAATTATGGGTGAGAGAGGATCCTTAGGGATTGAAGAGTGATTTTAGGATTTTGTTGAGAAGTTGAAGGGATTGAGCTTAAATTAGATCATTTTAAATTGTATAAATTATCAAGCCTCAAAGGCATTGAAAAATCAGAGAGAGTGTGAGTGGAGAAATAGAGTAGAGAGTAGGGGTTTCTACTTGGAAGCCTTCGGGCAGATTGTAAAAGGGCCAATGACTTGGAAATCAGGCCAAGAAAGGAGATTGTTATGTAAGTATTGTGTGTATTAATACAGAATTTGATTTTCTGAATTTTATGCCAGTATTAAAGTGATGTGTTCAATATATGAAGGGATGATTCGATATGCTTGAATCCACATAGATTTTGTGTGAGAATCACAATACATAATCATTGAATGTAAAAGGCGTTGAATATCTGTGTGGATGGTTGTATTCCCATGCACTTGAGTCCGCAGTTTTGTGTTGAACCCGTATAATAAGCTATGTTCTGTGTCAAGAGTTACTGAGTGTAATCGATAGTGGATCGATTGCATTAATCACTATTGATTTAGTGTGTTGAAGCCACAAGATATAATCCTGTGCAGAACTGAATTCTATATAGAGATTGACAGAATTAATGGACGTTGATTATTTGTTGAAACCCATATCAGATTTATATTAATCACTGTGACATTTTATTAATGGAAATCGAGAGTTCCGATCTTGATTCATGCTGGAGGAAGAACGGTTATGGTTGAATGGAATTCTATTATTAAATTGTTGAAGATCGATTTGTATTCAATCCATGCTATTTATTTACCACAGGAAGAAGTGATTCGATTTGGAAAAAATAGATATCGATTTTGTGCTACAGCCTCAGTACATGAAAATCGATGAACTTTCAGTCTTTTTAATAAAGATTCCAAATGATTTCAATGTTTGATTATTTAATATGGTCAAATGTGTGTTAAATTCCGTTGTCTGGAATCGATATCAGTAAATATCGATGCACAGTGTTTGCAGGAGCGGGTTAAATGTAAAAGCAATGGGAGTTATGAGCTGAATAAAATTCTATTAATCGACTTGCACACAGAGAAGGATGATCAAAATTTGAAAGGTGTGAGGGTTTTTAAATCCACTCGAATGTTTGATTGCAAAGCCCAACATAATCTAATGGTAACGCAGAGAAATCGAGAGACTGGTTCAAGGCGTGGAGCTGTGAGGGTTCGATTGGTGTAATTGAAGCCGATTGTAAAGTTAAATCAGGATAAGACGCACTTGACAGAGGTGATTTGATTTTGGTTTAAATCGAATTAGAGGTTTGTTGGAACCCAGCGTCAAGGCATTCAGAAATTATGGTTTTTGTGAAATGCTATATTTGTCGTATCGCTAAAGTTTGAGCACGATGAATATCCATCATTGGATGGACAGAAATAATATATGGTCGATGTGAGGAAGCCGTGGCGCATCCAATTTGAGGATTTTTAATCTCCAAATGTGGATTGAGCGCATTGAGGTGAGGACGAAGTCCAAGTCCTTGGTTGATTGAAGTTGCAGCTAGAACGCATAGGAGTTTAAATAGTGCAGTGGTGGTTTGACTGATGAACAACATTTAAGGAGCGATCAAAACTTGCAAGGACTCCTTGATGAAGGCACAACAGAATATTGAACAAGCTGAGGCGGATTGTAAGTGAAGTTGCATAGAAATTATGCAAGAGTCAAAGGGGTTCATATAATGGTTCTTCACATTCAATATTAAATGAAATGATTAAGCCGTGGTAGATATATGCCTTCAGACTTCATTTAAGGTGAGGATGTAATTTATAATTATATATTATGTTTGATATGAGGTGAGGACCAAAAAATTTGAGCCAAAGATTTGGCTGGGATTTTAATTACAATTCAAATGTTCATGAAGTGGAATGCCAATAGTTTTATAGCCATTATTCTATTTTGTAAAATTAAAACTTCCGCGTGAAATTTTGGAACTGGGTTGGATTTTTTGGTTTTATAACCATCGGGAAAAATAGAAGCTTCCTCATATTGTGGGTTTGCCCAAAAAGTGGACTTTCTTGGCATGAAATAGGAATTGCCATTTTATATGCATGGTATTGGGAGAGATTCTGGGTATTGCAGGGTTTCCTTGCATCAATTTTCTTAAATGTTTTGTTGAGTATGACTTGTCTGTAATCCCTAGAATTAAATAAATCCTAGTTGATGGTCTGTATACTTCAACTAGCATGTGAAAAATTCCATACCGTCCAATTCACTAGTATATCATTGAAGTTAAAAACATACCAGCAGTCCCCAGATACATCAAATACTGGAAAGTCTTTGGAAACATTGAAAAAATTTAAAATTGTTTACAATCAAAAGATGAATTCGAGTGTGCCAATATAGATACAGATTTTGATAAAAATAAAATGTAGATAAGAGTGTGAATAACATAGATTTGAATGAGATAGATCAAGAACAAGAATAATTAGAAAATTTACAATTAAAAGATAATGTTTTTCCTAGAGGGTTAGTTCCATTAGAGGAGTTATTTGAATTTAATGATGTAGCCAAAAAGCATAAAATTGAACCTACTGGGGTTGAACTTGAAGACTGTATATAGGAACTGATCAAGAACCAAAAATGGTTAAACTGTCTAAATATTTACCCCTTGTTGAAAAACATAAATATGTAAACTTGTTCAAAGAATTCATAGATGTATTTTCATGGAGTTATGAGGATTTGAAATCTTATGACAACATCATTATACAACATAAGATTCCTATAAAATAAGACCAAAATCCTTTTAAACAGAAACTTAAGAGAATCAACCCAGTGGTGATGCCGCTAATTGAAAAGGAAGTAAAAAGATGTATGATGCCAAGATTATTGTGCCATTAAGGTATTCTAAATGGGTGTCAAACTTAGTTCCAATAAGGAAAAGGACTAGATAAATTAGACTATGTGTTGACTTTAGAAATCTCATTAAAGTTTCTCTAGAAGATAACTACCCTATGCCTAAAATGGATCACATTTTGCAGAAGGTGGAGGTTCCAACATAATTTCTTTATTAGATGGTTTTTTCTAGTTACAATCAAGTTTTAGTGCATCTTAAAGACCAATAAAAGACAACATTTACTACACCCTGGGGCACTTTCATGTATGTTAGGATGCCTTTTGGCTTAATGAATGTTGTTGCCACATTCCAAAGAGTAATGGGAATTTCCTTTGCAAATGAAATAGGCAGGTTTATTGTCATATATCTTGATGATATCATTGTTTTATCAAAAACAGATGAGGAAAATTTGCTTCACCTAAGAAGAGTATGTGAGAAATGAAGAAAACTTGGTATTTCCTTAAACCCAAAGAAAACATTATTTGGTTTGGAAGAAGGAAATTGTTAGGACACATTATTTCAAAAGGTGGAATCGGAATTGATCCTAATAGAATTGAAGCTATTTTGAAAATAGGTCCTCCTAGAAATGTAAAAAAACTATTTCATTGGAAAAATCAATTTTCTAAGGAGATTTATTCCTAATTTAGTTGAACTTCTAAGAAACATAAAAAACATGTTGAGGAAATACACTGGGGTAAAATGGAATATAGAGGACAAACAATAATTTGATAAGAAAAAACAAGCCTTAACTCAAGCTCTTGTGTTGATTAGTCCTAATTTCACCAAATATTTCTTCATATTTTCATTTGCATTCGAACATACTATTGCAATAGTTCTCTTACAGAAGAATAATGAAGGAAATGAACAACCTATTGATTTCTTTAGAAAATCCTTAAGAGATGCTGAATTAAAAGACAACATGATGGAAATAAAGAATTTTCTATAGTGAAAGAAATTAAAGATTTTTTATTTTATATTCTTGATTCACATATATTTTTTTTTGTTCCAAACACTGTGGTGAAAGACATACTGACCCAAAATGGTCCTGATGGGAAAAGGGGTAAATGGATTGTCATTATCTTAGAACATGACATTGAAATTAAACCTACCAAACTCATTAAGGGACAAGGATTAGCTAAATTAATGGCTAAATCAAATTTTCATGCTTTGGACATAAATTTTGTAGCTGTAATTGATGAACAAGGAGAGCAGACAACTCCACAAGTAACAAAGGCTTTTGAAACTTCTCCCTGGTATGGAGACCTTATTTTTGTCTTACATCATTTACAAGATGATCATGGTTTGACCAAGACTAAGGCTAGATTTCTTAAACTCAAATCTATGAAATTTTGTATTCTAGATAATAATTTGTATTAGAAATATGATGAAGGAACCTTACTAAAACTCATGTTGAAATATGAAGCAGATAAAGTAATGCAATAATTTCATGAAGGAGATTTTGGTGGACACTTGTACTAGAAGACTACTACCAACAAGATCCCAAAAGTTGTTTTTTACTGGCCAACCTTATTTGCAGATGTACATCAGAAAGTTACCTTATGTCACTAATGTCAGATATTTGAAGATAAACGAAAAATGATCCCCTTACCCTTGAAGCCCATATCAATTGAAACTCCTTTTCAGCAACGAGGTTTGGATTTCATTGTAGAAATTCATCCTTCTTCCTCAACCCAACACAAATGGATCCTTACAACCAATGATAATTTTACCAAATGGATCAAATTTATACCCATAAGGAAAGCTACTGATGGAGTGATTATTAAATTTTTAGAAACTAATATTCTTCCAATATTTGGATATCCCAAGAAAACCATCACTGATAATGAAATCACATTCAAATCAAAGAAGGTGGTGGAATTTTGCAGCAAATATAAAATCACTTTAGGACACACTACTTCCTATTACCCCCTAGGGAATGGATTAGCAGAGTTTTCTAATAAAATTTTGTTTAATATCATCAAGAAATTGTTGCAGGATATCCAGAAGTCATGGCATAATAAACTAGTCAATGTATTATGGGCTGAAAAACTCACCACTAAAAAATCAATTGGCATGTCTACAATTGGTTTATTGGATGGACGTTGTTTTTCCCACTTCTTTAGGTATCCCAATTTTGAAAATGTTGCAGGAGTTGCAAGTAGAGCCTAATGACCTTCAGAGGAGAATAAATCAAACAATATAATAGCAACAATCAAGGGAGGAAGTTTACAAAAAAACTAAATTTATCCAGGAAAACATCAAGAATATATATGATAGAAGAACTAAAGCTGATAATTTTTAGAAAAGGAGACAATGTGTTAAAATGGGATTCCAGAAATGAAGATAAAGGTAAGCATGGAAAATTTGATAATTTATGAAAGGGGCCTTATACAATTGATGCTTTCAGAGGTAACAATGTGTTTTTCCTAAAAGACCTTAATGGAGCAGAACTGCTTAGTGGACCTGTCAATGGCAGAATGCTCAAACATTATTTCTCTTAAGCACAAGCATTTTTCATTCAAACCATTGTAAATATAATTTCGTACTGTCATGATTGGGTGGCTCATATTATAAGTTGAAGCCCAAAGTGAAGGCCTTGAGCTCCCGATGAATTTGCAATCATAACTATAACAACAACACAACAATTTAGATGCAGAACAAATATTGAAGAAGATGATTCAAGGCTATTGATCTACAATTCTTGACACCTCACAAGGACAGTTCCATCCCCAGCTAGAGCCACCATTAGGTTCCTATAATTCATAGGATCAAATGGTTATTGAACATTTTATTTTTAGTTCATGATAAATTGTAAATAATATTGCATTCTGCAAATGATTTCCAAAAAAAATAAATGAAGAAAGGGTATATGAAAGAAAGAAATAAAAATTTAAAAAAAAAATTATAGGAGACGGAAAAAAAAATATAGAAAAAGAAAAGGAAATCAAAGAAAAATACGAACATAAAGGAAAAAGAAAAGACAAAAAATAAAATTATATGAGAAATGTCCCCCTAGATGAGCTAGTCTAAATGCCACGAGAAAATAAAAAATTTAAATCAAGAGTTTCATTTAAAATATTGCAAATAAATGTGCAGCTTGTTTAAATGCCACTTAGAATTGATTGTTATTGGGTAAAATAGATTATTTTAGGATAATAAATCAACCATGTAGGCTAATATTGGTTGAAATCGTTAGTTAGATTAGAGAAGATGAGGCTGCAAGCTTTAATGCGCCCTTAGATCAAGTTAATTTTTAGTTTAGTGCTAAAAATAATTAATATTAGAGTTTGTTATGGCCTAAATCTACCTCAGGCTGAGGAAGGTAGAGTCTAGGGTAACATCAAACCACGCTTAACTTGGTAGCTAGCCCTACCAGATCGGGAGAGGGCTCTCTCCTGGTAAATATCAACAAAACAAAATGAAAAGGCTTGAGATGACTTGAATAAAGGCTGATTTTAGCCTAGGTATATATATATATAATTTTGATTTGATTTTGAGGGTGTTTGTTGGATTCAAAGGGAAAGGCATATTTTGGGACTGGAAAATGAGGCCTAGTTTTTGGCAGAGATCTGAATGGGGTAAGGTAGGCAATTGTTTTGACACTTCAATTTTGAATGAAATGGATAGCTAAGACCGGTGAGGAGTTGAAGAGGGTAAGAAACTTTTAGGAATCCTTTTCAAACAGTTGAATACATAGAAAATTAAACAAACCCTAGGTAGAGCACTGCAAATTTTAATGAATTCCACCTTTATCCTTGTTTGTTTAACTTAAGAAGAAATAAGAGGGAAAATGATACACATAAAACACCAGTAAACTTACATTAACAGAGAGAAACACATCATCAAAACAAAGAGCCACATGAATCCCAAGGAGTGCTACAAACCCTGGTCTATTCCTTTGCCAAACTGCAGAGATGAATGTACAATGATGCTCAAGGCAATCCCAAGTGTCCAACCATGCCAATGACTAAAAAAATACAAGATATAGACAAACATTAACTCATCCCCTAGCCTCTAGGGGTTGAGCTCACAATTTTAGGAGATGTTTCAACAAGATCTAAACTGAGAACTAGAAAATAGGCAATGGAACAACTTGCCTCTATAAGATAGGAAACTGATTCATTTAGTTGCAATTCACCTTTTGATGGATGAATCTACCTCCATGAGTAAAAAAATTTAAAAATTACATCAAGATCCATCAAAGTACATCAAATTACATCATGAGTTTAACATTTGGAAGCAAGAAAGTCAAAATGTCAAAAACTAGGTGAAAAACAAAGTTACTGAGTCCAAAATGAGAAAAAATCCCCAATGCGCCGCGCCTGATTTCTCTATGTGTCGCACCAGTTTGCAGTTGATTTTGGAGGCCTTCTCGGTGTCCAAATTTTCTCCAAGTGGGATTTTTGGAAATATCTTCTTGTCTACTTTCCAACACAAGTGGAATTTCTGAATTTGGCTTCCATTTGCCACTCCAAAAATGAGTTTTCCCAGCACTGCTTCTTGTGTGTCCAAAAAGGGGCAGAAAGGTCATTTTTAGGGTGTTTTTGATTCGTGCCTTGAAAACATGATTTTTTGTCCAATAATTATTAGCCATGTGCCTCAACATGTTCTTTTCCTTGTTGGCCTTATCCAATAGCTTCTCCAAATGAATATTTACCCTTTCAAGCCAAGTTTCACGGTCAGCCTCAATCTCTTGCTCAATAGATGTCATCTCGGTTTTGCTCCTTTTGGAAGCCTGTCGGTTCTCACGTATTTTTTGTAGATCTATGATAGTTTTCTGATCTTCTAGCTATTTTTTCTCTACTCAAGGTATTTGATTATCCATTGGGCTCTTTGCAATTTGCGGGAAAAAGTGTTTATCTCCGCCTTCTGCTCCTGAACGATCTCTCTCAGCTTTGAGCTTGGTGAGCCCAAATCATCATCAATGAGTATGAAGTTTGTATCCTGACCTCCTGAAGGCCCCTCATCATGTATTGGCCTCTTACCCTTGTCATGTACCTGTACTGCTGATGAAGGAAGTGAGACCCCTTCCACCCTGGGTGGAGATAATACTCGCTTGACTGCTGCAAACAACCCTCTAGTGCCCCTCTGATAGGTGACAAACACCGACACACTAGCGGTCTATGTCTCATGACCTTCCGGCTTATACGAAGGTTCATCTGTCTCACGAAAATCCTTCGAAGGTACCTGAGGAGCTGTGAAGAACTCATTAGAAATGAAATCCTCCCATGAAATATCCTACAAACCAAGCTAATGCATAACCATGAATTTGATGAATGCAAAGTGATAGATGTTGTTATACTGCTGCTCAGGAGTTTTCCTTTGCACTAGGGTGGTCATCTTCTCAATATTTCGGCACATGAAGTAAGGGAGGTTCATCATTCTCACCCTGGTAAAATGCATCAGCAACCTGATATGATAGGCATAGAGGCGAGAAAACCGGCCCTCACAACTAAAATATTTGATAATGAGTTTCGTCAAAGGAGTGTATGAATCTTTCAGGAACCGAAAGGGAAAAACTCTGCTGAGTTGTCTCAAAAAACCGGGCTTGATATATTGCTCATAGTGTTCCCTATCAACT
Organism: Pinus albicaulis; assembly: GCA_034641835.2. NCBI lineage: Eukaryota > Viridiplantae > Streptophyta > Pinopsida > Pinales > Pinaceae > Pinus > Pinus albicaulis. The sequence goes on from CM076573.1 coordinate 800,381,502, forward strand.
TGCTGCCTTTTGTTCCATTTCTCTCCAACATTTGGAATACCGGTTGCTAGAGAGATAGATTCAAGTGTTAAGGTGAATGTCACACCTGCAAGAGTGACTTGGCCATTATGTAAATGCAGCACAAACAATCTAGCCAGCTCATGATGGTGGCAGACTCTAGCAACCATCTCACAAAACTGATAACAAGACTGTTGTTGAAAACATGAAATAGCAAGAGGACAGCCCTGTAGCTCAGCCAGTGAAGTAGGCTCCTCCCTTACATGTCTGCCACTATTGTGAGGTCTCCTAGGTGTGAGCAATTCAGTTGTAGAGTCACTGTCTCAGTCATAAGAGGAATCTGTCTCCATGTTTTCCAAAGTCTGTGTTGTCTTAGATGAGTATGAGGAGTTTTGGTGTCTTTGGTTTTTGTTGCCAAATGTATGACAATATATGAGGGGCTATGGAGGGAGAGGGTAAGGGGAATGTTGGGAGTATTGCCAATTGAAATTTGGCGAATTAAATATTTTTAGGGGCAGTCACTAGGTTTTTTGGGATAACATTTGGGGTTTGGGAAATTTGTAATTAGGATAGGATAATGGGAATTGGGATAGGGAATGAGTGAATTTAGGGATATGGGGAATGGGTTGATAAAACTAGAAAAGTGATGAGGGAATAACAAGGTGGGGAAGTGGAAGTGATAGGCACAAAACCAAACTATAAACCCTAAGGAAGCATTTCTTGAACAAGAAAATAGGGTTTGAATTTTTGTTTATTAAATCCTCATAGACATCATAAGACACAAGTTCATTGGCATTTACAAAGTTTATGACTTACTTTGACCTGAGGCAATCGAGTAATTTTGAGTTTGAATGAAATTGGGGTTCAAAACAAGTGGCAAATCTACGCGTCGCGCCACCAACCCAACACGCCGTGACACTCTTATGCGTAGCGCTGGTGTATTCTTAACACAGTGGAGGTCGACCCAATGCGCCGCATCACCCAGCCGATGCGCCGCGCACCTGAAATTTGACAATTTCCCTTCAAGCTGCTCCCTTTCTCCAATCACGGTTTCTCCTTTGCTCATTCTCTCCTCTTGGCATACAAATGAGCTTTTGAAACATGAAGATGGCTTATATACCAAGGATCTTTAATTCTCCATTTCCAAAAACCCACTTTTGTAATGTTCTATATTTGAAACTTTTTAAACTCTGTTTTAAATAGCTTGCTTCATTTTGGCTCTGATTAACTGAATGATGTGCTTTTTGTTTGCCTTGCAGGGAATGGATTTGCTGGAGCTTGACAAAGGTGACCAGGGTTTCCAGTGAAATTATTTTTACAACTGAGAAAACTTGAAATTACATTAAATTTATACATAAATAGATGGAATACTCTATTTTTCTTCAAAACAGAGTTTTGAAGAAAAATACATTATTAAGCATATGATAATGAATTTCTTAGCACTGAAACCTTATTTCAAACTCCTCATGCGCCTGCTGACCATTATTGGGCATTTTGAAGACCTTATTAATGAAACCCTAGACCTAATGACACTAAAACCCTAAAAATGACTCTTTGCAAACTATGAGACAAAAAGTGACTGCAAATGATCTTAATGAAAAGAGATGGGCCAGCAGGTAAAGGGCATGAGGGATATGAACAACAAGCCACTACCGTTAGATGATCCATGATCCTAATGGAATGCAGCTGACTGAGTGAGACACCTAATATGCAATGCAACAAGAGGATTTGATCATTGACAGAGGGATGAATATACCGACACTAACATTGGCTCCAATGGGGATGGTATCTCCTTGGAGGTGCCAAGAACTAAATATCTCTGGGAAAGTAGGCAGTGCCTTCATCCATTGGGCTATGGAGTCAATAACTTCGACAAATCAAAACCAGACTCTCGACTCATTTTCAGAACTGAAAACCGACTCAAAACTAACTCAATTGCGAGACCAAAAATGACTGAAATACCTGACTCAACAAACCAAACCAAACTGAAATCAACCTTCAGTTTTATAGCCTTAACCTTGGGCCCCAAACTGAAAGAATGATGACAGTACACGCTTGCAATGAAACTTAAAAAAACTGGTATGTACAGTGATATGTATGACAGTAGAAAACATTTCAAAAATAATACCGTTTGAGTAGCCGACCATTGACCGACCCTCTTGGAAAATCTTCTCCATTCATTTATTTCAAAAGGAAAGCATTTTGGCCTTGATATGCAGCAATTCTGAAAGGTCCTTTCCAAATATTCTCGAACTTTCCATGCTTACCTTTATCTTCGTTTCTTGCGTCCCATTTTAGCACCACTTCTTCTATTTGAAACTTGTTTTCCTTTGCCTTTTGATCATATATCTTCTTGATTCTCTCTTGCAGCTTGAAAGTGTTCTGAAAAACCTCGTCTCTAGTCTACTGTAAATGGATCATTTGATTTATTCTCCGTTGCATATGATCATCTTCACTTCTAGTTTCCTACAGAAGTTTAACCACTGGAACTACGAGAGAGGTTGGGAATACAGTATCAACACCATACATGAGCTCAAAAGGGGACATACCTATAGATTTATTTTGACTCACTATGTCTGCCTAAAGTGCATTAACCAATTTCTTATGCCAACTTTTCTTGTTTATTTCCAGCAGCTTTTTTATAATATTGACCAAGGATTTATTTGAGGATTCGGCCAATCCATTGCCTTGTGGATGATATGCGGTTGAGTGCCCCAAATTAATTTGATACTTATCACGAAAGTCAATCATTCTTTTAGATTTAAATGCTACTGCATTATCAGTGATCAGATTGTTTGGACAACCAAAATGAGACCAAATATTGTTTTCAAGAAATGAAATGATTACCAAATCTGTGGCCTGCCTAGTGGGAATCGCCTCAATCCATTTAGTAAAATAGTCCGTCGCTGTAAGGATCCACTTATGCAGTGTTGAAGAAGCAGGATGGATCTCGCCAATGAAATCCAGACCCCACTGCTGAAAAGGAGCACTTACTTCAATGGGCTTGAGCAGCAAAGGCTACAATTTTTTCCTCCCTTCAAAAATCTGACATTCATGGCAGATTTTAACATTTTTGTACACATCAGCAAAGAGAGTCGGCCAACAATATCCTGCTCTAAAAATTTTGTTGGCCGTTGTTTTCCAGAAAAGGTGACCTCTGCAATATCCCTTATGAAATTCTTCCATAACCTGCTTTGCCTCTTCTTCAACCAAACAATTGAGCAAGACACCACCGGGATCTTTCCAATAGAGCGCATTATTCATGATACAAAACTTGGCAGCCTTCAATTTCAGTGCCCTACTTTTTTTCATAGCCATTCCTAGCGGTGGTGATAGATTTTGGAGTACATACACAATATCCAAATACCAAGGAGAAAGAATAAAGATTTATGATACCTGAGTTAGCAAAATTTCTTCATTTTCCTCGGACATAGCAGCAATGAGATTAATGTCCAAGGCATGCAAATTTGATTCAGCCATTAGTTTAGCCAGCCCCTGTCCTTTGATAATATTTGTAGGTTTGATCTCCACGTCATATTCCAATAAGGCAGCAATCCATTTTCCTCATCTCCCTTATGGATCTGTTTGCACTAAGACATCTTTAACAGCAACATTAGGAACATAAGCAAGAATGTGAGAATGCAGAATATATACTCGAAATTCTTTCAATGCTTTTACTAAGGAAAGAGCTTGCTTTTCAATAATATTATACTTTAAGGCTGCATCTCTTATGGTTCGGCTGAAAAAATAAATTGGTTTCTCAAGATGATCACTTTTCTGCATCAAGACTGTTGCCATAGTATGATCCGGGGCAAATGAAAAAAAAAAAAAAAATCCTGAGTATAGTCCGGGCTGATCAAAACCGGAGCTAAAGAAAGGGCCAATTTTACTAAATTGAAAGACTTTATTGCTTCCTCAGTCCACTTCACTACACTATCTTTCTTGAGCATGTTTCTGATTTCCCTTAAATGTTCTGCAAGATTGGGCACAAAGCGACGTAAGAAATTCATCTTACCGTTGAATGATTGGATCTCTTTTTTGTTTCGGGGAAGATCAATTTGTTGAATAGATTCTACTCGAGCTGGATCAATGCGGATGCCATCCTTTGATATAATATGACCAAGAAGCTTGCCTTCATCCATGGAAAACAAATTTTTCTTTGGATTGAGAGATACACCATATTTTCTACATCGTTGAAATACAATTTTCAAATGATAAAGGTGCTCTTCATCTGAATTAGAAAAAACTGTCAAATCATCAAGATAAACAACCAGAAAGACATCTTTCTCATTTGCAAATTCCATATCCATTGCTCGCTGAAAGGTCACACCATAATTCTTCAAACCGAAAGGCATTTTAGCATAATGAAAAGTTCCCCACGAAGTGGTGAACACTCTTTTATCTCTATCATCCTCATGGACCAGAATTTGGTTATAACCAGAATAACCATCGAGTAGCAACATGCAGGATGCTCCAAATACTCGCTGAAGTATGTGATCCATTTTGGGCAATGGATAGTTGTCTTTCAAAGATACTTTATTTAGATTCCTAAAATCAATGCATAAGTGAACCTCACCTGTTTTCTTACGCACGGGCACCAAATTAGAAATCCAATCTGAAAATCATATGGGGACGATGATACCATCTTTGTATAATCGATTCACTTCCTTCTCTATTGAGGGCAGCAACTTTGGATTTATTCTTCTCAATTTTTGCCAAAAGGGCTTTTGATTTGGCTTGATTGGAATGGTATGTTGAATTATGTTTGTGTCATATGTCTTCAAATCTGAATAGTCCCAAGAAAAAACATCAGAAAAGGAAGATAATAAACTGATATACTTTTCTTTTACCTGTGGGGGAAATGCTTTGGAAAATTTCACCATTTTAGGATTTTCTGCTGATCCAATGTTCACATCCTCAACTCCTTTCTCGGTTGGCAGCAAGCTCGGTTTCTGAGCTACATCATCTTGGTCGAAAAGCTCCTCTAAAGGTATTAGACCTTTGGGAATGACATTGTCCTTGAGCTGCAAAACTTCCATCTGATTGAATTCTACATCCGCCTCGCCATCATTATGCTCCCCAGCAATAGAAGTGTCTTTGAATTTAACTTCATTTTGTAGAAATTCATCAATTTCTTTGTCATCTCGAAACACTTTCCAATACCTTTGATTGTCAGGGACAGTCAGACGGTGCTTCACATGAATTTAAAATTTGTTGCTTGAATTCATCGGAATTTTCAAATTACTTGCTGCTGTTGCAAGTGCATCTGCAATACCATTCTGAATACGAGGGACACATGTCAAAGTATAATCTAAAAAAAATCTCAAGATATCTAGTACTGCATTGTGGTAGGCCCGCATTCGAGGATGCTTAGCTTGATATTCACCTTTCACTTGCTTGATAACTAACTCGGAGTCGCCATACTCTGCAATTCTCTTGGCATTTAACTTTCTAAGAATTTTCAGATCAGCAATTAAAGCTTCATATTTAGACTCATTATTCAAAAAATCAAAAGCCAATTTGAGTAGCCGACCATTGACCAGCCCTCTTGGAAAATATTCTCCATTCATTTCTTTCAAAAGGAAAGCATTTTGGACTCGATATGCAACAATTCTGAAAGGTCCTTTCCAAAGATTCTAGAACTTGCCATGCTTACCTTTATCTTCATTTCTTGCATCCCATTTTAGCACCACTTCTTCTATTTGAAACTTGTCTGCCTTTGCCTTTTGATCATATATCTTCTTGATTCTCTCTTGCAACTTGAAAGTGTTCTGAAAAACCTCGTCTCTAGTCTACTGTAAATGGATCATTTGATTTATTATCCGTCGCATATGATCATCTTCGCTTCCAGTTTCCTACAGAAGTTTAACCACTGGAACTGCGAGAGAGGTTGGGAATACAGTATCAACACCATACACGAGCTCAAAAGGGGACATACCTATAGATTTATTTTGACTCACTATGTCTACCTAAAGTGCATTAACCAATTTCTTATGCCAACTTTTCTTGTTTATTTCCAGCAGCTTTTTTATAATATTGACCAAGGATTTATTTGAGGATTTGGCCAATCCATTGCATTGTGGATGATATGCGGTTGAGTGCCCCAAAGTAATTTGATACTTATCACAAAATTCAATCATTATTTTATATTTAAAGGCTACTGCATTATCAGTGATCAGCTTGTTTGGACAACCAAAATGAGACAAAATATTGTTTTCAAGAAATGAAATGATTACCAAATTTGTGGCCTGCCTAGTGGGAATCGCCTCAATCCATTTAGTAAAATAGTCTGTCACTGTAAGGATCCACTTATGCAGTGCTGAAGAAGCAGGATGGATCTCGCCAATGAAATCGAGACCCCACTGCTAAAAAGGAGCACTTACTTCAATGGGCTTGAGCGGCAAAGGCTGCAATTTTTTCCTCCCTTCAAAAATCTGACATTCATGGCAGATTTTAACATTTTTGTACACATCAGCAAAGAGAGTAGGCCAATAATATCCTGCTCTCAAAATTTTGTTGGCTGTTGTTTTCCAGAAAAGGTGACCTCTGCAATCTCCCTTATGAAAGCCTTCCATAACCTGCTTTGCCTCTTCTTCAACCAAAAAATTGAGCAAGACACCACCGGGATCTTTCCAATAGAGTGCATTATTCATGATACAAAACTTGGCAGCCTTCAATTTCAGTGCCCTACTTTTATTTTTAGCCATTCCTGGCGGTGGTGATAGATTTTGGAGTACATACACAATATCCAAATACCAAGGAGAAAGAATAAAGATTTATGATACCTGAGTTAGCAAACTTTCTTCATTTTCCTCGGACATAGTAGCAATGAGATTAATGTCCAAGGCATGAAAATTTGATTTAGCCATTAGTTTAGCTAGCCCCTGTCCTTTGATAATCTTTGTAGGTTTGATCTCCACGTCATATTCCAATAAGGCAGCAATCCATTTGCCTCATCTCCCTTCTGGATCTGTTTGCACTAAGACATCTTTAACAGCAGCATTAGGAACATAAGCAAGAATGTGAGAATGTAGAATATATACTTGAAAGTCTTTCAACACTTTTACTAAGGAAAGAGCTTGATTTTCAATAATATTATACTTTAAGGCTGCATCTCTTATGGTTCAGCTGAAAAAAGATATTGGTTTCTCAAGCTGATCTCTTTTCTGCATCAAGACTGCTGCCATAGTATGATCCGAGGCAAATGAAAACAAAATAAAATCCTGAGTATAGTCCGGGCTGATCAAAACTGGAGCTGAAGAAAGGGCCAATTTTACTCAATTGAAAGACTTTATTGCTTCCTCAGTCCACTTCACTACACTATCTTTCTTGAGCATTTTTTTTATTTCCCTTAAATGTTCTGCAAGATTGGGCACAAAGCGACGTAAGAAATTCATCTTACCGTTGAATGATTGGATCTCTTTTTTGTTTCGGGGAAGATCAATTTGTTGAATATCTTCTACTCGAGCTGGATCAATGCGAATGCCATCCTTTGATATAATATGACCAAGAAGCTTGCCTTCATCCATGGAAAACAAATTTTTCTTTGGATTGAGAGATACACCATATTTTCTACATCGTTGAAATACAATTTTCAAATGATAAAGGTGCTCTTCATCTGAATTAGAAAAAACTGTCAAATCATCAAGATAAACAACCAGAAAGACATCTTTCTCATTTGCAAATTCCATATCCATTTCTCGCTGAAAGGTCGCACCAGCATTCTTCAAACCGAAAGGCATTTTAGCATAATGGAAAGTTCCCCACAGAGTGGTGAATGTTGTTTTGTCTCTATCATCTTCATGGACCAGAATTTGGTTATAACTGGAATAACCATCGAGTAGCGACATACGAGATGATCCAACTACTCGTTGAAGTATGTGATCCATTTTGGGCAATGGATAATTATCTTTCAAAGAAACCTTATTCAGATTCCTAAAATCAATGCATAAGCGAATCTCACCTGTTTTCTTGCGCACGGGCACCAAATTAGAAATCCAATCTGAAAATATTATGGGAATGATGATACCAGCATTGTATAACTGATTTACTTCCTTGTCTATTGAGGGAAGCAACTTTGGATTTATTCTTCTCAACTTCTGCCGAAAGGGCTTTTGATTTGGCTTAATCGGAATGGTATGCTGAATTATGTTTGTGTAGTATGTCTTCAAATTTGAATATTCCCAAGAAAATACATCAGCAAAGGAAGATAATAAACTGATATACTTTTCTTTTACCTATGGGGGCAATGCTTTGGACAATTTCACCATTTTAGGATTTTCTGCTGATCCAATGTTCACATCCTCAACTCCTTTCTCGGTTGGCAGCAAGCTCGGTTTCTGAGCTACATCATCTTGGTCGAAAAGCTCCTCTAAAGGTATTAGACCTTTGGGAATGACATTGTCCTTGAGCTGCAAAACTTCCATCTGATTGAATTCTACATCCGCCTCGCCATCATCATGCTCCCCAGCAATAGAAGTGTCTTTGAATTTACCTTCATTTTGCAGAAATTCATCAATTTCTTTGTCATCTCGAAACACTTGCCAATACCTTTGATTGTCAGGGACAATCAGACGGTGCTTCACATGAATTTCAAATTTGTTGCTTGAATTCATCGGAATTTTCAAATTACTTGCTGCTGTTGCAAGTGCATCTGCAATACCATTCTGAATACGAGGGACACATGTCAAAGTATAATCTAAAAAAAATCTCAAGATATCTAGTACTGCATTGTGGTAGGCCCGCATTCGAGGATGCTTAGCTTGATATTCACCTTTCACTTGCTTGATAACTAACTCGGAGTCGCCATACACTGCAATTCTCTTGGCATTTAACTTTCTAAGAATTTTCATATCAGCAATTAAAGCTTCATATTTAGACTCATTATTCAAAAAATCAAAATCCAATTTATAAGAACAGACCCTTACATTACTTGGCACTTTGTTTGGGGAGGAAACAAGGTTGTGTACCCAAATGTCAATTCCAGCACCGTCCCTTCCTACCACACCATCAAAATCCATGGTCCATAAACCATCTTCTTCCTCTTCCAAATGCTGAAATTCTGTTTGCTTTTTTTCTTCGTCTTGCTGTCCATCAACATTTTGCTGTTGTCGGAAGGCTGATTGCTCATCAGTACTATCAAGTCTTCGTCTCTCTTTCTTTAAGACTTCTCTGAAATTTTCAGTGATTTCCAGAATGTCCTCTACTTCAATTAATTGGCTATTTACATCATTAAAGCTATCTAAGTATAAAACAAATGATTCTAAATTAGTATGTACATAATTGATTGGATGATTTACCGGTTTCTCCTTGCTAGTGATCATATACTTCATCTTTTGCTCCCGGTATAATTTCCTCATCTGACCAAACACGGGAATAGTAGCATAGGAGAAAACAAGCTGCAATGTCCCTTTAAGTTTCACTCCCCAAGATCTGGAAATAAACATGCCAAATCTAGGAGGAATATCCGCCACAACCACATCCATCAAAATATTTTTAGTCAGAATCTGATCCAAACTGACCACCAAATCTTTGATAAGCCCAATGCATCTCACTCTACTAGAATCGAAAGAATAAAGGTCATGATACTTTCTAGTAATATCCAATCCCAATTTCTCCATGATTTCCCTAGGCATGAGATTATGAGATGCTCCGGAATCAAACATAGTATTGTGTAACACATAGTCGTGCAATATAAGGCTGATGTAAAAAGGAGGTACATCACTATCTGGAGGCTCACCATCCAATGCTGGACAAAAAATCAACTCAGGTTGATCATCTTCCATGTTTACCATATCAGAAAATGGATTTAAACTCAAAATCTTAGACACCTGACCCTTATAGATGTTATTCATCATCAATTCAGTCAAAGGAATGGATAATTTTAACTTGGAAATTTCATTTTCTACGTTAAAAACTGAAGTTTTCTCTACCTCTTTAGCTGCACATCCTTCTTTTCAGTTTTCTCCCTCGATATATTTGGCTGATTGGATCTTTCATTTGCTGATGGTGATTTGCTAGTAGTGGGATCAGCTGTCTCTTTTCCCTTTTTCTGCACAACGAGTGGATCATTCTTTGGTGTTGTAGCTTCCTTTCTTTTTTTGAATTGGATTAATGGGCACATCTATACTTCTGAGTGAATATTTTCGCTGCTGGGCGGTCAAGGCATTCATGTACCCCCTCTGATATTCATCAGATTCTTCTTCAAGAGCTGTCTCATTTTCCAAGATGAAATTCTCGTCCTTTTGTACTGCTAAGTTCTTAGAATACTCCTCATCTTTAGTGATAAAAATTGGCATATCATTAGGTGTAAAGAAATTATTCTCTTCTCCTATTACATTCTCCTCATCATCTGATTCTGGACCATGTAGGAAATTCTGCTGTAAAGGTGTCTTCACTTGCTGTTGTACTGCTTTTTCTTGTGCTCGCTGCTCTCTTTGCTTGATTCTAAATTGTGGTTCCTTCTGGCCACGGAAGTTAGGATTTCTGATTTGCAGTTCAGACTTATCAATTTTTAATATTTCAAACATCTTTTCCACCTTACAAAGCACTTGATATGAAGTGGAAACCTCTTCCTTTATTGCTACTTTCTTTTCATCTTTCGTTCTATCTCTCCTGGCAAGCAAATTGGCTTCAACGCTAACTGCAATTTTCTACATGTCTTCTAGAGTGCCCGAATCTCTTTCTCTTAATTGATAGGCCATGTTAGGATCGAAGCCATCCGAAAACTTAATCAAATCCGACACCCTAGGTGGCTTTATATTAGTAGGAATTGCATTGTAAACAGAATTGAATCTAATACAATAATCTTGAACAGACTCACCAACGTTCCACTTGATATTGTCATATTCGGAAAGGATATGAAGAGGGTCTTTCTTCACTTCCCATCGATCCAAGAATTGTCTCTGAAGATTAGGAAATGTAGTAATACTTCTAGCTGACAAAGCTTTGAACCACTTTCTTACTTCACCTCCAAAGGTTTGTACAAATAGTCTCATTGTCACATTTTCTGCATCAATCTCATAAAGGTCAAAGAAATCTACCATCCTATCCACATGTTGCTGAGCAGTAACACTTTGAGGAGTGCCATCAAACAATGGAATTTTTCTTTGATAATAAGCAGGCATGTCATCCAAGTTTTGAGGCAACACAAGGGGTGCAAATCGAGCAGCCATTGCTCTAGGTGGATTTACAACCGGGTTTGGGGATATACGAGGAGTTGGAGTAGTTGATGTATGAGGTGTATGTGGTGTGGAGGGAGGTGATACTACTGCAGATTGTTGATCAGAGATAGAAGGTTTCACGGGAATGGTGGGAATGAAAGGAGGCTCGGTAGGAATTTATGAACTAGATGTAATTGGGTATGACCCGAGAGTTGCAGATGTAGACTCTATGAATTCGGGAATGTTTGTTGCCACAATGGAATTCTAAATATTCAAGATGTAACTGTCAATTGATCTATTAGCTTTTTCAATTTCAAGATCTTTGAAAAAATCTGGATTTAGGACAGTAGAATCAATAGCACTTTCAAACTTAGTCTCAAACAACGATAGCTCAAATTTTTCATCAAACTCATGATCTTCAAGATACTCAAAAACAGTAGGACATGAATGAGATTTGAACACAGGAATCACAGGACTTTCTAGATGAAGGATTCTCGAAACAAGATTTGGATTTTCATACACAGGAGGTGGATTGGGATCCAAATTTTCCCTGGTGTGTCGTCTGGAAGCTAGTGTATTGAATTATTCCCAAAAATAAAACGGAAAAAATCAACTTGTTCAGCCTATCTAATTCTAAACTCATCACCCAAATGTCCAGAATTATTTGATGTACTGGGGAAATTTACAAGTTAGATGTTACATTTATAAAACTAGACCGAAGATTGACTGAAGCAGCATTTATCTACTTTCGCTAATGCAAAGCAAGAGTGTTTCGAAGGCTACCTGGCTAACTTCAGGGTCCGTCTGTAGTTTATAAAACGAATAACACTAACAAGCAAACAATTTTTAATATTCCTCAGTATGGTTGCCACTATGTTATGGCCTAAATCTACCTCGGGCTAAGGAAGGAAAAGTCTAGGGTAACATCAAACCACGCTTAACCTGGTAGCTAGCGCTACCAGATCTGGAGAGGGCTCTCTCCTGGTCAACCTCAGCAAAAAAAAATGATCAATGAGGCTTGAGATGAATTGAATAAAGGATGATTTTAGGCTAGATATATATATAAAAGAGTTTGATTTGATTTTGAGGGTGTTTTTTGGATTCAAAGGGAAAGGAAAATTTTGGGTCTGGGAATTGAGGCCTAGTTTTTTGCAGAGATCTGAATGGGGCAAAGTAGGAAATTGTTTTAACACTTCAATTTTGAATGAAATGGATAGCTCAGACCGGTGAGGAGTTGAATAAGGCAAGAAAATTTCAGGAATCCTCTTCAAACAATTGAAAACATAGAAAATTAAACAAACCCTAGATAGAGCACTGCAAATTTTAATGAATTCCACCTTTATCCTTGTTTGTTTAACTTAAGAAGAAATAAGAGGGAAAATGATACACATAAAACACCAGTAAACTTACATTAACAGAGAGAAACACATCATCAAAACAAAGAGCCACATGAATCCCAAGGAGTGCTGCAAACCCTGCTCTATTCCTTTGCCAAACTGCAGAGATGAATGTACAATGATGCTCAAAGAAATCCCAAGTGTCCAACCATGCTAATGACTGAAAAACTACAAGATATAGAAAAACATTAAATCATCCCCTAGCCTCTAGGGGTCGAGCTCACAAGTTTAGGATCTGTTTCAACAAGATCTAAACTGAGAACTAGAAAATAGGCAGTGGAACAGCTTGCCTCTATAAGATAGGAAACTGATTCATTCAGTTGCAATTCACCTTTTGATGGATGAATCTACCTCCATGAGTAAAAATTTAACAAAATTACATCAAGATCCATCAAAGTACATCAAATTACATCATGAGTTTAAAATTTGGAAGCAATAAAGTCAAAATGTCAAAAACTAGGCGAAAAACAGAGTTTTTGAGTCCAAAATGAGAAACAATCCCCAATGCGCTGTGCCTGATTTCTCTATGTGTCGCGCCAGTTTGGAGCTGATTTTGGAGGCCTTCCCGGTGTCCAAATTTGCTCCAAGTGGGCTTGTTGGAAATTTATTCCTGTCTACTTTCCAACACAAGTGGAAATGCTAAATTTGGCTTCCATTTTCCCCTCCAAAAATTAGTTTTCCCAACACTGCTTCTTGTGTGTCCAAAAAGGGGCAGAAAGGTCATTTTTAGGGTGTTTTTGACCCTTCTGGAAGCCCAAAACATGTCAAAATATCTTGTCCATAGGTAGGCATGCATAATTTTCCATAAAAAATCCAAAAAATTAAATTTTGCACCAAGAGGAGCCCCCCATCAAAAGCGCACGCCAAGTGGCACGGCGCATAGAGCTGGAAAATCTGTTTTTAAGCCAAAAAAAATCAAAATTTGCAAAAGTGTCCCAAATTTCTTGAAATTTGGGCTGACTGTCCTCCATTATGTACTATGCTGGGCCAGGGAAGCTTTGGCCAAAATCTAAAGTCTATCTTGCCTTTTCCGATGCTTTGAGGCCTTCTTCAACTTGGCCTTCAAGATTTTGATTCGTGCCTTACAAACATGATTTCTTGCCCAATAATGATTAGCCATGTGCCTCAACATGTTATTTTCCTTCTTGGCCTTCTCCAACAACTTTTCCAAATGAATATTTACCCTTTCAAGCCAAGTTTCATGATCAGCCTCAATCTCTTGCTCAATAGATGTCATCTCGGTTTTGCTCCTTTTAGCAGCCTACCGGTTCTCACGTATGTTTTGTAGCTCTATGATAGTTTTTTGATCTTCTATTTGTTTGTTTCTCTGCTCAAGGTAGTTGATTATCCATTGGGATCTTTGCAATTTGAGGGACAAAGTGTTTATCTCTGCCTTCTCCTCCTGAACGATCTCTCTCAGCTTTGAGCTTGGTGAGCCCAAATCATCATCAATGAGTATGAAGTCTGTATCCTGGCCACCTGAAGGCCCCTCATCATGTATTAGCCTCTTATCCTTGTCCTGTACCTATACTACTGATGAAGGAAGCGAGACCCCTTCCACCCCGGGTGGAGATAATAATCGCTTGCCTGCTGCAAACAACCCTCTAGTGCTCGTCTGATAGGTGACAAACACCAGCACACTAGCGGTCTGTGTCTCATGACCTTCCTGCTGATATGAAGGTTCACTTGCCTCATGAAAAGCCTCCGAAGGTACCTGAGGAGCTATGAATAACTTATTAGAAATGAAATCCTCCCATGAAATATCCTGCAAACCAAGATGATGCATAACCACGATTTTGATGAGTGCAAAGTGATAGATACTGTTATATTGTTGCTCGAGAGTTTTACTTTGCACTAGGGTGGTCATCTTCTCAATATTCCGACACATGAAGTAAGGGAGGTTCATCATTCTCACCCTGGTAAAATGCATCAGCAACCTGATATGATAGGCATAGAGGCGAGAAAACCGACCCTCACAACTGAAATATTTGATAATGAGTTTCATCAAAGGAGCGTATGAATCTTTCAGGAACCGAAAGGGAAAAACTTTGTTGAGTTGTCTCAAAAAACCGGGCTTGATATATGGCTCATAGTGTTCCCTGTCAACTTGGTGCCTTTTGTTCCATTTCTCTCCAACATTTGGAATATCGGTTGCTAGAGAGATAGATTCAGGTGTTAAGGTGAATGTCACACCTGCAAGAGTGACTTGGCCATTATGTAAATGCAGCATAAACAATCTGGCCAGCTCATGATGGTGGTGGACTCTAGCAACCATCTTAGAAAAATGATAACAAGACTGTTGTTGAAAACATGAAATAGCAAGAGGACGGGCCTGCAGCTTAGCCAGTGAAGTAGGCTCCTCCCTCACATGTTTGCCACTCTTGTGAGGTCTCCTACGTGCGAGAAATTCAGTTGTAGAGTCAGTGTCTCGGTCATAAGAGGAATTTGTCTCTATGTTTGCCAAAGTCTGTGTTGTCTTAGATGAGTATGAGGAGTTTTGGTGTCTTTGGTTTTTGTTTCCAAATTTATGACAATATATAAGGGGCTATGGAGTATGAGGAGTTTTGGTGTCTTTGGTTTTTGTTTCCAAATGTATGACAATATATAAGGGGCTATGGAGGGAGAGGGTAAGGGGAATGTTGGGAGTATTTCCAATTGAAATTTGGGGAATTAAAGAGTTTTAGGGGTAGTCACTAGGTTTTTTGGGATAGCATTTGGGGTTTGGGAAATTTGTAATTAGGATGGGATAATGGGAATCGGGATAGGGAATGAGTGAATTTAGGGATATGGGGAATGGGTTGATAAAACTAGAAAAGTGATGAGGGAATAACAAGGTGGGGAAGTGGAAGTGATAGGCACAAAACCAAACTATAAACCCTAAGGAAGAATTTCTTGAACAAGCAAATAGGGTTTGAATTTTTTTTTATTAAATCCTCATAGACATCATAAGACACAAGTTCATTGTAATTTACAAAGTTTATGACTTACTTGGACAGGAGGCAGTCGAGTAATTTTGAGTTTGAATGAAATTGGGGTTCAAAACAAGTGGAAAATCTACGCGCCGCGCCACCAACCCAACGCATCGCGCCACTCCTATGCGTCGCGTTGGTGTATTCAACACAGTGGAGGCCGACCCAATGCGTCGCACCTGTCTAATGTGCCGCGTCACCCAGCGAATGCACCGCGCACCTGAAATTTGACAATTTCCCTTCAAGCTGCTCCCTTTCTCCAATCACGGTTTCTCCTTTGCTTACTCTCTCCTCTTGGCATACAAATGAGCTTTTGAAACATGAAGATGACTTATACACCAAGGATCTTTAATTCTCCATTTCCAAAAACCCACTTTTGTAATGTTTTATATTTGACACTTTTTAAACTCTGTTTTAAACAGCTTGCTTCATTTTGGCTCTGATTAATTGAATGATGTGCTTTATGTTTGCCTTGTAGGGAATGGATTTGCTGGAGCTTGACAAAGGTGACCAGGGTTGCCAGTGAAATTATTTTTACAACTGAGAAAACTTGAAATTACATTACATTTATACATAAAAATATGAAATACTCTATTTTTCTTCAAAACAGAGTTTTGAAGAAAAATACATTATTAAGCATATGATAATGAAGTTCTTAGTACTGAAACCTTATTTCAAACTCCTCATGCGCCTACTGACCATTATTGGGCGTTTTTAAGACCTTATTAATGAAACCCTAGACCTAATGACACTAAAACCCTAAAAATGACTCTTTGCAAACCAAGAGACAAAAAGTGACTGCAAATGATCTTAATGAAAAGAGATGGGCCAGCAGATAAAGGGCATGAGGGATATGAACAACAAGACACTATCGTTAGATGATCCATGCTCCTAATGGAATGTAGCTAACCGAGTGAGACACCTAATATGAAATGCAACAAGAGGATTTGATCACTGACGGAGGGATGAAGATACCGACACTAATAGAGTGCATGTAAATATATGGATTATAAAATGTTTCATAAAGTTTGAATTTTTGTTACAAACCAATGACTCAGATTGAATCACGCCTGTATCAACAATAGTAAGCATATTTCGCACCCCCTAGCTCCACAGCGCTTTGCTCGCGAGGGGGTGGGTTCCAAAACATATGGACCCACAATGTTATGAGGCACCCTCACAACACTTCGCACCACCCATCCTCTCATTTCCATCATCGCACCCCCCATCGTTGACCATTCCTCCATCTACCAATACTACCACACCACATTTCCAGCATGACCCCACTCCCAATAAGCACGCCTCCTCCACTCATACTCTACGATTTCACCCTTGTGGAGCCCACTCCCTCTGATCATTTAACTATTTTATTCCCCCCCATATCCGTTGCATCCCCAATTAACCATTGCCACCTAGCACTTCCTTGCCACATCATCCAATTGTTGCTACCATTAATAACTCCCACTGCTACACAACCAATCCGCTACCTTCATAACTGTAAACTAGTAACAGCATATCAAATTAATATTCTATTTAATCCTAGTACACTATAAATTCAGTTTCCCACACTAATTTATTTCTCCCACCATTTGATTGCTACAGGTTTCAGAATGTGACAAGAACCGGTAAATCTCTCATCTTTGTAATTCAAGCACAAACCCCAAATTAATTCCATATTACAAGCAGTGTCCCCACCTTTGTACCTTCCAATCAACCTCCAAATCTAGGTAATTCAAACTTTTCTTCATTTCCTTCTGATCTAGAATTTTATAATGGCCCCAAAAGGAAAATCCCCCAAGAATAAAGGGAAGAAACTTGATGAGAACCTGATGCTACCCCCTCCCATTGACATGTACCACTTTCCTCTTGTTGATATGCAATATAAAATTATACACACCATCTGTGAATTCGACTTTCTAAAACTTCACAGTTAGTTAGATGAGCTAAGAATATGGGAGTATTCCCTCCCACAATTTATGTTTCCCCAAAATCACTTATTCCCTGAACTTATTTCGTGGTGTCATGCTAGCTATGCACCATCTCAGAGAGCCATAGTAATCTATAATGGTGAAATTATCCTCACCATTACAGTTGAAGCCATCTCCCAGATGCTTCGAGTCAATTATTCTGAGTCTGCGGTTCCTTTGTCCACAAGTTATCTCACTGAATTATATAAAAATCTCAATTTTTCCATAGAGAGCAAAGATATTTGAGATATTTCTCCATGAGGATGCCCAGATTTCTAAAACTAATCCTCCTTATTCCTCCTCAATGTTTCCAAAAGTAGCCAAGCAAATCATCACCATTATTTCATATATACTTGGCTACTATTCAAACCAACGGGTTGATGAAGCCATTATTGGTTTCCTCTCGATCTTTGTCATATATGAGAAGCCCATAATTTTTAATTATATTCAATATATTGTAGATTCCATGCATGGTTAGTTGGACAAGTTTCCCGCAGAGGGATCCTTTAAGTATTCTGTTGTATTGATGTACTTATTCATCTACAATAAAGCAGAAAAGTTTCCTTTCAGACTACAGAGGATGAATGAGCAAGGTGAAGCCCAATCAATAATACATTGGACATCCTTAGTAAGAAGGAACTACATATAATTTTCCTTCACAGATTATGTAGATCAGTTCTTGTACACAATGGTTTTCCTTCTAAATAGTGAATTGGAGCCCCAGGTAGGATAAAATGTTTAGAATATTTGGTACTTAAGTGACCAAGTAAAGATAGGGGACTGGTATTTATACCAGAATTATATATAAATCAGGGTGTATGGGTGTGAATTTCCTCCCTATATGCTACAAAATGTGTACCTGTGATAATTTTCTCATTAGAGTACATAAGATAGATGATACATATGGATGGCATGCAATTTGTGGTTGCCAAAAAGAAAGCTCAGTTTAATATTAAAGCACATGTAGGGCCCTTTGTATTCAATGTGAGAACAATTGGTCAGGAAGTTGATTTGTGGTTAAAACAAATGAATTTCAAGCTAAGTTTGACATGCTCCTATGACCCTTTTGGTTTAATTTCGAAGTTAAGGGTGGAGCAGAAAAAAAACACCATATACACATACTCCTTGGCCAGAAATATAGCAGTATATGAACTAAAATTAATGGGAAGATAACAGCCTACAAGAGGTAGAGGAACATGTTATCTCCACCACAACCTCTCAGACTCCTACACCCCAGGAGAAACAAGAAAAACTAGATAAAATTATAAGAGGCGAGTCCCCAACCAGAGAAACTGAAGCCAATGAATTTGTAATTTATAAGAAGAAACAAAAATAAATCAGGACCAACATTTCAGACATGAAACAAAGAGCAGGAAACCGTTGTGGTGATAGATCTTCACACATCCACTAGGGATGATGATATTATCACATGCTCCCCCTCTTCTTCAACAAAAAAAATCCTCCTGACACTTCACAATCAACATATTTGGCTCAAGATACTGATGAGCCCAACATATTTGCAAAGTAAAAAGTTATTAAGAAAAGAAATGAAATGTTAAAGGCCTCCACATATTCACAATTTTTGAAGTAGACTGCAACATCACATCATAGGCTGCTTTCATCCTTTGATACTGAAAAGGGAAAAATGCAAATTGCCTTGCTGGAAGCCAAAGTGCCATCTCCAAAGACTTTAGTAGATTATGAGGAGCATATTTTTTCATTTGATGCCAAGAAAATCCATCCCAATAATCAAATGGAAATGAATAAGTAGTCAAGTGAAATTATGTATTCTTCACTTACAAATGCAGCTATGTTAGATTCAAGGTTTGTAGGCCTCAGTGAATAATACGTAGACTCAACTTAAATTGGAGATTATTTCATCCTTAGGCAAAGACACCAAAATTAAGTCATTGGAGGACTTATTAAACAAATTGGGATATAATCCAAATGATGTGAAGGTTGAAAAAGAGAAAATAAAGAGGAAAAATGTTGATATTGCAGCACTAAGAGAACAATTGAAACTTCCTGCCACTAAAGACCCACAAGCCAAGGGATTTGGAGAAATAATAGATGTTTAATATTATTATTGATAAGAATAGTCAAATTATGGATATGGAGGTAGAGTTAGAGAAACTGCTAAAAGAAAAAGAGCATACATCATAGTTATCCATAGTCCCTCTTACAAAAGTTCCCATAGCTACAACACTAGGTTCATCCACATTGACATCCAAACCAACACAAACAACAGATTAATTAGTAATATCTATGGACAACTTGAATCTTCACCAACAAGATATTGCAATATTAAAAGCGCAGTTACAAGTAATGTCAGAAAAAAAGCTAAATATTGATAACTAATATGTTGCTAAGTTGCAGAAAAGCCATCAGCTAACATTAAAGGTTCAACAGTTGCAGAGTGAGTCATCAATGGCCCATACTCTGGCCCAGGCCAGCGAAAACATATGGACAAAAATAAATGAGGAAAACGTGATAAAACAAATCAAGGAAAATTTAGGATAGAAGCCTGGGGAAGCTACAACTATTATCAATCTCTTAAATTCCAAAAATAGAGTGGAATTGGAATATTTGGGGAACAAAGATAGAACAGAGACAATTATAGAGGTCAAGAAAATGCACACCAAAATTAGCCTCATGCTTCAAATGGAGACTAAATTCCATAGTTTGGATATCAATATTCAGATATTTCATGAAATATGCAGGTGTTGAATAGGAAAGGTCTTCCAATACTAGTAAATGAAGAAGAAAATATAATCAATTTGCATGACTACCAAGAAAGTATGGAGAAAATTTCCCAAGACACATCCAAATTTGCAGGCATCAATGGCCACCTCACAGGGAAGGCCTTCATGGAGGCTTTAGAGTTTGATTTATTTATCAGTCATGAGCTCAGGCATTTGTTCATCAACAATCCCACTTTCCAGAAATACACAGAGGTTGATGAAGCCTACATAAAATTAATTAAATTTTATATTCCAACCAAAGATAGATGGGAGAAATTAAGTGAGTTACTAGAGTAAAAAAAAAAATCATCTCATACAGAAAACAACGCAGAAGGATTCCACGCACAGTCAGCAAATAGTCAGCAACAACAACCTTGAGAATAGTGCTAGCAAGTCAAGATATTCAGAAAATTCCTATAATTTTGTGCTATTTTTGTAATTTTTTTCTAGATATTTTAGGAATTCTATCTTGATCCTTACATCATGATATTTTGTGATAATCTTATAATTACTTCTCATTTTGAAGTAAGAAGGGTTGATTTTTTTATCCAAAAAAGCTATTGTAATATGTGTTTCAATTTTCAGAGGAATTTTCAGTAACACATAAAGCTTTTCCACAGGATTCTTGTGTCAAAATATTGGTGAAGTGCATCTATATTAGTAATTGCATTTATTGTTCTTGTGTACCATTCATATGTGTTTTCATAATCTAAATTATTCAATATAAAATTAAGAACATAATTTGTTTTAAGGAACACTCTGATTCTGGATTTGAGTAATTTCAATGTTTTCAAACTGAAGTTAAGTAAAATAATTCTTAATTTCTCTTTACTTAACGGAAATTCCTACATTTCTTCTTGTTAACTTCACTTAAATTACAAAATCCAATTAGTTTTTCTACCTTGCCCTATAAAACCTAACTATAAAATCTAAAATAGATCCATGTTTTAAGTAATAGAATCCATAGCCCAATGAGTATTTAATACATCAATCAACCAAACAATTCAAAATCAATCAATAAACATTGAAATTTAATAACTAGCCTAATATCTCAATATAAAAAAATCTAAATTTGACAGGGAGATTCCTCTATGAAGCTAGCATGGCTAGATCCCAATTTCCAAAGTGGTTTTATTGTTACCTCTGTAATTTTCTTTGCAACCTCAAAATTACAGAGTGATAACATAGTATCAGAGGCCAAGCATGAGGCTTGAGCCTTAGAGTTGTGAAATGCATAGTTGGAGATGGAAACTGATGGAAAAATAAAGGCAGATATGCTTGGGAAGGATATGGGAAAGTGGAAGATATGAATAATAGTGCAATTAAGAGGGTATATATAACTAAGGGAAAGATATATCAGTGAGAATCAAGTTCAGAAAGTCAACATGCAAAAGGAAAAAGAAACATGCACAGGAAAGCACAAAAATGACGACCATGGATGGGAAAAAACAAGAAGTGGATGTGACACTTGCAAAAGATAATATAATTAAAGTTAAAATTCCATCTAATGTGAAATAAATAGGAAAAATAACACTCACAAAAGTGAAATGAAAAAAAGCGACAAAATATGACAAAAGAAAAACTGATCCGGAAAAGTGCCACAAACTTCACCGAAGGGTCCTTGATCTCCTTGGGAAGTCTAGAGCTCCAATATAAAATGTGAAAATGAGTTTTAGGGGTTTATATTATATATTTCTATGATAGGATAGGTTTTATGACCCGCATGCCTAAAATCAAGGAAAAAACAGCACATGGTGGAAATTCAAAAATAGAAACTTGTGCCACCCTTCAGGAAACTAATTTTCCACTCCCTATTTTCTAGGGTTTCTTTTTTCCTTTTTTTTTCAAGAAACCGGCCCTTCACACTGCTAAGAAGGATTTCACAATTCCCAACCACAAGTGGTTGGGAAACTCCTTGACTCGGTGAATTGCATATTTTCTGGGGGTAGGGGAAGCTTTTGCACAAATTATAAGCTCAACATTGGCATGCCTCTCGGGATTGTGAAACTCAGATCCTCAAGGTCGGACTGCCTTCCAAGATTGCGAAATTTATGAAGGGAAGACAAAAAATGCTATAAGATAAAGGTAGGAGATTATTTTCTCTTGAAAAGGTTCATATCATAGTCAAACCAAGAAATCACAAGTGCTGCATGAAAGGATAAGTATTTATCATAGCCTGAATACTTGAAGACAATGATTAATGAACTCTTGTAGATAGAAGGGAGGCTCCAAAATCAAAGCATAGGAAAACAATTTGGAGGGGGGTTATAACATCTACAACAGAAACATACATCCAGCTATTATCCCTAAGGTAACGGTCTTACTGAGTCAACCAATAAAAATCTATAGTGTTTTGTCAAGAAAATTGTTTATTTTGAATAAAGGAGTTGGAAAATTATTTCATGAATGATTTGTGGGTTAATCATTTTATGTTGAAACCGTCTCTAAAAACTTCCCCATAATCCTTGTTGTATGGGAAAGAAGGCATCCTACCTTCATACATATACCTCCCAACCCTTAAACTCTCTCAAGAATCTCGAGGTAAGACAGGTCTTGTAGGTCAAAGTACGATAAACACTCTTTTGAAGTTATAGGAAGAAAGGAGGAAAACCAAAGATTTTTTTTTTCTATCAGACTCGTATCAAGTGATGGTTTGATAAGAAGTCTACGAGGAATAAAGAGTTCCATGTGAGAGAACTAGTATTTAAGTGGTATAAATCCCATGAAGAGATAATCAAACTCACTAAATTGCAATCCATGTGGATCAGACCATATATTTGTCATTAAAATCTTGGCTATCATACCTACCATCTACAATCCTTGGATGGGAGTATGGATTATCTTCCTATCAATGGAAAATATCTTAACCAGTATTTCCAATAGCATTCTAGGATTGTGTCCCTACAGTATGTACATATTTTTTTTCATGTCTTTAGTATTTTTATTTTTTTCATGCCATGTTGTGTCTTTTATTTTTTCTTTGATGTTGTCTCCTTGTGAATAAAACCTGCCGTGAAAGTGTTTTGTTTGGTTCTAATGCATATGGAAAATTTTGAAAAGGGCCTTATGACACACAACAAAATTTGGCTAACTTTCAGTCCTTCTTCTTTGTCTTGGTTTATAACCTTTTGATAAATGATGTCTCAATGGAAAATATGATCTTCTCGTAAGGAGATATTTGAGTAGAACCATGACATCCGTATCTATCCTAGGAACCTCCTTTATAAAATTAATCTCATAATTATTTGGTTCTTGCATGCTAATCCAATCAAGTAGAGAAGGACAAAGGGAAAATATATAGTGAAAATATCAATATCAAAGGTATATACAAATATATCTGAAGGAAAAACCTCGCCTTCTCTCAATAATTCGGGATTCCTCTTCCATCGTGGCAATATAAACACTAATAAAATGAAATGAGCATAAGTAAATAAATAAATAAGAGGTGGAAGAAAAGAAAGGATTCATGTGTATTGAGATGAGGAAAGTAACTTCATCGGGGTACTGAATAGGACTGTTTCCATCAAATCAATGCTTTCATTCCTGTAGTGACTCTGTCGAGGTACTAAACAGGCTCGCTAGCAGTGAAAAAAAATTGGAGATGAACATTAAATACTCTGATCATCTTAAACTCGCAACTATATTACCCTTCTCCTAAATTGAAACAATCGTGGTACAGTTGGCTTTGTGAATGTGTTTAAACAAGAAAGGGAATGGAGGGGAATACATCTATGATTATTTTAAGTGGAAAAACCAATGTAATCCACATGACGAATCAATACTTCCTGAGAGACTAGACCCTGTGCATAAAAGTTAAACCAAAGCAAAGAATTCTACTCACGTGTCACCAAGTGTTATTGTTGCTACAACACCCTCCAAATTTTGCCCTATATCCAAAATTTAGAGCCTACTTTTACCTTGTTAGTTTTGGTTTCTAACGATAAAATACACCCCATGTTTGTCCTCTAATTTTTCTAGTCCCTTTGTGAAGAAGACCTAAGTGTCAAATTTTGGCAAGGGAAGTGTCGCGCATTTAAAAAGGGAGTGATAGTGCATCTTTAAGAAGTAAATTTGGTATTAGTGGGTCCTATCAATCATGAGTACATGTTTTAGACTCATTCCCATTTTATGCATTTTTTTGTTGGTGTCGCCACATGCATTGTAAAGTGTATCTTAAGTGTTGCACTCGGAGGTAAGTGTTCTTTAGCTGTCATATCAATGGGTTCATGTTAGTTTTGTGTTTTAAGTGTTCATTGTTGTATCGTCAATCACTCTAAGTTTGTGATCATGTTCAAGTAATATCCATGTTCCACCCTAGTCTCATTGATCCCACACTTAGTCAAATTCTTGATAGTTCCCTTCCATACCAACCTTGCTTCACTTAGCCTCCTTGAACTGTGCATTGCATAGTTACAAGCCTCATTCAACATCCCCGCCTCATGGAACTACACAATGCGCAATCACTGCCTTGAAGTATTGTGCATTGTGCAATTGCATTGCTCGAGAATTTCCTCTTGCTTCCCAAGCTCTTTCTGCACATTTTGTCTCTCTGTCTCTGTGAATTACACAATTACCCAATTTAATGGCCCAATATCTCTTTTTAACTACGCATAGCACAATCACAGTGGGAAAGGATACCTTAATGTGTCATTTTCTCCCTCAAATGTGCTTTCTTTCTTCTCAAGCCTTCAACCACTACACATTGCATAGTCACAATCATTAGTCTCTCACTCTTGCCTCCTAGAACTATTCACTATGCAATCCTTGAGCCTTCTCTTCTGTCGAGCACTCAGTCCGAAGTTCGATAAGTGAATTTTAGGAAGACAATTAGACTAGGAGATTTGCATACTGATGTTGTCTTTTCATGAGTGGATTTTATCTACAGGTATTATACCTTTACATGACAGGATGATGCAACCAAGGCAAGTATTTAAGATAATGGAAACTAGTCATACTTTTCGGTTGGGGCTCCTAATCCAAATGATGTGAGGTCTAACTAATACTTCACACCAAGGAGACCCCCTTACTGTTGGCAGCATCCAACATATTCAATAGGTTTCTGGTATATAGTGGGGATTTTAAACACTTATCTGAGTATAAGGTTTTCCTCTCAAATCTGGTTGAGAGGGAAACAAGTTTTAATATCATTCTTAGGGACAATTCTACATATCCAATGAAGGGATTTGGTTCTATACAATTTGATTTACAATCTAGAGAATCCATTCCTATTCATGAAGTAATATATGTTCCTAAACTAAAGAAGAACTTGGTATCTATTTCTTCCTTGGAATACAAGGGGGTGAGAGTAGCCTTCATAAAAACAAAATTCATCACCTGACTGATGGCGTCCAAAAATGAGGGATGCCTTTACTTTGGTATATAGAGTTGAAGGACTCTTTAGAGTCAGCAGAAGACCTCTCCTAGCAATGTTACATGACATCAATCATCAAAGTGAACTATCACACCAAAGGTTTGCACATCCACATTATGAAGCTCTACCAAAATTGAAGTTAGTCTCTAGGATTCCTGATATTCACGTTGTTAGAAAATCAGAAAGGCGAAAAGATTTTCATTTTATTTATAATTTACTTATGTTTTTCCTTTATTCTTATTGTATTATTTTCTCTTAATTCATCAATAAATTACCAAATAAGTAACACATATATCAAGGACACTAGATATAGGGAGACAACCAGGGAAAAACCCCATTCTAGGGGAAAACCCAATAAATTTTTCTTCCTTCAATAGTTTTCATGAGATAATCCAAGATTTAATACTTAGACATAAACTTCCTCCACACCAATTCATACTTCTTCTACCTTTTTAGATGATCCTACTTCAACCTGGCAGCAGCAACAACAACAACAACACTTTCTTGAGCCCAGTAAGTTTGATATTTCTTTAGAGACTTCTATATTGGCTAATAGGCTTCGATCTTGAATTAGAAACTTAGATATTGACCCAATACAACTTCTTGAGTTAGCAACACCCAACAACAACAACTTCGACCTATACGTGTCTTGGCATCGACATCAAGCATCAACTGGCAGCAACAACACAAGAGAGACTTTGATCTTCCAATCTAGG
Organism: Pinus albicaulis; assembly: GCA_034641835.2. Lineage (NCBI taxonomy): Eukaryota > Viridiplantae > Streptophyta > Pinopsida > Pinales > Pinaceae > Pinus > Pinus albicaulis. The sequence goes on from CM076573.1 coordinate 800,407,822, forward strand.
GTACGAGAGAGAGAGAGATACACCAAAATTTTGTTTTTCCTTTATCATTTCACCTTGACCAAAATCACACTTATTTATCCCTCTTCCTTCACTTCACACCTTTTTGAGCTTCCTAAGAGACATCGAACTTGCTTGAGATGATGTCCTCCAAATGAATTCGATTTTCTCCTTTTATAGCCTTCAGGTGAGTTCGAATATCCCTCCTTGAGGATGACTTGATAATCTTGAAGCTGACTTGGTGTGGAGGTCAAATAATTCATATTTGACTCAATAATAAAAAAAATTACATGATTCAAAATCCCAAGAAGGGTATTTTTAAATGTACAATGACTCTATAGACTCAGAATAAATCCTAGATGTCCTCAATGGGGACTTTGATCTAAAACATAATGACCCAAGCATGAAACCCATGCTTTAATAATTCATTGTAATAATAATAAAAATTATTTTCTTTATTCTTTTGACAAGTACATTACATAGTGACTCAAATACACTAATGAATACCAAACCTAGTTACATTCTTTAACACTCCCTCTTAACTAGGGACGTATTCATAATATACAAGTATAAGGAAGATCCCAAACTATATGAACTATGAAGAAGTTTTAGGCACCTCAATGCCATGGACTGGATTCTTGACCAGGGAAATCTATCCAAGGTATTTCAACAATTTAGACATCTCAATGCCACGAACTAGATTCCTGATTAGGGAAATCTATCCAAGTGGGCTAAGATGGACTAAAGCTTTCAACCTCACTAGGTACCATCAAGCTTACTTACTAACCATCAACCCAGGGATCCAAGTGCATATCAAAGCTCAATTACCAATGCCACCTTTCCTACTTCAGGAACTACACATCAACACAAAGTGTCATCCAGATGCCCTCCCAGGAAATGCTTCACTTACAAAACCTGGACAAAAAATCTCTTGTGATTAAACTGATCCATAACCAACATGCTATCAAAACTTCGAGAGATTTACCTATACAAACACAACCCCAATAAATAATACACTTTCAAATGTACATACTCAGATACAAACCTTTGTGGTCTTCTAGACAACCTGATGTTTCTTCTCAACTTTTTTCAGTAGGACTATGAACCTTTGACAGTAGATTCCTTAATCGTACACTTTCCTTTCCTACTCCACATGCAGCAACATATCCTTCAAAATGAATTCTCGAATCAAAAATATGTTATGCCCTCCCTCTCAACTAGGGATATTTCTTCTATCCAAGCTCCCTCTTATTATATGGAGATCAACTTCTTTTTACCACATTGGAGAATCATCCATGGCTTCCATCTTTCTCATCATGATTATCATATCAATTTTCTTACGAACATCTTCACCATCTTGAAGATGATGTACCTACATAACTTAGATAGCAAGTACAACCAGATCTATAGAAGCATGAAGTTAATCATATAAAATATTATAATAACGGAAGTATTAGACTTTACAAACATAATCAACAAGAGACTATATTTTAATGTTTCAACTTATTGCCCAAGTTTTGTTACAAACTCTAAATCACATCAATAGAAAAATATCATTCTCATGATATCTAGAGTCTTAAAATTACTTTCAACCATATGACAAGTCCTTTCAAATAGAAAACCCTAGAAACAAACTAGAATAAATTCATCTAATAATTTTCAGAATACATGTGTTAGACTTCCTACTAGGATTTCATGTAAACCCTAGATTTCATACATGAGCTCCAACAATTAAAACCAATCAAAACTAAAAAACATGAATAGATTCTACTAGGGTTTGATGTAAACCCTAGATTTTCCGTCTATAATTTCTTAGCAATCACTAGATAGATTCATGGATTCCATATTGTTATACATACTAGAGAATTTAACTACTACTAGGGTTTAGATGTAAAACCCTAGATTTTCCAAGCAACATCATCCTATAACTTCAAAATTTTACTAGGGCTTGTTTCCAAAGCCTAGGACTCATGACCATTAATAATTAGGTCAACACACATGCATATCTAGGACTTCATCATCAAGCATAGGGACATATTAATACATTAAACATATACCGACCTAGACTAGGCTAGGGTTTAGACCAAATAGACACATATACACCTAGGATTTCATTCGTAGGATATTACTTTAATAACGAGGGTTTTTCTCATAGAACCAATCAAAAACTAAAGATTTACAGTTTCATAACATAGCAAAGTAAACCCTACTATACCAATACATCAAAGGTTTGGGATCTCAAACATCATCATTTAACCCTAACAAGTTAGGATTTTCCTTATCATACCAAAACCCAAAACATGACATCATCATCAAAACTTCAAATATAATTTCCTAATAACCCTGATAAGGCTAGGGTTTCACACATTATCATTAGCATACCCTTAAGTTAGGGTTTTCCAGAGAAATTCATTAGGGTTCTTTATACAAACAATCAAAGATATGAGGAGGGTAGATTTGTCATATGATGAATCACCCTAAACAAGAATATTTATGATTCAATAGAGCTAGACACATCATTAGTAATTAATAATGGATTACCACAGAGAATAATTATACTTTTATCATGAAGAGAATAAAACTTATGGTTTAAGACATACCTTTGTTTCTTAACAAAACTTGTAACTCCAATTCTTTGTATTGTGAGGCCTTCTTCCATAATCCTTGAGTATTCAGAAAGTTACTTCCTAAACAAGTAAATAGGGGTAGAAAGGTGATTAGTATCTAAAATAAATAAATATTAAATAGTACTTGAAACCAAATACTAAAAATAAATTAGATGCTTATATTTGGGAGTTGTTTAGGACTCCCTCCAAAGCTTGAGGGATACCTAAAATGTTATAAAAACAAAAAGGTATTTTTCCAAAAATATGTTAAACATAAATACTAAATATCAAAAGTATACAAATGAAATAGATAAGGCTAAGAGAAAATGGCTTAGTAGTGTAATTCCATTGTATCATATTATTAGGGTTTAAATTTCTTAGGATATGTTTCTTCAACAACATTGTGATCCATTTTATGCAATTGATAATATTCTACCTTGGACATGTCTACCTTCCTTCTTGGTCCCTTTTTCTTCTTGGGGATTCCTTTCTTGTGATGAGTGGTGTAGGCATTTGAAACTTCTTCCTTTTTGGATACTAATGTGATTCTCAATTCCTCTTGGTTGCATGCAATCCATAATTCTTCAAAGGTGGGATATTCCTTCCAGTTGTTGAATCCTGAAGAAAAAGCACTCCAAGAAGGTGGGAACCCTAATAATGAAATGATCACAAGTTCCTTGTTCGGTACAATTTCATCAATGGCTAGAATATCATCTCTAACTCTTCCTATCCTTACAAATAAGGTAGCCACGGTGTACTATTTATTCATATTTTTGGTCCTTAGTTCATTATTCAAAATTTCTACTTGACCAATGTTCTTAATAGTGAATAGTTTTGACAAGGCCTCATACATTTCTTGAGCATGGTCAATGTTGGATATGTATGGGAAAAAAAAATTTTTTATGCATTATACCATTATATTCATGGACACCAATTATAATTCTCTAAATTTCTATCTACATCACAAGAATCTTATGTAGCCTTATTTACTTTCCCTCTAACCAAATATAATACTTTGTTCTTTTCAAGAATGAGGTCATTCCTCTTCTTCCATGATGTGTAGTTTTATGCTCCTTCAAGCTTGTTCTCTCCATTGATTGAGTTATAGATTTTTCTTGAAGGTAGTGAACTTCTTTCCTTAAAAAAATTCCTTTTATGATTCCATGATAAATTCCTTGAAACTTCCTTTTTATTCTTTCTTCACCAAATCTCTGATACCATATTCGTGTTACACTGACCCATGACATTTAGTTGTCTATATGGGTTCATCAGTACCTATTTATTTCTCCCTTAGAGGTCCAAAATCATAAAGTTCCTAAACCAAGTCTTGGAATTGGAGAAAAGCTCATTAAAACCCTAAAAATCCTAACTCTGCACTTTTCCTAGTCATTGCCTACATTACCACGGATTATTTCTCTAAAACCTATGGCACATCCCGCATATTGTTCTCATTAAAACTGCGGACCCCCGTAATAGGTAAAATAAAAGAAAAAGTAAGTTCTAGAAGCCCAGTTGATTGAATATTCTCCCAGTTGGAGGCTTCTAGAAGCGTTATCTGGTCAAGCTTCGCCCCTTCCATTCATGAACCTCTATCTCTTCATTAATGGAGCTATCCCTTGGTTTTTTGAGCTAAAATCCCTTTGTGAGAGGACTTTATCCCTTCCTTATTGGAACTGAAACTACTTCCCTTCTGCTATAAATTGAGATCATGTTTCAGTCTCAAGGGTACTTAGAACTTGGTGGTTTTGAGGTGAATTGTTGAAGAAATTATACTCTCTATATTTGGCATCATTGACATGATAATGATTACATACTCATGTCCATAGTTTCATGCTAATTCAGAGTGTTGGAGTCTTGTCAAACCGAGCGAAACGGTTATTCGGGACACCAAAAGAACCTGTACAAACATCAAGGTGTCAAGGTTGTAAGGTTACTTCTTATCATTCAAAGTTAATACAAATGGATTCTATTTTCTCATTAAGTTGTTCATGTATCTCTTTGAATAATTTAATTCTTGGATTCCTTGATCACTAAGATAGATTATTGATTCTGAATTATTATATCTTGGAGGTGCTTTTGATCCCTTTTTCTTGTCTTTGATCACAGGTCTTATGTGCTGGATTGATATCTTTTGGAGCACCTGGATTGAAGTTCAAAATAAGCGTTGGACTTCAGGTAGGAGAATCTCTCCATATGTAGTTAATTAATAATTCTGAAGCATAATGATCTAGAGAAAATGGTTTGTATTTGTCTATTTGTTTCTAGATATCCTTAGGATACTAGGGGGATCATTCTTGTCCGCAAGAAGGATTTGTCCGTCTAAAAAAATGGTGACTCCGCTGGAAAAAATCTGAACCTCTTTTTCTTTTCATTTTCAGTTTGACTTTTGAAAGATTTCTTTGAGATTTCTTTGATTTTAATTAGCTCAAAACTGGGTTGGGTAGAAGACTCAAAAGGATCCCTAACTGTAAATCTGTATTTTTATTTTTTCCTATATTTGTCCTGCCTTCCACACTTTTTGTTTAAAAACGGAGCGGTAGACTCCGTAGATTTTAGAGCAATATAGTGTGGTACCGCACCTTGCTCCATTTAAAATTGCGGACTTCTGGAAAATTTTTGAAAAAGTAAAAATTATGTTTTCTAGAATCTAATTACTTGATTCTCTATTATTATCCCAACTTGTCTTGACTATCAAAGACCTCTGTGTAAGTTTCTTTCAACAATTTCTGTGTTTGAAGTGATCTTTTCAGCTAGTTTGCATTTTATGAGTGATTGTTTGCCTTGTTTTAATGTTGCTCTGAATCAGAAACTTTTATATACCTCAGCTAATTGCTATGTCATCGTTTTACTGTTGAGCCATTCATCTTGATGCAAATATTTCTCTTATGAAAATTTAATGTTATTTTCATTTGCAAACTTAGAAAACCTTTTAGCTTCATAAGGTCTGAATTTCATTTTAAAACCATTATTGGATGTTTTAGTTTCTTACTGAAATAAGAAGAAAGTTCTTGGTTAGCCTTTACAAACTGAGCTTAAACATCCTCCAACTTTTAGAGTTTTCTTTTATTTTTGAATTTTTGAATTTTTAAGAGTTTTTAGCTTTCTTTTGGAAGAAGTTTGATTCTTGTTGCTGATTTGAATTATTTATGGAATTTCATTTTGAGCAAAAGATCCTTTTTCTATGAAATTGAGTTCTCTGAAATTGTCTTCTTTTCAAAGTTTCTTATGTAGGTGTTGGATCGATAGCGGAGTACGTCTCGATAAAGCTCTTCGGGAATGGGACAAGTCTCTTTCTCTTCGGTTGTCTGACGATAATCTCCTTACTATTGTTTCAACTCTATTCAAGGTAGCTTGCAAAGGGAAAATGACAAGCTTATATAGATGGTGGAAGGGGAGTTGGGATCCCTACAATGGTGAGATTGGCCCTATCCTCAATGAAGCTTCCATGATAGGTGGAAAACCACTTCCCCTACATGGAGATCCGGAGCCAAACCTCCCAACTCATTTTAGAGACTCGTTCAGGAGTTGGCTGGAATCAAACTTCCGCCATTTTTTTTTTTAAATCCTTATTAAGCTTGGCGCGAGTAATACACTGGGACAGAGCGCCAGTTGGCCCTCCCTATTTGGTGGATTTCCCCCATTGGCATGAGGGTTGAACTGGCTGGTCGTGCCTAGGAAAAAATCTCTATTTTTAGGGCTTTTCACAGGAAACTGTCTTCAAGGGAATGATTTTCCTTGTCAAGGGGGATGCCATGAAAGTGGTTTTAGGTCATGTCACTACTCACAGGTCATGAAATAGGCCCTCCAATGTGTAGGACGGGGGATTGCAGGGATGGTGACAAATTACTATGTAATAGTAGGAAAGAAAGAATTGATATTTTGAAAGTTATTGAAATCTCTCAACTCTTTCCTCTAAATAGATTTCATTGAAAAGAAATGAGTTTCTTCTCATATATATGCATTGTAGCGTATTTTTGAAGTCGGGTCGTTAAACATAATTGAAATTTCACTTATGTTCCTTTTTTCCTAAATAAATAGCCAACTAAAAGTAACGCTTAATTAAAATTGATCTAGAAATTTTATATTTTCTAGGGCTCTTTTCACCGACACAACTTAGGCTAGTGTCTTGGAATAGGTTGTAGTTAACTTTCCAAGGTAGTTAAAACAAACAAGTAGTCAATATTGCGGTAGGAAAATCCAATTGTAGCATGTATGCTCTAGGAAGCTCCTCCTAAAGGATTCAAGCACGAGATCATGTCCAAACCAGTGAGGTAATCATACCTATCTCATTGGGAAAGATAACAGATGTGCACGTATTAAAAATGGTAAACCTCAGATAGACCATTGTCAAGGAGCCTGGGGTCACTTGTCGGTAAACCTTGGATTATCTCAAGGAGCTTTCAAGGGGATTAAGCTTGTTACTATGCCCTTGCGTGTATATCGGATCATAGACTATTCCCCCAAGTATATGTGTTCTCGTTGGTGACCTTAGGGGCTATAAACTTTAGGATTATTTCCCAAGATGACGGTGGAGGGAAGGTCCCACTGTACCTGGAGCAGACGTCGACTAGACTCACTTGGACTCTCCGGAGGGTTATCTTCACTCGAGATGGTTTAAGTGGAAAAACTTGCACCGATTTTTTTCATTAAGAAGGTTGTCAAGGTAACTGTTCCAACCGCCATTTTTGCATTAAAATTCTACGATGTTGGATTTCATCACCAACTAGTGTTTTTAGTGTGGGAATCTACTGTTTGTGCGTGGATTGATCTCTTATATTTTTATAGGCGTGTGATTCATTTGATTTTTTCCTTAGTGACTTTAGGATTTTTATTGAAATTTTCATTGATTGTGTATGTTAAAGGTTTTAATCATGGCTAAATTACCGAGACAATCACATAGAATGCAGGGAAAAACCCCCTGAATATACACCAAGCCAATTAGAAAAAATTAAATCTTAAAAAAGAAAAACATCAGGGACTCGATCAACAGAACAGGAAGAAACATCCATTATTATTCGTCTTGATTATGATATATATCAACCGCAAGCAGCAAAGGATACTCCTCAAAAAATTTCTATTTCCAAACTAGTTGAACTTGCTTCTACAACAAGTGAATTATCACCTTCTAAACCTGAAATTTCTGAGCCAGAAACTGAGTCTGCTACATCTGAGCCTACTTTAGAGTTCTTTACTCCAACTCCTAGTCATCATGATTCACCTAGAGTGATGGATCGGATCACAGAAGATCTTCCTCCTGGTCTCGTTAGTATTGAAGAAGTCATTGACACAGAAGAAGAAGTTGGTCTTCCTTCAACTCAGGAAACTTCAGAACTCAGAGAACATGAATCGATTTTTTACAGTCCTTTTAGACAAGACGCTTGGTATTCTTCATTGATAGACTTTCTACAAAACGTTGGTCTGAATTATTCGCCACCCCGAATTCCTTATTACCCTGCACCAATAGGCTATAGACCTCTGTTAAACATGTCTAGTGAGTCATCTATGTTTTCTGAATATCCAGAAACATTTTTGTATGGTGGTCCATCTGTTCCTATAGGATATTAGTCGCTCTCTAGTACTTTCTCGGGAGAATATCCTTTTCCTGACAAACGTATACCATCATCTGGTCCAAATTAATCAAATATTGGAACTTTGAACAATGAACAAATTTATATGATGTCTGGAAATATTCCAAACCCTGGACCTCAAGGTAGTAATTTACCGCCTAGGGGGCGACCTCAAAGTAGTCAAATAACGCCTGGGGGGCAACCTTGAGGACAGTACATACCTCAGGGTCAATATCAACCCCAAGGACAGTATATGTCTCAAGGTCAGTACATGCCTCAAGTTCAATATCAACCTCAAGGGCAGTACCTACAACAAGGTTTGTAGCCTCCTTTAGGACAAAAATTCTACCCGGAACAACAAATGTTACAAGGAAGTGGAAATTATCCAGCTAATTATCAGCTATATGTTCAACCTAGTCATGGTCCTTGTTATGTACAACCTTCAATGGGACCCTCATATCCCGGAGTAAATATGGTGTGGGATCCATCCCAAGTCCAACGGAATTTGTAGCCCAATGTGCAAGTACCTTATTATCAAGCTGGACAACAGGTTGGTTATAATCAAACCCAACAACCAGTCCAGCCTACAATCCAAATACTTGCATTTGGTCCTGTTCAGCAGCCTGGTCCGAGTACACCTAGAACTCCACCACAAATTGTTGCTCCAAATTTTTTCAACCTACCACACCTATTCCTGGAGTGTCTATAGCTCCTATTACTACTGCCCTGAAAATATCAGTACAGATTCCTCAAGTTTCTGCTCTGCAGTCTGGACCTACAATTTAGATTACTGTTCAAATTCATACAAGACAACCTGGTACAAGTACAGTTATAACAAGTCAACCTCAGTTTACTTATCAACCGTATCAAGGGAAATATCGATATGGAATTGTTCCACAAAATCCAATTTACCAGCAACAACCGTATCCTGGGTATACATATCAAACACCTTTTCAACCCCAGTATGGTCCGGTTATTCCTGGTTATCCAGGGGGAATTATGATTCCAAATGCACAGAATATTCCAGGATATCCTATATATCCTCCTCCTAGAACTGGTATAGTTTCACAAGGTTATCAGCAAGACCCTAACCGTCGATTTCCATTCATAGCAACTTTGGATTTACCTGATTTGTCACATCTTACGAATGATCCCATTTATTATCATTTGTATTGGATGCCAATGCCAAATAAGTTTCCCAGTGATATCCCGAAGTTTTAAGGAAAATCAGGAGAGGACCCTTCTAACCATGTCATGACTTACCACCTCTAGTGTGCATCCAACTCATTGATCGACGATTCCATTCATCTTAGAATTTTTCAGAGAAAATTAATAGGATTAGCTTCCAAATGGTACATTGAACTTCCATGAGGCTCATTTAACAATTTCAATGCTCTAGCAACTGCCTTCTTAAATCATTTTCAGTTGCCAGTCAGATACGACAATGGTACAGAATTATTAACTTCACTGAAACAATCTACGTCTACGTACATATTAGATCATATACATGAATGGAGATGTAGAATAAGTTTGGTGAAAGTTTTTATTCCGGATCAGATATTGATAGAATGGTTTATAAAATCATTACTACCAAAAATCACTAAAGATGTAGCTAAAGGAGGAGTTGTTACGGAAGAACAAGTCATTGCTCAAGCTCAGTATCTTGACTTGGTATATACCCAGTCAGGTACTTTGTATGAGAAAATTCCTGATTTACCGTGTCCTGGTCAGATAACAACAACTCCTTCAGGGTCTCATGCCACTGATGGTGTAATCGGTTCAATTAGTATGACAAAAATTAAGAAGAAATATTCAAAGGTTAATTCTCCTATAATAACTCTACCTGATTCACCAAAAGGAGATTCTTCCCTGGAAATTTTTTCCGATATTCACATTGTAGATTCATCTACCACTAAGTCAAAATCTAGCAATAATAAGAAAGGGAAGAATAAAATTAAACATACTTCATCTCCAAAGGAAAAAACTGAGAAAAATAAGCCAACTGATGATAAACAAAAACCTCGTTATCCTTGTCTTATCTGTGACAAGGATCATTTCACCAAGGAATGTCTGCATAGGTCTGAGGTATCTAAGTTTGTCAAAGGTTCACCCACGCCCACTGTCTTGAAGGATCCTTTTCTTGTTCAAGGTAGAAATATTATTAGATCTTCTTCTAATACATTAGCAGATACTTTGATGGTGTCTTAAGTAATAGTTGCGACTCGATTGCAAGACTATGGAAGTAAAAATCCTGTAACTGGTAAAGAAGTAGAAAAATATAATTTAGCACTAGCTACATCTCCTTTGGTTTCTGATCCACTTCATATCGAGAAACCCAATCCTGATCTAGTAATTAAACTGCGTACTAAAGGTGTACTTCATAAATCAGCTTTCAATCCACATGCGAGAGCTGCTCGGAACTACAACATTGTTGAAGATTTAGCTATTTCTCCTTTAGCAATTTCGACCTTAGAAGTGTTGCATTCATGCCCGACACAAAGGAAATTACTCTTATGAGCTATTGGAGCTATAGCTCTTCAGGATTCGAACCTTATGGTCTTTTATTTAGAAAATTTTACACCATGACTCCCTCATCAAATGGCTTTTCAAATTCCAGTACTAGTCAAAAACAGACGTTGCTTTCGTATTGTTATTGATGAAGGAGCATCTACATGTATTATGTCGTTAAATTGTTTGAAATCACTTGGTTCTCCGACACTTAACCAATCCCTAACAATCCTCAAAGCTTTTGATGGAAGATGATTCCATTCATTCGGAATTTTGCAGGATCTACCTATAGAGGTCGAAGGTAAAACCATTAATTTAGATGTGGAAGTAGTTGATGCCCCTCTAGATTACAACCTTCTTCTGGGTCAAAGTTGGTCTTATTCTATGACTGTTGTCGTGTCATCCGTATTTCAATTAATAATGTTTCCTCATCAAGGAAAAATTGTAAAAATCTATCAACTCTCATATTATTCATCTGACCCAGCTTCTACGGATAGTATTCAACATGTTGGAAAATTGACTATCCCTTATGAGGATATTGGAGTAGGTTTAATCAAATATTTCGCTTTAATGGGAACTTTTTCTATGCCTCCACCTAACGTACCGCATACTATTGCTAATATCAATATGATTACATCAAGCACTATTTCATTTGATGATCCTTGGGTAGTGCCTCTAGAGTCAGAACTAGATTCTTTCAATGGCGAGATGCCTTTGAGTCCTTTTGAGATAACATATCAATCAGTAAAATCATTTTCCAATCCACTATCAACTGTTCTAATACAATTAATGAAATCAATGAAGAATCATTTTCACCATCGAGCTCAGCTATAACATCAATTCCCGATCCTTTTAAAGAAGTGTTTTATACTGATGAAAGCATTCGTGAATTTTTGTCCGTAGATGATTTACCATGGGATGATATCCATCATAGGACATCATTTTTACCTGATCTTGATAGATTCGAAAATAATTTTTCATTTATTTTTACAATTGACTATGTCAAGGAACCCCAGATTCCAATATCGATTACAACTTCAGATTCTGAAGTTGATTTGGGAAATATTTCTTCGACGATTCCCATTGACATATTAGTTAAACCAAGAGTTTTTGAAAACATTCATATAGGCGCTTCTTGTACGTTAGATGAAATTACTACATATAAAGCCCTATTTCAAGAATTATGTGACATATTTGCCTATTCTTATGAAGAAATGCCAGGAATTGATCCCAAGATTGTCATTCATGAAATCAAAACTTACCCAGATGCTAAAACTATCAGGCAAAAATTACGTCCGATACATCCACGAAAAGTTTCTACTATCAAAGCCGAAGTTGAGAAATTACTAAGAGCAGGTTTTATTTATCCTATCCCGTTAACGAATTGGGTATCTAATATCGTTCCTGTTACTAAAAAACAAGGAACTATATGAGTGTGTGTCGAATATATGGATATTAACAAAGCTTGTCCTAAGGAAAATTATCCAACTCCTTATATCGACCAAATCATTGACGATTGTGCCGGAAATGAAATCTATTCATTTATGGATGGATTTTCCAGATACAATCAAACAAACATGCTCCTTGCTGATCAACCAAAAATAACATCATTTGTCCTTGGGGAAGATTTTCTTACTGTAAACTACCTTTCGGATTGAAGAATGCTGGTGCAACTTTTCAAAGGGAAATGTCTTACGCTTTTCATGACATTAAACACATTGTGCAACCTTATCTCGATGATTTACCTACTCATTCAGTACATAGGGAAGATCATCCTACTCATTTATGAGCAATTTTTATGAGATGTAGGCATTATAAGATTCGCTTGAATCCCCACAAATGTGTTTTTTGTGTCCAACCTGGTAGATTACTCGGATTTGTTGTTTCTAAAGAAGGAATTCTTGTCGACCCCTCGAAGGTTGAGTCTATTATCAATTTACCTCCTCCTTCCACACTTCGCCAACTCCAATGTTTGCAAAGGAAAGCAACTTTCTGCGTAGATTTATCCAGAACTATGTTGAGTTAACAAAAGGTTTTACCAAGTTGTTAAAACAGAATGTTCCTTTCATTTGGGATGAGATCGTTGATCGATCTTTTGATGCTTTAAAACACGTGTTGACCCATGCACCATTATTGCATCCACCAAATTACAACCAGGATTACTTTTTATACCTATCGGCCTCTGATTCCACCATTGGAATGGTAATAGTTCAAGAGCATGAATTCCACAACGAGAATTTGATTTAATATCTCAGTCGAAATCTCAATCTAACAGAGATTATATATTCGCATGTGGAGAAATTGGCCTTGGTAGCAGTTCAAGTTTTCCAATGATTTCATCATTACATTTTGTTACGAAAAACAACAATGACATCTAATTGCAACCCGATGATGTACATTCTGACTAAACAATTACTCGGGGTCAAATACTCTAAATGGATTGTTATCCTTCAGGAGTTTGATTTAGAATTTGAAAAATCCAAATCAAAGAAAGCACTAGTGTTCTCCGAACTTATGTGTGACTTCCCAAATACTGAGATGGAAACTGTGGTAGAGCATCTGATTGCTGATGAATCTATGTTCCTGATCAGTACATTAGATCCTTGGTATGGAGATACCATAATTTATCTCCAAACCCAAAATTTTTGGCCTGAACTTTCACGTTCACATCTACAAAAGATCCATTACCAATCTCAACAATACAATATTGTTGGAGACACACTTTATCGTCATGGTGCAGATTTAGTATTTCGACGATGTTTAACTCATGAAGAGGCTGAAAGAGTTTTGAATGATTGCCACTCTAGAGCATGTGGTGTTCATATGTTTGGGTATACCATAGCCTAAAAGATATTGGTCGTTGGTTATTTTTGGCCGTCATTATTCAAATATTGCATTCTTGCAGTCCGAAAATGCCACAACTATCATATATTTGATCGAAAGATGATGCACCACCAGCTCCTCTTCACCCCATAATTTCTATTTTTCCTTTTTCAAAATGGGGCATTGATTTCATTACATGTAACCCTCACTCAGCCGGGGGGCATGGGTATATTATTCTCGTAGTAGATTATTTTACCAAATGGACCAAGGCGATGCCTACATTTACGGAAGATGGAAAAACTACAATTACGTTTGTATTCAATCATGTAATTTCTCATTTTGGTGTACCCCAAGCTATCATTACTGACCATGGGAGTCATTTTCGAAACATCATGATGACCAAACGTTCCAACCAACTTGGCCTGTGCCACGATAACTCTACTCCATATTACCCGCAGGCTAATGGTCAGGTTGAAGCTGTTAATAAAGTTTTAACAACCATTATTAAAAGGATAATCGGAATTCATAAATCGAATTGGCATACCATGTTTTTTTTTCAGTACTTTGGGCATACCGAACCTCAGCAAAAAATGCAATAGGGTTCCTCATTTTCAACTGGTTTACAGTTTATAAGTTGTTTTACCTATTGAATGTGAAATACCATCACTCCAATTAACCATAGAATTACTACCAGCTACTTTTGAAGAGGAAAAATGCTTTTTGTACTTAGCACAATTAGATGAGACTCGGCGTACCGTTGCATTAGCAGCCGAAGCTCATAAAAAACACGTTAAAGCTCAGTATGACTGAAGTGTTACACCTCATGTTTTTTCAGAAGGTGACCTAGTCTTGGTATATGATCAAGCTAACGATAAGCTAGGAGCTGGGAAATTCGAACCAATGTGGCATGGCCCGTACATTGTCAAGCAAGTGATTACAAAAAGGGCTTATGAATTGACTGATTATGATGGGGTCTCTGTAATATTCCAAATTTTTCCTTCAATAAATTGGAATATTAATTTTTTCTATTTTCACTAAGGAGATGAATAATTGGGTGAGAAGGCCCATTCATAATAAAAACATGGATAAAATCCCTCTAGTATGAAAGGGGATTAGCCTTGGAACTAGATTTCACACCCTCATGTGTGAAAGGGGATATTTTGCAAAGAGGCTTGGTTAAGTTTGACCAAGTCAAACAACACAGAGATATGAGGTGGAAAGCACTCTATGGGACAGCGCAGTGAAAGAGGAGGGAATATTCCTTGAAGGAGGAAACCCTAATAGAGTGGGACCCATGGAGAAGGAGCTCTCATGTGTTTAAAAGGAGGGCAAGGCAACCATTTTTTCTCATGCATATGATTATTGATTTCATGTCTGCTTAGACATTTCTGCAATCCCGGTTGTTTAGCTGAGTTGTTGTGCTGCTTAGCACAAGGATCTCCTATTTAGGAATCCTTCTCCTTTCTTGAGAATCCTCTTGAATTAGTTTTAATTATTTGTCTCACATCTAGGCTTGAGGCCAAGCATCCTCCTCCAGGATAGTGTTATTATTGAAGTAGCATAATTCTGTGTTGCAGGGTGTTGCAGTGAGGAGTCACAACACCTCTTCCATCTCTTGTTTTTCAGAGGGAGAGTCTTGCTTTCCTTTGGATGATTAGATTGGAAACCATTGGAGCTTATTGCAGATCTTGGCATTGGGCCAACTCATTCCTTTGCCCCTACAGTGCAGTTTGCTTCAGTAACTGCGTTATTTTCATGGTGCATTTGTTGTGGGGTTTTGTATTGCTGATTGGAGGGTGAGATTTCCAATGATAGTATGAGCCTTCACTTGGAGAATCCCTTGGAGGAGGTTTACTTCAGATCATTCATCATATTCAACCTTCTCTATGTATTTCTAGTTTCTGTGTTGCAGCTGTTGCCCAACAACTCCGACATTTTTGCCATTTTGTGTATTTCAACCAATCCCTTGGAGGATTGATGTATTATTGCTTATAAGGGTTAAATCTTTGCTGCCCTATTGTATTTGAGCCGTATATTGTCATATCTTCTAGTTATCATGTAATATGGAGCAGTACCTTTTATAAACTGCGTCCACTTAGCCTGGGTTTATGCAGAAATAGTAGTGTTCTTCTATTTTCATGTACATGTCTTGTTGAGGCTTGCATTGCCTTTCTTGAGTGGATGTTTCCTCAAGAACTTGTACTTTATTTGCTGCTAAAACATTATTTGTTGGCTATATATATCTTCTTGGCTCACAGCTCATAGAATAACGTTTTTAATCTATTGTATGTTGCAGTCCCTCATCGGACACCTTTTGAGGACATCTAGTAGTGGGAGATTTGTTTAACCACTCTAGAAGGATTTCTTTGGAGCCATCTCTTGGATTTAGGACTTAGATACATTGAACTAAGGGATCCAGGTCCTGGTTTAAATTCTTATAGCAGCCATTACTGGAAAATGCATTTTCCAGTAATGCCTTGCTAGCTGTTCCAGATTCGGGATATTACAATCTCTTTACATAAACCCAGAAATGGAATTTATCTCAAGAGATATTATGCTTGATTCTTGTGTGAAGATCTCACCTATACATTAGTTATTTTTTCTAGTTATATGACTTAGATTATATGTGTGTGTCTAGTTTAAGTTTTCTTTTACTACTATCACTGCTTATCTTGATTACTCTTGATATTGCAGATGTCGACACCCTTCAAGCGTACATTGGTTTTTCTGACGGTGTCTGTTGTAGTACACGAAATATTTCTTCTGCAGCCCGGGTTATTTATTCACCCACTGATGAGTTAGTTTCTATGCATGGGGTAAGCCTTGGTCAAACAATGAATAATGTTGCATAATATAGCACAATGATTGAGTTATTATCTGATGCCATTTCATTTGGCATTCAGCGTTTGATCGTTAGGCTAGACTCAAAACTCATTATATTGCATTTAAACAGATTATACGTAATTAAAAATCCAGTGTTACTGAGATTATTTTTGAAGGTTCGTCTCTTGGAAAGGCATTTTTATTACATCAAATATCAACACATTCCAAGAAATTTAAATACATTGGTTGATGCATTAGCTAATAATTTTATAAATAAAAATTTGCAACGTTAAAAAAGTAAATCAAAACAACATTCAATATGTGTTGAACAAGATAGCTGGCGAAATTAGTAATATCATAGATAAGAGTTTGTGTTTCAAAAAATATTACATCGTCCGCGATCATAGGTTTAAAACACCTTATGATCCGAGAAATAGTGATACAAAAAACAAAAATACAATAGTCTGTGATGATCATCCACTATCCATGGTGATTATCATGATAATAAACTATTTCCCACACCACCCTATGCATGTATCTCCTAAAATGGCCATGAACACCAACAACGTGTCTCTGGAGACAAAGAGGAATATCATCCATCGATGTCTGGGATATCTCTAGTCAACCTCTCCAGGTTGTGCTCTAAGTTAGTAAGAATTTCTGCTTCCTAGTTCTGTGGCTATGCAACAGGCTCTGTTGGATTCCTTTCGAAGCGGCAGAGAGTGGCTGGCCTTCGTGGACCAACATCTACATTTACAATTTTTGTTATCAGTATTGGAAAATCGAAAAATAAAAATAAAAATTAGAGTTAAGACACATCAAAAAATTCATTTACCTGATTCATCCCATTGTGTCAATTTCTACGTTCAATTTCACTCTTTTGGACATAAGGATATCTGTAAGGCCTGACGTTTGTAGGAACACTTCCTGGGATAAAATGAATAGCATGATCATGATCACGAATAGGTGGGATTCCTTTGGGAGTATCAACACCTTGGAATGATTGCCCAATACTTTCTGGAGATCTGGAGAAATAGATGATTTTGATGTTGGAACTTCTAGTGAGCATAATTGTGCAATTATGCCCCGTTTTTCTTTCTTTAGAAGCCTTTTCATGACATTAGAGCTTATTATCTTTCCTGGCTTCCCTGTGATACCCCGTAATTCGATTTCCTTTCCTTCCGAAAAAAAATTTCAAGAAAATTTCTTGAAAATTAAAAGTTATCGTCCCTAAAGATTGTAACCATTGTACTCCTAGTACAACATCAGCACCACCCATTTGGATGGAAAACATTGGACTATTCAATACATATTCCCCCATGGCTAGCTTGATATTATGGCATTTTCCAGAGCAATTTATAGTTCCTCCAGTTGCAACCATCACTTGACATTCTGGTGCTGAGTATAGGAAACAATTCAATTCCTTCTCTACCTTATAATGAATAAAATTATGGGTACTACCCAAATCAATCAACACTATTACCTTTTTCTTCTGAGGTCTCTATCTCTATTGAGATGTATCTGCCAAAGTTACTATATGATGGCTCAGACTCATTTCTTTCTAGGGTTGATTCCTGTGTATCCTTCATCATTTTCTTCAATCTATGTAAAATAATTTCTTCTTAGCACACCTATGACCTTTAGTGTATTTGCTATCACAACTATAGAAAAGCCCTTTTTCTCTTTTTTCTTCCAATTGTTGTGGTGTCAACCTTGTAAGTTGTGGAAATCTAGGCGTAGCAACACTTCCTTATTTATAGAAGTGAGTGGTAGGCTTCCTTGTCGCCATAATTTTACATTCAATTTTTCTTGCCAACCTGAATACCTTCTCCAATGAATCAAGTTCTAAAACGCGAACTTCATGTTGGATGTTATCCTTTAAAGTACCTATGAAGAGATAAATCCTGTGTTCCTCTGGAATATCAGTTACCCTTATATTCAATTTTTGGAATTCCTCAATGTGCTCCCCCACTAAACCCTTTTGTTTGAGATTTATCAATTGGCTAAAGAAGGTGTTTCTCTTTGTATCCTCATAATGTGCTATCATTTCCTCTGTAAAAATTGACTAAGTGACAATTTTTTTACGGGAGCAAAGCCATTGATACCATACAAATGTATTTTGTTCTAAATGTAAAGTTGCAATGCGTACCTTTTGTGTGTTTTGCACGTTATGGAGATCAAAATATTGCTCCATCTGTAGTATCCATGTTACAGGATCCTTTCCATCAAACTTCCTCATATCCATTTTTGGAATATGGTGGTTCTTCCCGCCAACATTAGAGTTTATGAAATCATGATTAACATTTATTTTGTTCTCATCATGAGTGTCTTCTACTATCTTTTCACCATTAGGAAACATTTCTTGTATCAACTTTGTCAAACCTTCCATGTCTACTTTTAGATCATTCTTCATGTTTTCCATTTTTTCATCGATCTTAGCTTCCATGTCATCCATCTTAGATTCCATGCTAGCTTCCATGCCATCTATCTTAGATTCCACGCCTTTCTTCAAACCATCCATATTATTCTTCAAACCATCCATCTTCGCTTCCACGGCTTTCTTCAAAACTTCCATTTCATTTTTTTCTGCTCTTTGCGAGAGCGAAATTTGGTGCACTTGCTCTTGTAATTTTGATACATCATGTTGCAATTCTTCATCTTCACGAGTCATAGTAGAGCCTTCTGAAGGCTTAATGGGTGTTGAATTATTTTTAAGGGGCATTTTTTCTAACCCAATACTGATATCTACTCTACATTACACCCTTGTAATCAATTCAAATTGATTCTTCAAACAAGACTTATGCAATTCGGAAAAAAACAAAAACACACACACCTTTTTCTTTCTTTTGAGGAGCTTGATATTTAAATTGGATTATATCTGTGATTGTGGCTCTTCAATATCTGAAATTTGGCACTGAGGTAGCCCTCTAAATTCTCTTTTGAATGCCATAGGTCTGTCCTGATTCGGATTCTCCAAGGAAAAGTTATGTCCAGTCTCCCACAATGACCTAATTATGGACTGGTTCAGTAGAGCGAACTTGTACGACTTGTCACATGTCACTATTTTGTCCTTCAACTCTGAAATTGATATAAAATAAACTACATTCTATGTACTTGTGACCACTTTTTACGGCACTCCAATCCGATGCTCAGAGAGAGAGTTATGAATATTTTCCCACGATCACCTCTTTAAGATGAAATTCGGGAGCCTGAAAAAGCACTACCTTCCACAGATAATATCTCTGAAAATATTGCGAACCAAGCTCTGAAATTTTGCAACGAGTTTCCTCAGGATTTCGGCTTCGCACCCTAAAAATTTCAGATTATGAACATTCGTAGAAAAAAAGTTATAGTGAAAATTCCATGATGACCTGTTTAGAGCAGCGAAACCCTAGCATCCAAAGCTCTGATACCAAATGTTGTGAAACCAGCTCCAAAAATAGAAGAAAAGAGATATCAATGCCTTATAAATAAGCCACTTCGAGGAGGAAACCTCCAATAAATTACATAAATGAATAATTCTTGGATGATACAAATGACCAAAACCTCTTTCTATATATAGGAGTCCATGGGGCCACAATGTAATCCTAACCAACCTAACAATAATAATTTAAGGGCACAATAATAACAATATTGGGGTTACAGGGGTACAAAAATAACAATAAGGGGGGCTACACTAACATAATAAGGGACTACACTATTAATATAGAGACCTAACATAGCTTTAGGTCAATTGTCACCAAACCATCTGCAGTGTTGTTATGTGTTCAAGAGGTCAGTTCAAATAAACCATTCATTGCAAACATTTGTCTCCATTCGCGTTGACCATCCATAAGTAAGTCCTTGCAAATATTTCTTCAAAACTTAATCTAATGGTTTCGTGTCATGGGCTTTCCTACGATGGATCAATTTCTATCGACGACAACTCATCATCTAGAAAGTTGATCTATAATCCTATCAGTACCTTGGGAGTTGCATGCCCTAATGTCAGGTTCCTCGCCTTCGACAACAGGTTGCATCATTGACCTTCGATCGAATGATTCTGTGAAGTGTTCGACTTCAGATCATATATTCACATTTCATAGATTGTACTGAGTACTTTGAGAGCCATTTTCATTATTGGTGGTTTCTCTCACACTTGTTAACAGTTCACATCATTGACTGGTAATCAAGTGGTTTCTACCATGTTCAAATTCGACCAAATCAATCACATGGATAGAATCATACTCATTCGAGAAGTGGAAATCAAGACCCTAGATCTAGTTTCCACCATCCAAGATACGAGGAGTTTTATTATTAATCATATAGTAGACTACTTATGACATATGGTTGTGTCCATGCTGTGTCTACTATTATGTAATTCTGAAATCATTTATGTACCATAACATGTAATTAGTTTTGAACTGAGTATGGGAATGCCTACCTCAGAGATGATATATATATATATATATATGTTTGCATTAAATTTTTTCACAAGTTTCAGCCTATATGCCTGTAGCCCAATCCTCGGAATGATAAAGCACTTCACTCTTCAGAATTACTTTAGACTTCACAATTTAGGGGGCAATCTGTTACACTAAAATTTGTCACCATGACATTTAGCTTTCTATATGAGTTCATCAGTACCTATTTATTTCCCCCTTAGAGGTCCAAAATCATAAAGTTCCTAAACCAAGTCTTGGAATTGGAGAAAATCTCATTAAAACCCTAAAAAGCCTAACTCCGCACTTTTCCTAGTCATTGCCTGCGGTACCGCAGTTTATTGCTCTAAAACTTGCGGCACATCCCGCACATTTTTCTCATTAAAACTATAGACCCCTGAAAATGGTAAAATAAAAGAAAAAGTAAGTTCTAGAAGCCCAGCTAATCAAGTATTCTCCCAGCTAGAAGCTTCTAGAAGCATTATCTGGTCGAGCTTTCCCTCTTCCATTCATGAACCTCTATCCCTTAATTAATGGAGCTATCCCTTGGTTTTTGGAGCTAAAATCCCTTTGTGAGAGGAATTTATCCCTTCCTTATTGGAACTGAAACTACGTCCCTTTTGCTATAAATTGAGATCATGTTTCAGCCTCAAGAGTACTTAGAACTTAGTGGTTTTTAGGTCAATTGCTAAAGAAATTATACTCTCTATATTTGGCATCATTGGTATGAGAACGATAACATACTCATCTCCATAGTTTCATGCTAATTCGGAGAGTTGGAGTCTTTTCAAACCGAGGGAAACGGTTGTTCGAGACCCCGGAAGAACCTGTACAAACATCAAGGCATCAAGGTTGTAAGGTTACTTCTTAACATTCGAAGTTAATACAAATGGATTATATTTTCTCATTAAGTTGTTCATGTATCTCTTTCAATAATTTAATTATTGGATTCCTTGATCACTGAGATAGATTATTGTTTCTGAATTATTATATCTTGTAGGTGCTTTTGATCCCTTTTGATTTTCTTTGATCACAGGTCTTACGTGCTAGATCAATATCTTTTGGAGTGACTGGATTGAAGATCAAAATAAGCGTTGGACTTCAGGTAGGAGCATCTTTCCATATGTAGTTAATTAATAATTTTGAAGCATAATGATCTAGAGAAAATGGTTTGTATTTGTCTTTTTGTTTCTAGATATCCTTAGGATACTAGGGAGATCGTTCTTATCAAGAAGGATATGTCTGTCTAACAATTCGAAAATGATAAAGGTATAAATATTTTCTTGTACTTGATAATTTACTTGTGATGTTCCAGTATTCTTATTATTTTTATTATTATATTATTTTCTCTTAATTCATCAAGCAATTACCAAAGAAATAACACATAGATCAAGGACACTAGATATAGGCAGACAACCATGGTAAACCCCACTCTATGGGAAAACACAGTCAGTAATTCTTGCTTCAAAATTTTTCCTGAGATAATCCAAGAATGTAGACTTTAACACAAACTTCCTCCACACCAATTCAACCTTCTTCTTCCTTTACAGATGATCCTATTTCGACTTGGCAGTAGCAGCAACAACAATAACACTTTCTTAGACCCAGTATCTTTGACCATCATTTAGACACTTTGATCTTGGCTAAGAGACATTGATCTTGACTTAGAAACTTCAATCTTATTATTACAACTTCTTAGGAAAACACCCAACAGCAACTTCGACCTATACTTGTCTTGGTTGCGCATCATGCAGCAACTGGCAACGGCATCAGAAAGAGAACTTCGATCTTCCAATCTAGGGCACGAGTGAGAGAGATAGACGCACCAAAATTTCGATTTTCCTTTTCTACTTCACCTTGAACAAACTCGCACTTCTTTAGCCTTCTTCCTTCACTTCGCACTTTTTTCGGCTTCCAAAGAGATATCGAACTTGCTTGAGATGATGTCCTCCAAATGAATTCGATTTGCTTCTTTTATAGCCTCTAGGTGAGGTCAAATAGCCCTCCTCGAGCCTGACTTGATCATCTTGAAGCCAACTTGGTGTGGAGGTGACATAATTCATATTTTACTCAATGCTAAACAATAACTCTATAGACTCAAAATAAATCCTATATGTCCTCAATGAGGACTTTGACCCTGTCTGAGAATGACCTAAACATGAAACATATGCTTTAATAAGTCATTGTAATAATAATAAAAAATATTTTCTTTATTCTTTTGAGAAGTACATTACATAGTGACTCAAATACATTATTGAAGACCGAACCTAGTTACATTCTTCAACACAAGCTAGACACGATGGATTATGTCGAGGATGTGTTAGTGAAACAAAGACAATGGGACCATTCCCCTCTAACAATAAAAAGACTGAAGAAACTCTCCAACTCATTCATTTTTACCTATTTGGATCCATGCATGTGCATACTCTTGGTTTCCACCTCTAATGCATAAATTTTATTGATGATTTCTCCAAGAAAACATGGATATACTACTTGAAGCATAAGGATGAGACCTTTGATATGTTCAAGGACTTCAATGCATTTATCAAATATCAAACAAGGAAGAAAATTAAGATCTTCGGGTCTGACAATGGAGGAGAGTAAATTTCAAATGAGTTCATAGACTTCTGTAAGAAGGAAGGTATTAAGAAATAAACTAGTGTACCTTACAACCCCGAACAAAATGGAGTGGCTGAAAGAAAGAACCGATCCATTGTGGAATTTTCCTGATCTATGCTCCATGATCAAAAGTTGTAGAAGTTCCATTGGGGAGAAGCAACAAATACAACAATGTATGTTCAAAACATGGTCCCTCATCAAGATTTGGACAACAGGAATCCTGAAGAAGTATTCACATGTGTGAAGCCTGACATTGGACATCTCAGCATATTTGGCTACCCTGTATATTTTCATGTGTCGAAGGACAAGAGGAACAATATGGAATCCATCGAAAGGAAATGTACATTTGTTGGGTACTGTGAAAATTCTAAAGAATTTAGAATATATATACCTGGTCAAAGGAATAGTCAGTTTATTAGGGATGTAAATTTCGATGAAGATGTTTCCCTTGGAAAATCAAGGGACCTTACTCTACCTCCTCTTGAGCAGAAGGATTATGATATGGATCTAATAGAAGTATATTTTGTGCCAAAACCTGATAAGGACATTGTTGATGATCCCATGGAACCTTTGGATCCTCCTCCAAGTGATCCTCCTGCCAGGAAGAGAACATTGTGGCTTAGAGATACATTAAAGGATGTTGAGAGACACATTCCCGCTTAGAGAAAGTAAAAAACCTTGTCGATATCAGGGATGTTTCATAGCCATGAGTACAATAATTCAAGTTGACCCACCTACCTTTGATGAAGTTGTGAAAGAACAACTTTGGAAGGACGTTATGGCTGAGGAGTATGAATCGATTATGAAAAATTATGTATGGGATGTTGTTCTGAGACCTAAAGGGAAGTCCATTGTAACTTCAAAATGGTTATACAAATCAAACAAGAGATGATGGAAGCATCGAGAAGTATAAGGCAAGGTTTGTGGTTCCAGGATTGCCCTAGAAAGAGGGAGAATATTATGAAGATATATTTTCTCCCATTTCTTGCAACACCACCATTAGATTGATTGTTTCCCTTGTTGCTATCCAAGTATGGAATCTTCACCAGATGGATGTAAAGATGAAATTTCTTCATGGAATACTATAGGAAGAAGTTTACGTTGAGCATCCACATGGATTTTAAGTGAAGGATCGAAAGACATGTGTTTACAAGTTGAAGAAGGAATTATATGGCTTGAAGTAAGCCCCCAAAGCCTAGTATTCCGATATTGATAGTTATCTAGTGAAGATTAAATTCACGAGAAGCAGTGTCAACCCTAACCTATACTTCAAAGTGGTCCATGGTATGCCTTTGATTTTGGTTTTATATGTCGATGATCTATTCTTGATAGGTAGTGAGCCCCTTATCCTCGAGTGTAAGAGGAATTCAGCCTCTAAGTTTGAGATAAAGGATCTTTGTATGATGTATTATTTCATGGGATTAGAGGTTTGGCATAAACCTGGAGATATTTTCCTTTCTCAAGGAAAATATGTCGTGAAGCTATTGGAAAGATTTGGAATGGAAGAATGTAAATCCTTTTCCACCTTGATGGAGATGAATTTCAAGAATTTGTGCGGATATGTTATTGGATTTGACCTAGCTAACCCTTCTGAGTATCAACAACAAAATGGGGAATTGATGTTGCTTGTGAACACCCATCTAAACACATGATTTGAGGTGAAAATTTTGATTTAATTCATGACTGGGCCACTCCATGCACATTGGGTTACTTCCAAACATATTATGAGATATTTGCAGCAGGAAAATAACCTTGGTCTGATATATTATACCAGGCAATAACAACTACATGGATATATTAATGTTCATTAGACTGGAAACATTATTGACATGAAGAGCACATCAAGGTGTTGCTTTAGCTTGGGATGTGCTATGATATCTTGGAATATTAGGAAACAAAATTTTGTAGCTTTAAGCACAACCGAGGCATAATACATTGTTGCTAGAATGGCTAGTTTTGAGGTGGTTTTTGTTATCACTCCACTGGATCTCTAAGGCTGAGAAAGAGTCCAAACATTGGTAAACACCGACCAATATTTTAGCTTGGTAGCTAGCCCAACCAAACTGAAGAGTGCTCTCTCCACAAAATAATAGCTAAGAGGGCTGGATGAATTAGGGTTTTAGGCTAGGTATGAGTACAGGGGTTTTTTTGTTTGAATTGGTTTTGCTGAATGGGTGAATTAGGTCAAAGAGGCTAGGTTAGGGAAAATAAGGTTAGGGTTCCATGGATTCAATGGGGCAAGTTAGGTAGGGCTTCAGATTGAGATGGATAAAACTGGTGAGGAGCTAAAAATAGAAAGAAAATACCTGTATTCTTTCTAAACTGAAGAAAATGAACAAATTATGAATATTTTCCCAAAACAGAGCATGTGAGATGTATTCTTCTTATCAACCTGAAAATCAACATATAGTAGAGGTGAAATGGATCATGAAGACAAAAAATTCATACATATGTGAAATAAGAAGAAACTATACTAAATTTCCATACCACAAGTATCCCAAAGAAATAGCTGCAACTCTTTCATTAATTTCCTCCAAAATATTGATTACAGTAGAGTCTCTAATCAATGCAACAACATCCAACCTCTGAAATGAGTCAAAAAGTACAATATATAGACCTCAAAAAAACTTATCCCAACCTCAGGGGTCAAATCCATGTGTTTATCTTCTTTTTCTACAGTTGGTTTTTCATTTTCTGTTTGTGTTTCCACTGTTTTACTGTTTTTTATGTTCTTTTCAGGGACAGTTTGAGTTGCAGTGGAAGTTTTGGCAGGTTTTGAAATTTCAGCAACTGTTTTGGCAGTAGCTGTTTTGGGATCAGCTGATTTGTGATCAGTAGCAGATGTTTTTGGATCAGAAATTGTTATTTTAGTAGAAGTTGTTGTCTTAGAAGCAACAGATTTTTGATGATCAGCTAGTGTTTGAACATGTAATGTCAACAATTTTAGGACTAGGGGAAATTTTATGACTAGAAATTTTCTAATTAGGATTTGAATTTTTCTGAATTAAACTAGATTTTTTCTAGGTTTCCCTAGGGAGAATTTGCAGTAATTTGGTTGTAGGATCTTCTACTATTTTCTTTGTCCGAGTTTGGGTAGATTTCTTAGTAGGGGCTTGTACATTTTTCTTACTCCTAAGGTTATGTTTCTTGTGAACTTCATTAATGGAAAACTCATAACCTTGCTTATAATCAAAAGACTCCCCAGATTCTAACTGTAACTGTTGTAATTCATATAATTCATGTTCTTCTTGTGTAAGAAAAATATTATTATCATCATTGATTCCCATTAGATTAATCTGGTTTTCTTCATATTCTTCATTTTGGTGAGAACTTTTAGCATAGTTCTCTTGGAAAGGTGGTCTTATTGGTTTATCAGGTGTTGATTCTCTAGATTTACCAATATTGGTGTTTTTTCTAAAATCGGGATTTCTTATTTGAGGGCCTTGTTGTTGATTATCCCACTGGGGTTTCCTTTCCATACTTTCTAATCTATCCTTCATTTCCTCAATGGATTTTGCTAAACTATCTATTTTGCTATTTGATGTAGATGTTTCCTCTTTTATTGTTACTCTTCTTTCATTTCTCATTCTTGCTCTCTTGGCTAAAAAATTGGCTGCTACACTAACTGCTATGTTTTTCATTTGTTTTAGTGTTTCTGGGTTCCTTTCCCTCAGTTGGTATGACATATCCATATCAAAACCATCAGGAAATTTGAGTAAGGTTAGATCTGGTGGGGGTTTAATGTTTGTTGGAATAGCATTATAGACACTGTTGAATCTAGTACAATAGTCCTGAACTGACTCATTAGGTCCTCTTTTTATGTGTTCATATTCAGGAAAATTTTGTAAAGGATTCTTCTTTTTCTCCCATATTTTGATAAAAAATCTATGGAAGGCTTCTAAATCAGCAATATGATTTGCAGGTAAAGCTTTAAAACATTTTTTACTTCTCCAGCTAAATTTTGGGCAAACAGTCTCTTTTGGACATCTAATTCATCAATTTCATGCAATTCAAAGTAATCAATCATTTTGTTAACATGTTGTTGTGCAGTGTATTGACTAGTTCCATCAAATTGAGGGATTTTTCTTTGATAATCTTGGGGCATGTTATGTAACTGCCCTGGTAGGACTAAAGGAGCATATCTGGCAGCCATGGCTAAGATTCTGGCTGGACTGGGAGGTAAATGTGTGGTACTTGGTGATGAGGTTGGTACACTAGAAGATGTACTTGGAAATGTTGTTTAAGTGCTTGAAAATGCAGCAGCAGTGCTAGAGGATGAACTTGCATTATTTGGGGATGGAAATAAAACTCTAGGTTGAAGAGGAAGCTTAGAGATAAAGGATTTTTGGAATGAGGTGTATTGGAAATAATAGATGAGGTGGTACTAAATAAATTTGAATTTACAGACTCTAAATGACTAGTAGAAGGCTTAGGGGTATAAGCAGATAAAGCAGTCAATTCTACATAATGTTGAAAATATGCTTCATCAATTTCCTCAATCAAAGTTGCAATTAATGCATAAAGTTTATCATAAGGTTCTATACCTTTTTCATCTTAATCAAGTGAAACAGTTTCCTTCTAGTTTCAATAAATGAAATGAAATCAGGATCTATTACACTATTAGATATGTCACTTTATGATTTAGTTCTAAACAAAGATTGCTCCAAAGTTAAATCAAATTTAATGTCTTGTAGACTTGATAATTTATTGGGAAGAGAATTTTCTTTGATTAATAGATTTTTATTACCTAAAATTTCTATTTTTTTTGTTTTTCTTTAAAATTCTATCAAGATTATCTACTATTACAGTGGGTTCTGGATCAGGTTTAGACCTAGTATAGTAGGTTTCTCGAAGCTAGAATTTTAGTTTTTAATGAAAAGTTTACTTAAAAACTCTTTAAAGTAATCTTAAGGTGAAAAGATAAGTAAAAATAT
Organism: Pinus albicaulis; assembly: GCA_034641835.2. Lineage (NCBI taxonomy): Eukaryota > Viridiplantae > Streptophyta > Pinopsida > Pinales > Pinaceae > Pinus > Pinus albicaulis. The sequence continues at coordinate 800,436,120 of CM076573.1, forward strand.
TTCATTTAAGATTTATTTTAAACACTGAGGACTGGTTAGTTCCCCAGTATGGTCGCTAGTATGTTATCACTCCAATAATTCTTAAGGGTTGTATATATTTTGGTTTAAATAATATCAGAGTTAACCACAAAACTACTTTCAAGCCTTAGGATCTAGCCTTCCAAATGCTCAGAGAGGGCTCTCTCTATATGATTTATCTTTGTTGATTTTAGTTGATTTTAGGCTAGTTATGTAGGATTACTTGGGATTTTGATTTTGGATTTGGTTTGGTGGTGGAATCACTAGTTCAGATGGATATATGTAGGTATGAATTCCATTGGGAAATTGGATTCAAAGTGTCAAGCACTCTGAGAAGAATCAAGGTTCTAAAGGGAAGTGTTCATAGGGCAAGATATATGAGTTACTTCAGATCCTTAGGTTGATGGTGAAAATGGTTTCAATCGGGATGAGAGAGCAATTAAGAATTCTTAGATCCGGATAATGAGTGAATACAAAGAGGTCAATTGAAACTAGGGAGAAATTAAGAATTCCCTAAACTAGATATCTGTAGAAAACATGAAAATGACATAACAGTTCAAGACAGAGTGCTTTTAACATATTCTAAAATAACATTCTTGTTATACATTTAGATTTAAAGAAACATACAAGTATTGTGAAAACTTCAGATAAAAACAAAGAACATTCGAGAATACTTCACTGAAGTGGGACAACACATGAATCCTGTAATATAGTCTCTTTATTGCTCAATACAGTCTGCTAACTTGAAAATGGTACAAAAAACCCTTAGGTTTCAGCTTAGTACAACTATAGAAATGTCTAGCAATTCATCCACACTCAATACTTCAAAATTTGAAGTATTTATACAAAAACTCTTACAAAATATCCTAAAACAAACTTAGGAAGTATTCAAGGAAAAATAAATATCTTCATGCAAGAAGATAGAGACAACTATCTAACTAATGCAAGTTGTCCATGCTTTTATTGAATTTTCTGTTTGCTATCTTTGATTTGTTGTTGATTTGTATCTTTGTTGTTTGCTTAATGAAGGATGCAATTGAGTTTCCTTTACATTGGATGTATTTAACTTTCAATTCTATTTTGACTTTAGATATTTGACTTTCACCTGATACTCTTTAAACTTTGATACTCTTTGATTGTAACTGTTGTTTTTACTACAAACTGTTACTGCTTTGCTTTATCTGTTTTAACCTTTACTGCTTTCATAATAAATCAGTTAAACTTTCCCAATTCTTTGCATTTGGTAACATAATTTTCACCATCCTTTTGAATATCTCATCTGCCTCTGTATATTTTGAAAAAGTAGGCTTGTTGATGAATAGGTGTTTTACCTCATGTTGCAAGTAAAAAAGATTTTCAAAACTCGTGTAGAGAACTTTCCCTGTTGGAATTACTTGTGAAGAAGGAAGGTTAGCTTGATCCTTAGCCACCTCTCTTATCTTCTTATCATAATCTTCTTGTTTCATCAATTTTTCATGAATAACCATGGGATTTGGTAGACCTTTCTGCCTCAAAATATCAAACTTCATCATGAACCTGGTTATGGCTATCTCCATGTTTTGGCATTTTTCTTCAAGTTTAATCATTAAATTTCTTTTAGAAATTACCTTCCTAAATTCTAGGATTGTTTTTGTCCTATCACTAATTCCAATTTCCTCCAATTCTTACTTATTCTTGGAATTAAGAAATTTGATTATTTCATTAGCCTCTTCAAGTTTCTTTCCAAGTTCTTCTTTGATTTTTTGGATGGCTTCACCTGTTGCTTTGATGAGATCTTTTTGTTCATAAATAACCTGGATTGATGGCCAAATACCATTAACAGATTCAATGATATTGGCCCATAGTTGCTGCTTGTCTTGTGCCATTGGTTCTTTTAGTTTTAGATCTTTCTCTAATTTCTGCAATTTCTTTATTAATCTATTTGTTTCCTATACTTTATTTTTATGCATGATTTGAGCTAGTTTCTTCTCATCCTCCAAAATTTTTAGTTGTTCTTTAAGTCTGTTTATTTCATTGGTTTGGATGGACATTTCCTACATTGCTTTCACTAATTTAGTTGCTTCATCAGTTGGCTATAATGTTGATGTAGATGAACCTATTGCTGAAGTAATAGCTTAGGTAACAGGAATTTTTGTAGCTAATGGAACTAATGGTGTCAATGACTCTGCTAATGTAGAAGGAAGAGAAGTAGTGACTACAGGAATAACACTGACAGGGACTTCTTCTTATCTTTCCCTTTTCTCCTGTACTAACTTGTCCATTTCATTTTCCATTTCTTTTATTTTGGCTGTTAATTGAAGAATTCATCCCCTTTAATACTTCCTTTTCCTGAGGATGTTCAACAGGATGCATTTTTAGTTCCTTCTTTAATGCAACAATGTCTGCATTTTTCTTATTTATCAGTTCATCTGCAACTTTGACATTTGTTGGATCATATCCTACTTCAATAATCAAATCTTCCAGTGATTTGATTCTGTTATCCTTAGCCTGTGAAGATGCATTTTCTAATTTGAGCTAATCTATGATGTTCCCTAGAGTGTTTTGCAGCTTCTGTATACTCATGGCATTATTTTTCATTGTAGAATACAACATTTAACCAGCTTGTTTGTAAAATTATATTTGGTCAATTAGATGAAGATATGATGCTTGAACTTCATATGATGTCTTTTTATAATCAGCTGATGATTTGGGATGCTTCACTGTAGGCTGCAGGAAGGTCATTTGCACCTTCCTAGTCTTGTAGTCAAAAGCAGAAAGTAACCTACTCTAATCACTGGGTGACTGCTTCCAATATTGGTTATATGTGTAAGCTTTTAAGGCCTCATTTATGATCTTGATCTCTTTATATTTCTGCATAATATCTATCTCTTTATCTGTTGGTTTGTTGGATGAAGATACTTCAATGTTGTGTTGTTTCTAAATAATCTGAGTTTTGGATACTGAAGGCTGATGAGTTTCTTCAGAAACTGCAGGAGGTGCATTATCTTTCACCACTGTATCTGTGTCAATTACTTCAATTGTTTTCACTTCCTCATTTACAAGATTTAATTTTGGCTTCTTCCTGTACATCAATTTAAATTCAGTTTCGGTGATATTTTATGCAGTGTATGATCCTTCTTCGTTGACTCTTTTTGAGTTCTTATCTTCTTGGGTTGGAGTTTGCAAGATTTGACTAGCATCACCTTTCTTATATACCTCTTTCAAAGTGTTCTCCAACCATTCAGACTGATTGGATTACTTCTCTATATCTAGCTTGGACTCATGTACATAAGGATTTAATTTACATTTAACTCTCAATTTGGTTATTACTCCTAAAGTATCAAAGTACCATTGAAAACTCTGACTGAATTTAAACTCTTGCAAATATTTTTCTGCCTATGGACTTGCATCTCTACTGTTGCAAATAAAAGGGCCAACCTAATTCTTAATCTTAAACTGTGTCTTCTTTTTGGCTGCCAAGAAATTGATTGCATCAAAATTAATGATCTTCCTGATATACTCAAGGGAAAATAACCTCATTGGGAGGTATTTGGGCAGTTTATATGGAAGAATATTAGATCCATATACCCTAATCTCTGTATGATTATGATAGAGGTACCAATCTCTTGTCCTACTATGCTCTGATAAATGCAAGACCTTTTTAATTTCCTCACTGGCTCTTGGTTGTATGTTGTCATTCAAAATATTGACCATTGGATGGATGAAAGATTCAATAAAGTCTGTGTGTGTGAATTGTGTTGAATCCTTCTTGAGTAAGGAAGTCCAAAATATTACTGACTGTGGATTACCTTCAACATCATGTTTCTAAAGGTTGAAGGAAAATTCATTAGACTGGAAATATAGAAACATGTGGAACAGGACTGGTGAATACTTGAAAACACCTTCTTCTTGCATTTTAACAAGATGTCCATGCATTGTGTCAGCAAGGTACTGATAAAAATTGAAAATGGTAGCGGGAGGCTGACTAGGTGTAAAAATTGACAAAAACCCTAGGACTGAAGCATCAACATGCTCATCTATGAAATAACGTAGAATAAAATACAGCATGCTAATGATATGTCTAGTTATTTCAGAAATTATTGCAGATGGGTAAGGAGGATTGGTCTTGGGAGTCTCTACAAATGAGAGGTGAATGTCTGAAATATCTGGAACCGCTTGGCGAAGTCCATATTTAGGTATAACTGTGTAAGAGCCTCAATAAATAGAGGAGTTTCATCTGTTCTAGGTTGGATCTGTAGCATTTGGTTAATTGACTCAGCTGTTATAGTGAACATAATTTCTTTACCAGGGTTTTTTAGGGATATTCGATTAGGGAAATAGCAAGATTGATAAATTCTGATTACTTTTGGGAACTGTAAAGTCTGTGGGACAACATACTTTGGAAAATTATACTCCCAAATGAAAACTTCATCAGCTTGGTCAATGAATTTATCATGGCTCTAGCAGTGGAGCTCAAGAAAGTTAAATTCAGTGACAGAGTCACTAATTTTAAATTATTTATCTGCTAAGGAGGTATGTTGTACATCTACAACAGGATGTTGCAAGGGATTGATAGTTACTATTCCTTGAGAAACCATTATTTGCTTGATTTATCAATTAATTACTCTTTTGACTTAAGAAAACAAGTTCAGGCCTTTAGGAGTGCATCTGAAAATTAATACAGTTTGCAGAAGGATCTAGGATGAAATAGGGGTTTATTCTCTAGTCTACAATGCTTTAATTGATCAAATTGTACTCTCTGTAACCATAAATAGTCTTAGGACCTCAGAAATTCTGTGAAAAGAGGACTAGAGTATGCAAAAAAAGGATTGGAAGGCAATAGGGGATTTCTTCTGGTTTGCGGAGGCTCCTAAATGATTCAATTACTTATTACTCTCTTTTTGTAATTATATGCCTTAGTATTTCAGGAATACCTGGAAAAAATGAAGTTTTGCTGATTGCAGAAGGGGTTCTGAGGTAGCAGAGGCTTTTTGAAGCTCTACTAATCTTTATATTTCTTTAATTCGGTTCTTTAGCGGCTGTAGCAGCAAATTTGTTGAATTCTAGTAAAAAGAGCTTGAAATAAGGTCGGTAGCAATTCTTTAGATCAGGAATAGTTCGGTAATGGCTTTGTATGTGGAAATTGTAACATAAAATAATGGTAAAAGCACAAAAGGGCAATCTAATACGATTTTTTTAACCAATAGTAGTTAATCATTAATGCGCAGGGTTAATTCAAATGGAGGTGATTTTTGCAACGGGCAAGAATACAACTTGTGGTTTTCGCATCAGCCGAAGGTGGTAGGAGGTAAATTTTTAGAGGATGCAATCAAATGGAATATTGACACGTAACTAGGAGCGGGGATTTGAAAACTGTGCATTTTGCAAGGTCTCGATGGGATTAAATATTGAGTGTTCGGGGATGCAACATGGCTTATTGGCCATTGTATCTGATCATTTAAGATCCGACGGTTGGCAAATAGCAGAGATTGATCGGGATTTGATGGGGCATGGGTATTAAGTTATGCGATGGAATATGTATGGTTTAATATGTATGGTCGGGATTGATAATGAAACTTATATTAGATATAATATAAAGGGATGGGAAAAAATATATATGCAAGAATTATTTAAATACAGGATTAATATATATATAAGGGATTTAATACATTAAAGTTAATCATGGGATTAAATGAATATGTGCAGAATTTATATACTAAGTTTTGATGTTTAAACAAAATTTTGAAGATGATTTATAGCTGGAGCCCAAACATTTTATTTAATTTTTAGACTTAGGATAAGAGGTTTTTTAGGATTTTTAAATGAAAAGGGAAGTTAATAAAAAGGATTTTCATTTTTCCAAAGGAAAATGTGTTTTGAACTAGGGAAAGGGTATTTATATAGGGAAAAATGAATGATGTAATGGGGAAAAAGTAAAATGAAGGGGAAGGGGTATTTTTACAAGGGGAATGATTTTGAAAGGAAGTTAGTAATATGAAATGACCAATTTTCTTATATCCATGCCTTGTGAAACAACTTTTGTCTACCCATCAGCTACCCTAACATTTTTTCTTCATTTCTTTGGGTGCATTTGAGCTTGCAGACCCTTATTCATTTTTCTTTTAACAACAAACTATCTAATTCTAACCTTATTAATTCCAAGGGCTCAGATTAAACTGTTGAGCTCCTTTATTTATTCTCTACCTAACTACTGATCTTCCAAGATTAAACAGTTTGGCTAGATCTTTATTCTCTATCTATCAATACGAAATTTAAAGCATGAAAGGTCAAGCTTAAGTAGTTTTACCTTCATGGATTGTGGCATTTTTTACAAGCTGCACACAATCTTAATTTGCAAAGTAAATTAAAAAGTAGTGGCATTTGAATTTGCGTCACTTTCATGATTTATTTTATCTCTTTTTTATTGGGGTTCATTTTTTATATTCTTTTTTATCTTTTTTCTTTCAGTCTTTTGATTTGTCTTTTAAGACTTTTAACCTCTTTATATTTTCTATTTTTAATATGGGAAACAAAATTTGCAGAAAGAAAAGTATGTGCATATTACAAGACTAATCATAGTCAATTCAAAATTATGAATCCTATTATTATAGGACCCTAACATGTCTATAACTTCATGCTAGTATTCTAGAGAGGAAGGTGTATCAAAATGAAGGAGAACGATTTTTCAGGACCCCGAGAGAAATATGTACAACATCAAGGCATCAGGTTGTAAGAGTACTCTTTCTATTTAAGATAATACATATGGATATCTTGTTCTCATTTCTTTGTTTCTATGCTTATTCAATCTACTGCGCATGCGCAACGTATTCAACAGGTAAGCTGTGCACCCCCTAAAAAAAATTGAAAAAATTAAATTTCTCTTTTTCACAGCCAGATAACCTTATTCTTCAAGTTTTCCCTAATCCATCTTAGTTGTCAGATCTTCTGTCAGAACTCATTTTCAGCAAATTTTGAGTTTTTGTTATTTATCATCGTGTTTGCATTTTATAAGACAGGGTTTGCCCTGGTTTATTATTGCTCTGTGTGAAAGATACCTTCATTTTCCTCAGCTTACTGGTTTTATGATTTTGTCTTCTTGAGCCACTAGGATTTTTGCAAACCTTACTTTTATGAATATGTGTTCCTTATTCATTTGCAAACCTGAAAGAGCTTCTAGCTCACTGAAGTCTGATTCAACACCAAAGAACTCTTGGATGATTTCATTTTTGCTGAGATAACTGGAAACTTTCTTAGTCTAATCACAACTAAGAGAAATCATCTGCAAACATTCCAGATAGACTTCAGAATTAGAATTTTGTTTCGATTTTGAAATTTATGATTTTTAGAGTTTTTTAGGAATTTTTTTCTTTTGGGAATTGATTATTCATTGAATTGCAGTTTTTGATTTGATTGTTCAAGGAATTTTATTTCAAAAGATAAATTGATCATTCTTGAAAATTTAGTTCTTGATGAAATTGTCTTCTTTTCAAAAAGGATTTTGTTTATGGATGAAGAAATTTGTGTTTTGAAAATCGATAAATCTCTCAACTTTCTCCTAAATAAGATTCATTGAAAAGAAAGAGTTGCATTTCTCATATAGATGCATTTAGAGTATTTTGTGTTGGGTCACACCATAATCAAAGTTTCAACTCCATACCCTTTGTTTTAAATAACATCCATATTAATACAACGCCTAATAAAATCAATCTAGACATTTTTACATTTTCTATGGCTCATTCCACCAATATAGCTTAGGCTAGTGTTTTGGAATAGGTTGTAATAAATGTTCCAAAGCAGCTTAAACAAACAAGTATAATCTTGTGGTAGGTAAATCCAATTGTTTCATTTGTACTCAAGGAAGCTCTTCTTCAGAGAGTCAAGCACGAGATCATGTCGGACCCAGTGAGGTAATTGTACCTATCTCATTCGCAAAGATAGAAGATGTGCACATAATACAAATGGTAAACCTCGGATTAACCATTGTCGAGAAGCCTAGGGTCACTTGTTGGAAAACCTTAGATTTACCATGTCGAGGAGCCTTCAAGGGGATTGAGCTTGATACTCTACCCTTGCGTGTATATTGGATCGTAGACTGTTCCGCCATGTACATTGTCTCCAGTGGTGACCTTAGTGGCCATAATATTTAGGATTTTTCCCAAGGTGGCAGTGGACAGAAGGTCCCATTGTACCTCGAGCAGACGTCAGTGAGACTCACTTGCACTTTCAAGAGGGTACTCTTCATTTCGAGATGGCATAAGTGGAGGGACTTGCACCAGACTATTTCATTAAGCAAGTTGTCAAGGTAACTGTTCCAACCGCCAATTTTTCCACATTAAACTTCTACGACGTTGGATTTCACCACCAACTAGTGTTTTTAGTGTGGAAACATACTGTTTTTGTGTGGTTTGTCTCTTATATTTTTTAGGCGTGTGTTCAAATTGCTTGTTTTCTTAGTGGCCTTAGGTCTATTTTGTTGAAACAGTTTTTGATTTCATGCATTAAACATTAACCGTGGTTGAATTACCGAGACACTCTCGTAGAATGCAGGGGAAGCCCCCTGAGTATACACCAAGTCAATTAGAAAATCTTAAATCTGAAAGAGGTCAACAATCAAGAACTGGGTCTACTGAACAAGATGAAACATCAATGACAATACATCCCGATTATGAAGTAAATCAACCTAAGACAGTAGGAATAAATCAAGAACAAATAGAAATTTCAGAATTAGTCATAGTTGAGTCTACAACCGATGAATTATTAGATACTCAGCTTATTGAACCTAGAATATATGAGCCTGAAACTAAATATTCTTTGTCTGATTCAACTTAGGAGTTCATAGCCTGAACCCCTGGTCGTCCTCTTTCACCTCGAGTGAAGCTTCGCATTGCTAAGAACCTTCCTCCCCGCCTAATTAGTATCGAAGAGATTATTGATACGGAAGAAGAGATCATAATTCCTCTACGTCAAGAATCTTTAGATTAAGGTATAGTGAACCGATTTACCCTTTAAACCCTTTTAAACTGGACCCTTGGTATCAACAATTCATCGATTTTCTACATAGTGTTGGTCTCAATTATTCACCATGCCGCATTCCTTTTTACTCCATACCCAGAGGTAGTTACATGTCTTCATCAAGCATGTTAGGTAAGTCATCCATGTTTTATTCATCACCAGAGACGTTTTTATATGGTGGTACATCAATTCCTACTGGATACTAGTCGCTCTCTAGACTTTCACAGGAGCATCTCCCTCTTATGAAAAACTTACACAATCAACTGGTCTTAACGAATCTAATACCAAAAATTTAACAATGGAACAAGTCTATATGATGGCCGGAAATATTCCTTCAACTGACCCTCAAGGTAGCAATTTACTGCCTGGGGGGCAGTATACTCCTCAAGGACAATCTATTCAAGGGTAGTACCTTATACCAGGGCCACATCCTTTTCAAGGATAACTTCTTCCATAAGGGCAGTAGTTCTATCAACAGTAATCGTCCTTTCAAGGAGGCCAACCCTTTAATGGAAATTATCCAGAAAAATATCAAACTTACGTTCCAATACCTCAAACCAGTTATGGTCAACCTTATGCACCGCAACCTTTAATGGGAGCTCCTTATCCTAGCATTAATACAGTGTAGAAACCATTGTTGAACCCACAAAATTTGCAACCTACTGTGCAAGTACCTTATAATCAACCTAGTTAGCCTACTGGTCAATTTGGTTATACCCAAGTCCAGCAACCTGCCCAGTCTACACTTCAAATTTCACCTCAGGTATTTGTACCTAGTAGTTAGCAAGTTGGTCCAAGTACCCCAAGAAAATCCTATCCAAACTACTGTGAATTTTTTTTTTTCAACAACCAAGTACACCTATCCATGGAGTTTCCCAAGTCTTTGTTGCTACAACCCTTCAAACAACGACATCAACACATGCAATCCCCCAAGTCACTACTAATCAAATTGGACATCTGGTTCAATCTATTATTTAAACCTCTATATGACAACGTGGTGCAGCTACAATTCCAACAAGCCAACCTTTTGTAGGTCAGTTTGTGAATTAGCCTTTTCAAAGGAAGTTTCAATATGGACCAACATGACAAAATCCAGTCTACCAAGGTCAACCATACCCTGGTTATACATATCAAATACTAGCTCAACCTCAGTATGGTATGGAAAATCCTGGATACCCCTAAGGTGTTCCAATCCCATCTTCATAGGCTATTCCAAGTTATCTTGGATATCCTCCTCCAGGTACTGGTATTGTTCCTCAAGTTTATTAGTTTTCTCAACAAGACCCTAATCGTCGGTTACCATTTATTGCAACTTTAGACTTGCCAGATTTGTCATGTCTTATGAATGATCTGATTTATTATCTTTCGTTTTGGTCGGCAATGGCAACTAATTTTCCCAATGATATACCTAAGTTTGAAGGAAAATCAGGAGAAGACTCCTCAAATCATGTGATGACTTATCATCTTTGGTGTGCATCAAACTCCTTAATCGATGATTCCATTCGATTGAGACTTTTTCAAATAAAATTGATAGGTTTAGCCGCAAAGTGGTATATTGAATTGCCACGTGGCTCTTTCAATAATTTCAATGCATTAGCAACAACTTTCGTAACTCACTTTCAGTTGCCAATCTGTTATGAAAATGGCACGGAACTCTTAACTTCATTAAAATAGAGTACGTCTGCATAAATTTCAGATCACATACATGAATGGAGACGTAGACGATGTTTAGTCAAAGTTTTCATTATGGATCAAATCTTGGCAGAATGGTTTATTAAATCACTACTTCCAAATATCACTGAAGATGTAGCCAAGTGATGTGTTGTTACAGAAGAACACGTCATAGCTCAAGCATAGTACTTAGACCTTGTATATACACAGTCTGGTACTTTATATGAAAAAAATCTTGACTTTCCATACCTAGGTAAAATTACTGCAACTCCTGCTAGTTCTCATTCTGGAGATGGTGTAATTGGTACAGTTAGTGCTACAAAGAGTAAGAAGAAGTCATCTAAACCTACTTCTCCCATAATAACATTACCAGATTCACCAAAAGAAGATTCTACCCTTGAAACTTTTGTCGAAATTCATGTTGTATATTCATCCACGACTAGAGCTAAACCCAGTAATAAGAAAAAAGGAAAGAATAAAAATAAAAAAAATACATCTCCTAAAGAGAAAACAGAAAAACCGAACCAGCTGATGAAAAAAGGAAACCTCATTATCCTTGTCTTATCTGTGACAAGGATCACTATACCAGAGAGTGTCTCCATCGGTCCGAGGTATACAAATTTGTCAAAGGTTCACCCACACCTACTGCCTTGAAGGATCCTTTTCCCTCTCAAGATAGTAAAATGATTGGATCTTCTTCCAATTCGTTGGCAAATATTTTAATGATGTCTCAGGTCATGGTTGTGACACAATCTCAAGACTATGGATCTAAGAGTCCTGCAACTGGTAAATATACTAAAAATTGTAGTCAAACACCAACCATACCTCCTTCAGTTTCTAAACCACTTCAAATCGAGAAACCTAACCCTGATTTAGTGATTAAACTTCCTGCTAAAGGTGTACTTTGAAAATTGGATTTGAATCCACATGCGAGAGCTACTCAAAATTACAATATTGTTGAAGATTTTGTGATATCCCCTTCAGCAATGTCGGCCTTAAAAGTGCTACAATCATGTCCAACACAAAGGAAATTACTATTATCAGCTATCGAAGCTATTGATCCTCAAGACTCGAACCTAATGGTCTTTGATCTTGAAAATTTTGTACATACACTCCCTCATCATATGGCTTTTCAGATTCCCATATTAGTCAAATCAAGACGAGTTTTTCGTACTGTAATTGATGACAGGGCATCTACGTGTATAATGTCATTAAATTGTTGGAAAACCCTTGGTTCTCTAGCACTTAACCAATCACCAAATATCCTTAAAGCCTTTGATGGAAGAGGTTTTCATCCATATGGAATACTACAGGATCTTCCTATAGAAGTAGAAGGAAAAACTGTTAACCTAGAGGTGGAAGCTCTTGATTACAACCTTCTTTTGGGTCGTAGTTGGTCTCACGCGATGATTGTTGTTGTTTCGTTAGTCTTTCGGGTAATCATGTTTCCTCACAAACGAAAAATTGTTAAAATCGATCTGTTGTCATATTTTTCTTTAGACTCTACTTCTATAGATAACATTCAACATGTCGGAAAATCAGTTATCCCATACGAAGATGTTGGTGTAGGATTATCGAAATATTTTTCTCTCATGGGAAATTTCTCTATACCCCCACCCAACGTATCATGAACAATTGCCAATATCAATATGATCTCATCAAGCACAATACCATTTGATGACACATGGACTGTGCCTTCAGAATCAGAATTAGTCTCTTTCAACGGAAAGATGCCTTTAAGTCCTTTTGAATCGGCATATGTAGCAGTACAAGAGTATTCCGACACCCCATCAAATTTTCCTAATCAAATGAATGTGATCAGCGAAGAATCATCTTCTCTATCGAGCTCAAACTTGACATCATTTTCGAATCCCTATTTGAAACTGATGAAAGTATTCGGGAAATTTTGTCATCGGATAAATTACCATGGGATGATCTACATCATCGATCTTCTTTTTTCGTGATATTGATAAGCTTGAAAATGATTTTTAGTCTATTTTTACAATTGATTATGTCAAGGAACCACATAATCCCACATCGATTACACATTTGGATTCTGAGACAAATTTGGAAAATATTTCTACAACAGTTCCTATTGACATATCGATTAAACCTGGAATTATTGAAAACATTCATATAGGTGCTTCTTGTTCGATGGAAGAGATTAAAACTTACAAAGCCCTATTTCAAGAATTCTGAGACATTTTTTGCCTGGTCTTATGAAGAGATGCCAGGTATCGATCCTAAGATTGTAATTCATGAAATTAAGACATACCCAGATGCTAAGCTTATTAGACATAGATTACATCCAATACATCCACGGAAAGCTCCAGCAATCAAAGCTGAAGTTGAGAAGCTATTACGAGCATGATTTATTTATCTTATTCCTTTGATGGATTGGGTATCTAAAATAGTTCTCGTTACAAAGAGACAAGGGATTATTAGAGTATGTGTCGATTATCGAGACATTAACAAGGCATGTCCAAAAGACAACTATCTTATACCTTATATCGATCAAATTGTTGATGATTGTGCCAGAAACGAATTATTCTCATTTATGGATGGTTTTTCTGGGTACAATCAAATCAACATACTCCCTATCGATCAACTTAAAACAATGTTTATATGTCCTTGGGGCACATTTTCATATTGCAAACTACCTTTTGGACTAAAAATGCTGGTGCAACTTTTCAAAGACCCATGTCTTATGCTTTTCATGATATCAAACATATTGTACAACATTATATGGATGACTTACCTTCTCATTCTTTACGCAGAGAAGATCATCCTATACACTTATGAGCTATCTTCATGAGATGTAGGGATTACAAAATTCGTTTGGATCCACACAAATGTGTTTTTTATGTACAATTGGGACGATTACTTGGGTTCATTTTTTTGAAAGATGGCATTCGTGTTGATCCATCAAAGGTTGAGGCTATCATCAATTTACCTCCTCCTTCCACCCTTCTCCAACTCTAGAGTTTGTAGGGTAAAACAAAAATTTTTACGTATATTTATCCCAAACTATGTTGAGTTAACAAAAGGTTTTACTCGGTTGTTGAAACAAAATGTTCCATTTATTTGGGATGAGATTGCCGATAAATATTTTGATACACTTTAAAATGTGTTGACCCATGCACCGTTATTGCATCCACCCAATTACCACCAGGATTACTTTTTATACTTAGCTGCCTCTGATTCCACGATTGGAATGGTTTTGGTTCAGGAGGATGAATCTCACAACAAACACATGATATATTACCTAAGTCGGAATCTCAACCCGAAAAAAATCAAGTATTCACATGTGGAGAAATTGGCCTTAGTGAAAATTCAAGCTATCCAACGATTCCATTATTACATATTGTTACGCAAAACCACAGTGATATCTAATTGCAACCCAATGATGTACATATTGAATAAACAATTACTTGGGGTAAAATTCTCCAAATGCATTGTTATCCTGCAAGAGTTTAATTTGGATTTCGAGAAGTCCAAGTCAAAGAAATCACTAGTATTTGCCGAACTTATGTGTGACTTTCCCAATACTGAGTCTAAAATGGTAGCATAGAATCCTATCACGGATGAATATCTGTTTGTAATTAGTACAAAAGATCCTTGGTATGGAGATATCATTATATATCTTCAAACCCAAACCTTTCACCCAGAGCTTTCATGATCACATCGACAAAGAATTTGATACCAATCCCAGCAATACAATATTGTTGGGGACACTCTTTATCGTCGTGGTGCGGATTCTATTTTTTGACGTTGTATAACTCATGAAGAGGTTTGAAGGGTTTTGAAAGATTGCCACTCTGGAGCATGTGGTGATCATGTCTCAATTTTCCACAACCCAAAAGATATTATGCGCTGGTTACTTTTTACCATCTTTATTCAAAGATTGTATCATCGCGGTTCGAAAATGCCACAACTGCCAAATTTGTTATCGAAAGATGCGTGCACCTCCAACTCCTCTTCACCCAATCATTGTTGTCAATCCTTTCGCAGAATGGGACGTCGATTTCATTACATTTCACCCTCACTTGGCCGGGAGGCATGGGTATATTATTATCAACGTAGATTACTTTACCAAATGGGCCAAGGTGATGCCTACATTCGCGGCTGATGGCAAAACTGCAGCTATTTTCATATTCAATCATGTGATTTCTCAATTCGGTGTCCCTCAAGCTATTATTACGGACCATGGGATCCATTTTTGAAATATTATGATGACCGAACTTTCTGATCAACTTGGCCTACGCCACGATAATTCTACTCTATATTACCCATAGGATAATGGTCAAGTTGAGGCCATCAACAAGGTTTAAACAACCTTGATTAAATGGATTTTCGGGACTCGTAAATCTAATTGGCATACCATGTTTTTTTTGACATTATGGGCATACCGTACCTCTGCAAAAACTGCTACAAGGTTCACTCCTTTTAAACTTGTCTATGGTTTAGAATTTGTGTTACCCATTGAATGTGAAATACCGTCACTCAAATTAGCCATTATTTGTTACCAGCTACCTCTGAAGAGGAGAAACACTTTCTATACTTAGGACAATTAGATGAGACTCGACACACCACTGCATTAGCTATCGAAGCTCAGAAGAAACATGTGAAATCTCAGTATGATCAAAGTGTTAACCCTCGCATTCATTCAGAAGGTGACCTAGTTTTAGTATATGATCAAGCTAACGACAAGCTAGGTGCTCGTAAATTCGAACTAATGTGGCATGGTCCCTATATTGTCAAGTGTGTACTTGCAAAAGGATCCTATGAATTAATTGATTATGACGAGGTCTCTTTAGATAAACCCAAAAATGGTCTTTATCTTAAAGAGATATTATGCATGAATTTTCGTGTCAAGATCTCTCTTGCACAATAGTTACATTTTAGAATAGTGTGCCTTAGATTAGACAAGTGTGCCTAGATTAGTTTTTGTTGTTACTACTATCGTTGTTTATCTTGATTACTTTTGGTATTGCAGATGTCGACATCCCTTCAAACATACGTTGGTTTTTCTAATGGCGTCTGTCGTAGTACACAGAACATCTCTTCCACGGCTTGGGTTATCTATTCACCCACTGGTGAGTTAGTTTCTATTCATGGGATATGTCTTGGTCAAGAAACAAATAATATTACAGAATATAGCGCAGTCATTGAGTTATTATCTGATGCAATTACATTTGGTATTCGACGTTTGATCATTAGGTTAGATTCACAACTCATTGTATTACATTTAGACAAAGTTTATGCTATTAGAAATCGAGTGTTGTTAAGATTATTTTTTAAGGTTCGTCTCTTAGAACGACAATTTTATTATATCGAATATCAACATATTTCAATAAATTTAGACACATTTGCTGATGAATTAGCTAATCAAGTTTTAAATAGACATCTATTGATTAAAAAAGTAAATCAAAACAACATTCAATCCATGTTGAACAAGATATTCAAAGAACGAAAGTAGTAATATCAATAGGATAGATAAGTTTGTGTCCAAAAAATATTACATCATATGTGATCATAGATTCAAACACCTTATGATCTAAAAGATATTGATACAAAAAACAAAATTTCGATCTATTTACCATAAGCTATCCATGATGATGATCATGATAACAAACTATAGCACGCGCCATCTTGTGCAGAAATATTGTTAGGATATTATGATATATAGAAAATAGTTAAGAGTAACTTAGTCTAGTGTAGAGTTAGGTAAAGTGTGTTTCTTTACCATGTACATTTGTAACTTATAATCTGACGGTCACAATTTGTAGTGATCCGACGGTTATCTCTCACCTCGGTATTAACGACACTTGATTTGTGGCTTAACACCCGATTGGTCCATGATATCTATTTAAAGAGCACAGAGGTTCATTTTTCCGACAACCGTTTATGAGAGAAACATATGTAGCTTTTCTTTTATATTAATAAATTGCTTGAAGTGGCCGCGTTGGCTCAAGCCGTGGACTGTTTCCCACTTCGAGGGTTTTAACCACGTGATTATACTGGTGTATTGATTTGTGATATGTTTGTTTACTTTTGGTTCTTGATCTACGAAACTTACCTTGTAAATTCCTACATGGTATCAGAGCTATTTTGAGAGCTGCATCCGTTGTTGATCAAAATCCGAAGGCGATTTGACTGCATGCGGATGCCGTTTTGTAGATCTACTATTTCTGAACATTTTTGGCTTGGAGAACTGCTATGTTGTGTCTGGAGTGTCTGTTATAGTGAGGAACACCTTTCATTTCATGCGAAAAGGTTTATGGCTGCCCAAGTTATGACATTTTAGATCTTGAGGTATAAAGCATCTATTTTGCAGTTATATTTGTTAATAGTTATGCTTATTTCGGTTTTTTCTGTTTATTTTCGGTATTAAGGTTTTATTTATTTTGTCGGATCTATACCCTCTTCTCTGTGTATGCTCTTTATTGTGCGCTGCGTGCGATCTCAGCAATTCAGAAATAGGAAAAAGGGATTTTTTTTGCTACTTATTCTCTTTCCCCGCATCTTTGTGAGATCTCAGGAAATCAGAAATAGTGAAAAAAGTGATAGTTGCTGGTAAGGCTAATTGAAAATCTAACACTCTGCCATAAGGCTTTGCATTTCGTTTTTTTTGCTTGGATTTTTTTGTTTTTTGTGCAGGAAAAGGCACGCAAACTGAAGAGTAAACAAAAAACAAAAAAAAAGCCCTTCCTCCTTTCAAACAATAACGTGACCCTTTTACTATCTCACTTGATGAGGGGTTAGTTTATGAGAATAGAGGTCTTGGGTTCAAGTCTCCTTCTCAAGCTTCTTTTGTAAAAAAAAATTGTTAAAAGGGGCGGATATTTTTTTTTTTAAAGCCACACTTCATCCCGTTCCCGTAACTATTCGGCATCTACAACCCAGATTTTTCAAAAGACATAATTTCTTCATTCGAAAGCCGTTTTTCGAGCCCTTTTTTTTTTTAAACGACGCAATTTTTTGAAATCTTTCCATTGGAGCATTTAGTTTCCGTTTTTTTTAGCTTTAGTTTTTTTTTTTAAATGGAAAGTGCATGCATGTTTATTCTTAACAGCACCAATTATTTCTAATGGCTACCTCACATGGTAGATATACTTAGAAGTAAAGGGCTTTATAGAATATCCACAGGACAAGAAACTAAACCTTCCGATAATGATAAAGCTGCTAAATGGGAAAATAAACAAGATCAAGCACGAGGGTTGATAGGAATGTCCATTGCTCAAGGTCTACGATTTCATATCCTTGACATTGACACCCTTGATGAAGCCCTGGAAAAGCTAAAAACGGTTTTTGGCATTCAAAATCAAATCAGGGCCCACCAGCTTGAAAGTGAGTTGCTTACTTTGGACCCCAATAATTTCTCCTCCATTGAATATTTTTTGTCCAAATTCAAGACCCTCAAAATTCTTTTAGAAGGTTGTAAGATCAAAAAGGACAATGGTAGCCTCTTCTATTGCATTCTTGCTAAGCTTGGCCATGCATACTCTGTATTTGTTTCCACCTTCCATTCCACCAGAGAAGCCATCATTTCTTCAGGAACCACCTATAAGAATCCCTCTTTTGATTCCTTTTGCGATTCTTTAATAAGAGAACAAGAAAAAATTTACACCTTGGTCTTATCACTACTGGAAATGCTTCTAAGAAAGCCTTAGCAGCCTAGAAACAACCATATCAAAAGAATCCCAAGAAGCAGTATCCTAAAAATATGGTCCTAAACCAAACAAGGGCCCTAAGCAATTTCAGCCGCAAATTGAAAAATCAAATCACCAAAATAGTAAGAAAAAACAAAACAAAGGGAAGAAGACAGATAGACATTGCAACTTTTGCAATCGGGATGGCCATATAGAGTCCAAATATTTTAAGAATATGGTAGCCTTAGAAGTAGCAATGAAGAAGCAAAACATCAATTTAGAGCACTCTTCACCTTCATCTTCAGGCATGGCAAGCATCAAGATCTGGTTATGCATTAAATCTATCTTCTTCTCCTCCTTCTCATGAGTGGATCATTGATTCTGTAGCTTCTTACCACGTGGCTAAAAATAAATCCATGTTTTCTTCTTTAAATGATTGTAACATCAAACATATTTATGTTGGTGATGATAGATATCTTAGTGTTGTAGGATCTGGAACCATTCATTTAGATAATGGTCAGTTTAATGATGTACTATATGTTCCTACCTTGTCATGCAACCTTCTATCTGTTTATCAGATAACTCATTTAGGTGAAGGGAAAATAGTAGAATTCTCACCTCATGATGTTGTAATCAAGGACCTCAAAGATCCTAAACATATTTTAGCTACTGGCATTGCTAATGATTCCACAAGGTTGCATAAGTTTGACAACTTTGGGTCATCATGTCTTCCCTCTATTTTTGTTGCTCATAATGATGATGTGAGCAAACTTTGGCATGAGCGACTTGGTCACTTGAACAATTTCTCTCTTCAAACTTTGTGTAAGGAAAATATGGTGACAGGCCTTCCTATGGTATCTTGCCGAGATGGTGTTTGCTCCGGATGTGTATTCGGAAAACATTATTGGGATAGTTTTGACAAACATGCCTCTTGTCACACTTCAGCCCCTTTGCAGCTTGTGCACAGTGATTTATGTGATCCACTTCTTGTTGTTTCTTTCTTTGGTTGCAAGTACTTCTTAACCTTCATTGATGACTTTTACAGACGCACTTGGGTATATTTCTTAAAACTTAAGAGTGAAGTTTTTAACATGTTCTTGGCCTTTAAGGCCTTTGTTGAAAAACAATCTGGACATCAAATTCTTAAGTTAAGATCAGACAATGGCGGAGAATATGTTAACAACAAATTTATCAACTTCTGCACTGAGCATTGCATTCAATTGCAACATACTGTTCCATATACTCCACAACAAAATGGTGTAGCTAAAAGGAAGAATCGCACCTTAAAATAAATGGCTAATTGTATGCTTCAATCTAAAGGACTTAGTCTCAATTTTTGGGCAGAAGCCATTCACTGTGCAAATTACATAGTGAACCGCACTCTTACTAAGGTTTTAAAGAATATAACTCCAGAAGAAGCTTGGAGCTCAATCAGACCAGATGTAAGTCACTTTCATGTTTTTGGAAGTGATGCTTGGGCCCATATTCCAGATGCGAAACATAAAGCCTTAGAACCTAAGAGTGAAAAATGAATTTTTGTTGGGTATTCTGAAGATGTCAAAGGATATAGAATTCTTCAACCAAAATCCAAAAATATAATCATTAGAAGATATTTAAAGTTTGACGAAAATATATTGGCCTGCGAGCCTAGCTCGGCGGGTGTGCCACCTTTAGCCTACGAGCCTGATTCGGCATATGTTCCACCTCTCTCTCTCTCTCTCTTCTATTTTTAATAGAATTACTTCTAGTTCAGAAGATGAAAACGAAGATGACAATCCTCCTCCACCTCTTGAAATTGTTCCTTATACTCCACTGCTTCCAAGATGGGTCTGCTCTACTCGGGATGCAGCAGGTTCTCTTGCAGGTGACCCTGCCGATCGACGACGTACACGTTCTCAGTTTGAAAGAGCTTCTTCCTTATTGGCTCAAGTTCCAAAAAATCGTAATCTAGAAACCTTTGAATAAGCCTCTGGTCATCCAGCTTGGGATGAAGCTATGAATGAAGAATATCGTTCCTTATTGGCGAATGATACTTGGGATCTTGTTCCTCTTCCAAAAGGAAAAAAACTTGTCAGATGCGGATGGGTTTACAAAACAAAGTTTGGACTAGATGGAAAAGTGGATAGACATAAACCTCGTCTTGTCGCTAAAGGATTTTCATAAGTTGAAGGCATTGACTATACTGAAACGTTCTCCCCTGTTACCAAAATGAATTCTATCCGCCTTGTTCTTTCCCTTGTTGCTTCCTTTAAATGGGAAGTCCATCAGATGGATGTTAAATCTGCCTTCTTACATGGAGATTTAAAAGAAGAAATCTACATGGAACAACCCCCTGGCTTTATCCAAAACGACTCTAGCCTTGTTTTTCGCCTTAGGAAATCTCTCTATGGGCTCAAACAAGCTCCTCGGGCTTGGTATGCCAAAATGGATAGATTTCTATTAGATAATGGTTTTTCTAGGTGTCATTCTGACAACAGTGTCTACACTAAGAAAGTGGGTAAGTCCTTCACCATCCTTGTTCTTTATGTTGATGATCTTATCCTTACTGGTAGTGATCCAAACCATATAAACCATGTGAATTCTAGCCTCAAAAAGAAGTTTGAAATGACAGACTTAGGACACTTGCATTATTTCCTTAGTCTTCAAGTCTTGCAATCCAAGGACGGCATTACCCTCTCTCAGTCCAAGAATGCCTATGATATTCTACACCACTTTCACATGGAAGAATGTAAGCCAACCCCTTCTCCCTTTCAGTATGGAGTCAAGCTTTCAGACACTTGTACTACTCCTGAAATTAATGCTACCTTATACCGTCAACTTGTTGGTAAACTTCAGTATCTAACCCATACCCGTCTTGACCTTTCCTTTGTCGTTGGTCTTCTCGCTCGGTTTATGCACCAACCCCATGAAAGTCACTGGAACGCAGCTAAAAGAATACTTCGATATATTCAAGGTATAGTTCAGTTCAGGATTCATTACAGTGCAGGAGCATCTCCATTGTTTATTGGTTTCACTGATTCTAATTGGGCTGGTGACCCTGATGATCGAAAGTCTACTGCAGGATATGTATTCACTCTTAGTGTTGAGATTGCAACAAGATGATGAGCTTAATGAAAAGAATTGCCTTCACTAAGTGGGCCCGCAGGCTATTTTTGGCACAAGTCTATTTTTAGACTATGTCTATCTTTAGACATGTCAATCATATTCTATGAGTTGCAGGATGCTATTTGTGGATGGTTGGTCAAGTTGGAAAAATAGATGGACTTGTATTTTTACACATACTGGGCGGAATCTATTTTTAGATTGCCAGTCTAAAAATAGATATGTCGAATATTATTAGCTCTTAATAATATTTGGACTATAAACATTATCTTATTCTCTTGGAGCACTTCAGTTAAGTGCACAGATGTGGCACAGGAGCTGACAGAAGGAATTACACTATTCTTGAGGGTTAAGTGAAGCTATTGCATGGAGACTTTAGATAGAACTCATGTGACAGAGTTTGGTGGAGTTGTAGAAGTAGTTGGTGGAGTTGTGTTCAGTTTAACTCAGTTAGACACAGTTGAGCTAGTTGTATCTAGTCTAACTGATTGATACACTAGTGAGAGTGGTATGAATTAATTAATAATTAATTCACTAAATATTAACTCATTAATCAACTGAAGAATACATCAGTTAACTACAGTGCATGGACAGTTTCAGTGGAGACCAGTGGAGAGGTAGGTGAAAGAGCAGGTTGACTATCAGTTGTGACTATAATGTTGCATGATTTGCAACACACAGTGATTGGAGATGCCAATGAGGATTGCGTGAGCAAGGCTGGACCAATTCGAGTTCATTCAGAGCCAATATTCAGCAGGGATTGCGCAGTAGAGGCAGGCTAGCAAGTGGCAAAGATCGGTGCATGGATTTGCTAGATCGGGCCTGATTAGTGTGTAGCGATTGTATTGTACTGAGAGCTTGATATGATCAGCTTTGTATGAGGATTGTTACATGATCTCTATGACATATATTATATACAGATAGTTGGGGTTTTTAGCTTCAGGCTTTCCCGTTAAAACATTGTGTTCATATGTGTGAATTTTTATGGTTTCAATGTGTGCATGCAATTGATTTAATTTCCGCAAGTAATGATCAATAGTAGAAGAGATTTTGTATTATGCATGAAGTCAAATAGTGTGTGATCAGGAGAATCTTGGAAGTATAACGCATTAGTTATATAATTTCTACATGGTATCAGAGCGATATTGATCATTGGAGCAATTGCAAATCATTGAAGCAGTTGAGTTTTGTGCTGGTGGAATTCGAATTTGCTGTAGTGTTTTCTTGGTGTCGAAGTTAAGATGTCTTTCAACGGATTGTGATTAGAGTATTCCCTTAAGGGAAGCTCGAATTATATTGCATGGAAGGACAGGATGGAGGTGGTGTTGGAGGATAATGGGTTGAAGGAGTTCATACATGCAGAAATTCCAAAACCTGCTTCTAGCGATGTTGCTGCACTTGACGCATGGCAAAAGAAGACAGCAAAATGTCGAAAGATTCTATTGGAAGGTGTGAAGGATCACATAGTGTCCAACCTTCATGGTAAAGCTTCTCTATTCTTGATGTGGAAAGCTTTGATAGACTTATTCCAAAGCAAGAGCGACAAGAGGAAGTTGGCACTCAAGGATAAACTTAGGAAGATAAAAATGGAGAAAGGCGACAGTATACCCAAGTACCTCATGAAGTTTGTCCAGTGTAGGAATGAGCTGGGAAGTGTGGGGGTTACTATAGATGAAGAGGACTTGGTTAGCTTGGCTCTCCTTGGGCTTCCGAAGATTTGGCATTCCTATGAGGACTCTATCAATGGTCGGGAGAAACTGCCAGGATGAGAGCGACTTTGGTCGGATCTTGTGCAGGAGGAGATAAGGTGGAGTACCAGGGACAGATCTTCATCGAAGAATGAAATATAGAGTTAATGCGCTTTGATCGCAAAGCAAGTTCTATGAAGAGCAAGAATAATGCTTACCAGAGAGGGTGCGAAAAGCCCGAAAGCCGAACCCAGATAGATAGGTGCTTTCACTATCACCAACACGAAGATCATACAGATTGTCCTGAGAAGAAGAAAAAATAAGCAGTCTTTGGATACGGTGAAGTATATCACGAGTTTGAGTTGTATTTTCATTGATCGCATGTAGTCTCAAGTATGATGGGTTCGATGTGGTTTCTTGATGGTATGCTCGCCCATGACCGGAGACAAAGATTTGTTCAGTGATCTAGATGAGAAGGATCTTGGAGTGCACATCGAGATGGGCGATGATGGTAGATACAGTGCGACCGGTATCGGGACCATTTCCTTTGAGAGGGAGTCTGGTAAACCCTTCATATTAAAGGATGTCATGCATGTTCCAGGATTGAAGAAGAATCTGATCTCTGTGGCGATGTTGGAAGACAAGGGATATGATGTTGTCTTTAGAGAGGGAAAGGCTTTCCTGCGCAGTAAGGCAACTGGTGAAACCCAGAGGATAGGGGTTTGAGTTAAGAACCTTTATCATTTGTAGGTAGATGGCTACGCAACAATGGCAGGCAAGGCAGAAGGAGTGGTGAGCAAGGATGAGGGTGAGCTATGGCACAGGAGATTGGGCCATCTTCACCATGGTTCTTTGAAAATTTTACAGCGGATTTCTACCGAGATTCCCAAAGGTACACTTGCGCAGTCAGATCAGTGCAAGGGATGTACTTTGGGAAAATTTGTGAAAGCCACCTTTCATGAGAAGGATAGTCATGCCACGACGATCCTTGAGAGAATTCACACAGACGTGTGTGGACCTTTCTCAGTAGCTTCGATAGCAAAGCACAGGTATTATGTGATATTTGTTGATGATTTTTCTCAGAAGTGTTGCATCTTCTTCATGCAGAAGAAGAGCGAGACATACTCAAAGTTCTGTGAGTTCAAGGCACTGGTTGAGAAAGAATCGGGGAAGCAGGTGAAGGCTCTTAGGAGCGACAATGGTGGTGAATTCATCTTTGGCGAATTCAAGGACTTTTGCAGCGCAGAAGGAATTCGAAGAGGCTGCCAGCGCCTCATGGCCCACACCAGCCGGGAATGGGGTTGTGGGCCCGAAATAGTCATGGGTCTTCTGAGCGATGTTGCATGATCAGGGCCTTCCCATACATCTGTGGGTTGAGGCATGCAATACTGTGGTTTATTTTCAAAACCATTGTCCTCACAGAGTACTTGGCATGAGTACACCCGAAGAGGCGTTTTCTGGTAAGAAGCCTGATATTTCTCATTTGAAGATTTTTGGCTCACCTGTTTACATTCATGTGACGAAGGATGCTAGGAAGAAGCTGGAGCCGACAGCAGAGGTTGGGATATTTGCGGGGTACACAAAAACACCCCACAACTATTGTGTGTATTTTCCAGACAGTCGAAAGACTGTTGTGCGACGGGATATCAAATTTCATAAGGGGAAAGCCATGAAGTGTTCGCTTGAGAGGGATCCACACTTGCATGCAGATGAGGAGCTATTAGTTCCTAAGGATGAGCCTCAGGATGTGGATCAGCCACAAGAGGAGGTTCATGGAGTGGAATAAACCACTCATGCAGCGCCAACCATCAGAGGGCGGAAGTGCACTACAGAAGCTGAGCGACTGAATCTTAATGTAGAGAATATTGTAGGAGCACCTACATTACAGTGTAGACAGAGACAATCACCTGACCGATATATTCGATACATGGCTCTGATGAGCAAGTGTATCGTGACAAAGCCATCCTCTTTCGAGGAAGCTGTGGAGGACCCTGCATGGGTAGATGTCATGGTGGAAGAGTATGATTCGATTGTCAGAAACATTGCATGGGAAATTGTCCCAAGGCAAGAAGGGAAATCAGTGGTAGGTTCGAGATGGATCTACAAAGTGAAGCAAGCTACTGACGGGAGCGTAGAGAAGTACAAGGCAGGATTTGTTGCTCGGGGCTTCTCACAGATTGAGGGGATCGACTATGAGGAAACCTTTGCACCTGTCTCAAGGTATTCTTCCATGCGGAGCATCCTAGCTCTCTCAGCGCAGATGGGATGGCACATTCATCAGATAGATGTGAAGATTGTGTTCCTCAATGGAGTCATTGAGGAGGAGGTGTACATAGATTTGCCCAAAGGTTTCGAGATCTTCAGCAGTGAATCACATGTGTGCAGGCAACAATGTTACCGATGAAATAGGTAACCGCAATGTTACCTACTTTTTTTTGGTAGCATAAAAAGCACCCGATTTTGAAAAGTGGTGATGCAGAATCACCATTTTTTTTTTGGTGCACATTTTTGACACTAAAATTTTTATTTATGAAGTCTGAATATTTGTTTTAAAATGTTAGTGATTTTCATGCTAATTTTGAAATGTATTGATGCAGCATCAAATTTTTTTTTTTTTTTTTTTTTTAAGAGTGGTGATTTTCATGCTAATTTTGAAACGTATTGATGCTGCATCAACCTTTTTTTTTTAGAGCAGTGATTTTCATGCTAATTTTGAAACGTATTGATGCTGCATCAACCTTTTTTTTCTCGAGCAGTGATTTTCATGCTAATTTTGAAACGTATTGATGCTGCATCAACCTTTTTTTTTTAGAGTGGTGATTTTCATGTTGGTAATAAAACACAAAACTTAGATTAAAAAATATATATAAAAACAATAAAAAAACCAATAAAAATGTAAAAAAACAAAATTAACTTGTAAAGATAAAAAATTTAATCAAAAATAAATAAAAAAAACAAAAATATTTGAAAATTATATCAAAGGAAATGACAAAATTTGAAGAAAAAAAACACATAATTTAAAGAAAAAAAAACAAAAATTCACCAAAAAATTAAAAAAATTAAAAAATCAAAAACATTTTTTTTTCGAACTTATTAAAAAAAAAAATATATTTAAAAATATATATATATATTTAAAAAAAATTTAAAATAATTAAAATTACAAAATTAAAAATTGAAAAAAATTTAGAAAAAAATTAAAAAATTAAAAAATTTAAATTAAAAAAAATAATAATAATAAGGAAAAAAATACAAATTTTAAAATTTACAAAAAAAACAATTAAAATTGAAAAAGAAAAAGAAAAAGAAAAAAAAACCTATCATTAAAAAACAAAAAAAATGAAAAAAACCACGTGCAAATAATTAAAAAACAAATATACATAAATTTAGTGTTTTTTTTTTTAAAAATAAAACCATTTATATATTTTAAAAATGAAAAACTAAATAAACGAAAAAATTAAGAAAAACAATTAAATTAAATTAAATTAAAATTTAAAAATTTTAATAAATAAATTTTAAATTTTAAATAAAAAAAAATAATTATTCTATAATATTAAATATAAAAAAAAATTAAACAAATTGAATTTAAAATAAAAAAAATTGAATTAAAAAAATAATTTTAAATTTTTTGAAATTCAAATTTTTAAAAAAAAAAATCAAATTAAAATAAAAATATTAAAAATTAAAAAAAAAAAATAAAAATAAAATCAAATAAAATACGATGTAAGTATATATTAAAAAAAAAAAAAGAATTTTAATTAAAATAAAAATATTAAATTAAAAAAAAAAATTATTTTTTGAAAAAAAAAAATTTATTTTTTCAAATTAAAAAAAAAAAAAAAATTAAAAAGAAACAATTAAAAATAAAAATAAAAATAAAAACAATTAAAAAAAAAAATTTTAAAAAATCAATTAAAAAAACAATTAAAAAATTTTTTTTTAAAAAAAATCAATTAAAAAAAAAAATTAAAAAAAAAAAAACATTTAAAATTTTTTTTTTTTTTTTTTAAATCAATAAAAAATGTTTTTTATTGGGGCGGCCCGCCCGCTGGGCGGCGGTGGCCGGCCGGCCTCCCGGGCCCCCGCGGGCGCCGAGGCAGGTCAGGGTCGGCCACTGCTTGAGGCGAGGCTGAACGCCAGGCGCCGCCATGGCTAACTTTTTTTTATTGATTTTTTAAAAAAATTTTAAATGTTTTTTTAAATGTTTTTTTTTTTAATTGATTTTTTTTTTTTAAATTTTTTTTTAAATTTTTTTTTTTTTAGTTTCTTTTTTAATTGATTTTTTTTTTTTTAAATTTTATTATTTTTTGTTTTAAATTTATTATTATTATTATTATTTTTAATAATTTTTATTAAATTTCGCCCATTTTTTTTATTTAATTGATTTTTTTTTTTTTTTTAATTTCATAATTTTTCATTGTTATTAACTTTTACTTTTAGTTTTTTAATATAATTTTATAAAATTCAATAAATTTTTTATATATTTTTTTAATTTATTTCGATTTAATATGTTTTTTTAAATGTTTTACTCTTTTTTTTTTTTTTTTTGTTAATTATGTAAATTTTTTATATTTTTTTATTTCAATTAAAATTGTGTATTTAAAATTAGATTTTTTTAAAAATGAAACTTAATTTTTTTAAATTTTTTTTTATTTAATTTTTTTTCTTTTTTTTTTCAATTTTCCACTTTTAATTGATTTTTAAAGTTTTTAAAGTTTTCGTTTAACAATATATATATTTTTTTCTTTTATATTTAAAATTTATTTTTTCTTTTAAAATTTATTTGTTTATTCATTTATTTATTAAAATTTAATATTTTTGTTTTTAAATTTAATTTGTTATTTTAATATTAACCTCTTTTTTTTTTAATTTAATAAAATTTGATGTATATACCTATTTTAATTTAAGTTCATATATATATATTATTTTTTATAATTTAAATTTAATTTATTTTTTATAGTTTATTTGTTTTTTTAATATATATTGTTTTAAATTTGATATTTTTATTGTATTTTATTTTTATTTTTTATTTTTAATTAATTTTTTTTTTTTCCTTTTAATTTGAATAGTGTTTTTTTTTAATTTTGAATTTTTAAATTTATTAAAATTTAATATATTTCCTTAAATTTAATTATTTGTTTTAAATTTTTTTTTTCTTTTTTTAAATTTAATAAGCATTTTCTTTTTCTTTTTTAAATTTAATTTCTATATTTTATTTTTTTAATTTCCTTCCTTTTTTTACTTGTTTTTTTTTTTTAATTTAATATTTTTATTTTGTTTTTATTTTTATTTTTTAATTTCTATATTTTTTAAATTTTAATTATAATTTTTTTTTGGTTTATTTTTTATTTTTTTTTCCCTTAAATTTTAGGTTTTTTTTAATGATTGAATTAAAATTTTTACTTTGCTTTTATTTTTATTTTTTTTATCTTCATATATTTTTAAATTTTAAGCTTTTAAATGTTTTTATTTTTTTAATTTATTTTTTTTCTTAAATTTTAGGTTTTTTTTTAATGTTTGAATTTTAAAAATTAAAAAATATTACTTCTATTTTTAAAAATGCCAAAAGTATGACACAATTTTTTTTTTGTTATTCCAGCATCAACTGGTTTTGTTTTGAGGGTGTTTTTTCAATCCTTTTTTCAAGAAACAATTTTGTTTTTACCATAATTTTATAAAATGTTGAAATTTGACCTTAAAAAAAAAACGAAGTGCGTTCTGGAAGACATACTCTTTTTTTTTGGGTGTTTTTTCAATCCTTTTTTCAACAAACAATTTTTTTTTTAGCATAATTTTAGAAAATGTTGAAATTTGACCTTCAAAAAAAAACAAGTGCGTTCTGGAAGACACACTTTTTTTTTTTTGGGTGTTTTTTCATGTTTTTTGAGAGTTTTTGGGCTAGAGTTCCCGTTTTGAGGTCAGGTTACCTATTTCATCGGTAACTATGTTAGGCTCAAAAGAGCGTTGTATGGGTTGAAACAAGCACCTAGTGCTTGGTACACATGGATAGACAGTTATTTCACCAGTCTTGGATTCACCAAGAGTGAGGCGGATCCGAACCTATACTAGATTGTGGTGGAGGGTAAGTTGTTGATCATTGTACTTTATGTAGATGATTTTATTTTGACAGGTGATGAACAATTGATACTCTCATGCAAGGCTGATCTTGCAAAAGAGTTTGAGATGAAGGACTTGGGCCTCCATCATTTCCTAGGATTGGAAATTTGGCAGCGTAGTGATGGATTGTTTGTTTCTCAAGGCAAGTATGCCCGGGAGATACTGGAGAAGTTCAACATGCAAGGCTGCAAGCCTATCAACACTCCTCTCCCTGGTGGTTGGAGGAAAGAGAATGCTACATCGGCAGAGGTAGTGGATGCCACTGTTTATCAACAGTTGGTTGGCTCGCTCATGTATCTAGTCAATACACAACCGAACATATGTTATGATGTTAACCACCTTTCACAAGCTATGGTTAAGCCTACAAAGCTCTTTTGGAAGGCGGGGAAGCATGTATTGAGATATCTCAGAGACACATCGGGATATGGATTGTGGTACAGACAGTCGGATGAGGTGAAGCTACATGGCTTCACAAATGCAGATTGGGCAAGGAGCCCAACGGACGGAAAGAGCACATCTGGAGGGATTTTTAGTATCGGGTCGACAGTAGTTTCTTGGTATAGCAGGAAGCAGAGATCCGTGGCACTCAGTTCAGCGGAGGCCGAGTACATGGCAGCAAGTTTGGCTGCATGCGAGGTTATATGGATGAGGAAGATCCTAGTCGGGTTGTTCGGTTCACACTTAGATCCTACTGTGATATATTGTGATAATCAGAGTTGCATCAAAATCTCGATTAATCCAGTATTTCATGATAGATCTAAACACATTGACATCCGGTATCATCATATCAGAGATTGTGTGCAGCGGAAGATCATGTTACTTTCATACATTCCCACGGAGGATCAGGATGTGCCGATATCTTGACGGTGCGCCCAATGTGAGCAAATTCGAATACCATAGAGGTGCGGTGGATCGAGGTGGGTAGATAATCCCTATTCTGAAGGAGAGGGAGTGAAGAGATTCAACAAGATGATGAGCTTAGTGAAGAGAGTCACCTTCACTAAGTGGGCCCGCAGGCGATTTTTGGCGCAAAGTCTATTTTTAGACATGTCGATCATATTCTATGAGTTGTAGGATGCTATTTGTGGATGGTTGGTCAAGTTGGAAAAATAGATGGACTTCTATTTTTAGACATATTGGGCGGAATCTATTTTTAGATTGCCAATTAAAAAATAGATATGTCGAATATTATTAGCTCTTAATAATATTTGGACTATAAACATTATCTTATTCTCTTGGAGCACTTCAGTTAAGTGCACAGATGTGTCACAGGAGATGACAGAAGGAATTACGTTATTCCTGAGGGTTAAGTGGAGATATTGCATGGAGACTTCAGTTTGAACTCATGTGACAGAGTTTGGTGGAGTTATTGAGGTAGTTGGTGGAGTTGTGTTCAGTTTAACTCAGTTAGACACAGTTGAGCTAGTTGTATCTAGTCTAGCTGAATGATACACTAGTGAGAGTGGTGTAAATTAATTAATAATTAATTCACTAATTATTAACTCATTAATCAACTGAAGAATACATCAGTTAACTACAATGCATGTACAGTTTCAGTGGAGACCAGTGGAGAGGTAGGTGAAAGAGCAGGTTGACTATGAGTTGTGACTATAGTGTTGCATGAGTTTGCACCACACATTGATGGAGATGCCAATGAGGATTGTGTGAGCAAGGTTGGACCAATTCGAGTTCATTCAAAGCCAATATTCAACAGGGATTGCGCAGTAGAGGCAGGCTAGCAGGTGGCAAATATCGGTGCATGGATTTGCTAGATCGGGCCTGATTAGTGTGTAGCAATTGTATTGTACTATGAGCTTGATATGATCAGCTTTATATGAGGATTGTTACATGATCTCTATGACATATATTATATACAAATAGTTGGGGTTTTTAGCTTCAGACTTTCCCGTTAAAATTTATGGTTTCAATGTGTGCATGCAATTGATTTAATTTCCGCAAGTAATGATCAATAGTAGAAGAGATTATGTATTATGCATGAAGTCAAATAGTGTGTGATCAGGAGAATCTTGGATGTATAACGCATTAGTTATATAATTTCTACACTTGGTTCAACACCTATTACTTGGTCTTGTAAGAAACAAAGTGCCATCTCTCTTTCTTCAGCAGAAGCGGAGTATCGTGGTGCAGTTGAAGCCAGCAAGGAAGCCATGTGGCTTCATCAGATCCTGTCTTAATTTGGTCTTCATCAGCAACATCCAACTACACTTTGGTGTGATAATCAGAGTGCCATTTAGCTATGTAAATATCCAGTTCAGAATCAACGTATGAAACACATTGAACTCCACATACACCTCATCAGAAAGCTCATTCAAGATCGTGTTCTTGAAGTGCAGTATTGTCCAACCAATGATCAAGTAGCCGATATCTTTACGAAGGCTCTCACAGAAGCAAAGTTTACCAAAATTTGATCCATGCTTGGAGTTCAAAAAAAATTTCATTAAGGGGGGATAGGCTCTAATGCATCCTTCCTTCTCCTATTGTGTCACTTTTGTAAATCCTTCAATCCTATCCCAATTTGTTCTTAAGGGGGGATGTTAGGATATTTCGACACAATGGAAATAGGCTCCTTTTGTGTCACCTTTGTAAATCCTTCAATCCTATCCCAAGTTGTTCTTAAGGGGGGATGTTAAGATATTCCGACATAGGAAATAGTTAAGAATAACTTAGTCTAGTGTAGAGTTAGGTAAAGTGTGTTTCTTTACCATGCACATTTGTAACTTATAATATGACGGTTACAATTTGTAGTGATACGACGGTTATCTCTCACCTCGTATTAACGACACTTGATCTATGGCTTAACACCCAATTAGTCCATGATATCTATTTAAAGAGCATGGAGGGTCATTTGTTCGGCAACCGTTTATGAGAGAAACATATGTAACTTTTATTTTATATTAATAAGTTGCCTGAAGTGGCCGCGTTGGCTCAGGCCATGGACTGTTTCCCTCTTCGAGGGTTTTAACCACATGATTATACTGGTGTACTGATTTGTGATCTGTTTGTGAGCGGTGACCTTTGGTTCTTGATCTATGGAACTTACCCTGTAAATTCCTACAAATATCCTGAGTGGACCTGAAACACCAGTCACGTGTCTCTGGACCCTAAGAGGGATATCATTGGTTCCTGTCTCAGGAATATCAATGGTCAACATCTCAAGGTTGTGCTCCATCTTTGCCAGTATCGTTGCTACATCATCTTGTGGAAGTGTTATGGGTTGTGCCTCTCTCCTATCAAAGAAACGAAGCGTTGTTGGTCGTGTCGGACTAACATCTGCATTTAAAATTTTTGACAGTATTGGACGATAAAAAATCAAATAAAAATTAGATTAAAAACTTCAAAATGATTCACTATCCTGTCTCATCCCACTGTACCCCTGGTGGCAAGGATGTTTTAGGATCACCTCTATAGTCCATTCCCGCATAAGGAAAATCTTCAATAGTGAAGACTTGGTTCCCAAGCCACATGAAATAAATTGGAGTGAACTGAACCACCCTCGCCACCATGGCGAGCCATCAGTGCTACCCATCGCACCATACGAGGTTCCTCAGGACTTCTAGTATCCACTGGAATCAATTGAGGAGCAAGAAGTGGAATTCCCTCTAGAGAAAATGAGATAAGAATGGCACTGTATCCGAAGTTCTTCAACTTCCCATTTTTTTCTCTAGTTAGTTGGCCCTTCATATTGGCCAATACCCCTTCACTCCAATTGAATACTGTCCCTTTGAAACACTCAATTACAGTTTTCATTTGTTCTTTAATAGCCACATGAGGAGCCTCACTCCCACACAACCTGGTCACTGTGAATGCTATGATTTTAAGTTCCAGTCACAAGATGGTTTTGATGTATATGCGACCGTCCTTCAACTCTGAAGCATTGCTACAATACTGAACCTTGTAGCTATCAGTGGGAAGAACTCCTTGTCTAGTCCCAAATAAAGAAATGTTTCTCCCTCTCTGAGGTAATCCAGTAAGGAAGTATATGTCTTCCGGCTCAATCTCAAGCCGGTGGTCACCAATTATGAAACATTGAACTTCCACATCCCATGCATTCACAAGGCAATTCATTAGCTCAACTTGTGCCTTCATGCCCTCAATTGACCAGAACTTATACAACCTACAGTTTTTCAATGCATGCATGGTTGCTTGATCATCCATGGCTTCATTATCCACGAGCTCATGTTCTCATTCTTGCCATTCCAACATGATTAAAATGCCTACAAATCAACAAATTAAACAATTAAAATCAGTTGGAGGAAACTTGAACCATTTTTTATGAAGAAATATAAGTTTTTCAAAAGCTCACGGCACTTGCGCAGGTTTTGTCTGCAGACAATGTGTTTTTCCGCACGCGCTCCACACAAAACCCGTGGCGGCCCGACAATTTTTCTTTTAAAAAATCGTTAGGGTGCGTGGTTTTCACACGGAGAAATTGCGCACCCTCGAGGGTGGATTTTGAGACATATTTTTCTCCTAAAAAAATGCCATGAAAGCTTAAAATAAAAAATAAAATGGATAAAAACGTAGACAAGGATGATGTGGATTACCTGGTTCTGATGGTTCGCAAAATGAACAGTCGGTTCTTCTGATATCAACTCTGGAAGTTTTTGGTCAAAAGCTCTCTAGGCACTGTTCTGAAAAGAAAAAGGTGAAAATGACTTATTTTAACTCCTTTTTATAGATTTTAATGAATAAAATATTATTATTTTATTTATTTTTTACTTTTAAAAGGTCAAATCTAAATATTTTTACTTTTTGAAAGAATATATTTGTAATCATTTGAGTTTTTGTGCAGGATACAGGATTTTGGTGAAAAGAATTATTTTGACATTGAGTATACTTTTATCACTTTTTTGGGCTCTGTAAAAATACAAAAAAGAGAAACCCTGGAGTCCTCTTTTAAACCCTTTTCAGACTCTGGAAACATGAAAATATCATCAAGTACTTGACTATTCGAACTCGTTAAAGTAAATGAATAGGCGTTCATTCAGTATAAGTTTACCCCTTTTCCGGACTGAACTGGACTAATTACTTAAAAGGTATACGTTAGCCAATCATGGTCAATAGAGTTCTCTTTTGCATCAATTTATCCTTTTTCGAGCTTGAGAGACTAAAATTATGAAAAAGAACAAACCATAGAGTTTACTTATGTTTTTCTTCTGACTCCCTAAAACTGAAAAACACCGAGTTATTCCTATACTGGACTCGTTAAAATTTAACAGTACAGGACCTATCGATCACAACAGGACCGAACCACTCCTTCTCAAGGTTCGATTTTAATACTAAGATGGACTCATCTGAACGATGAGCTTACACAAACAAGAAAATTTTATCCTCCTCAAGCTTAACAAAAATAAAGAGGTACTTGCTAGTAATGGTGGGGGGGGAAGAGAAAAATAATCTAGTTGTCGTCTTTATTTTAGAAAGCAACATGTCGCTCTTGAACATGACACTTTGTCACACTTGTACCTGAGTTGGGAAATCCTTTGTCTAGCAGTTAATCAAACCACATTGAAAGTCTTCAGCCAGTTTCTGGGCATTAGATTTAGGTCAAATGCTACCAAGCCATCTACAGTGTCGTTATGTGTTCAAGAGAAAGTTCAATAAACCATTCATTGCAAACATTTGTCTCCATTCGCGTTGACAATCCCTGAGTCAGTCCTTGCAAAATATTTCTTCGAAACTTGATCTAATGGTTTCGTATCATAGGCTTTCCTGCGACAGATCACTTTCTATCGACATCAACTCATTATCTAGAAAGTTGATCTAGAATCCTATCAGTACCTTGGGATCTGCATGCCCTAATGGTAGGTTTCTCGCATTCGACGATAGGTAGCATCATTAACCTTCGATCGAACGATTCTATGAGTGTTCAACTGCAAATCACTCATTCACACTTCATAGATTGTACTGAAGTACTTTGAGAGCCATTTTCATTATTGGTGGTTTCTCTCACACTTGTTAACGGTTTACATCATCGACCGATAGTCAAGTGGTTTCTACCATGTTCGAATTCGACACAATCAATCGCATGGCTAGATTCGTACTAGTTCGAGAAGTGGAAATCAAGACCATGGATCCAGTTTTCACCATCCAGGCTATGAGGAGTTTTATTATTCATGATACAGTAGACTACTTATGATAGATGGTTGTGTGAATACTATGTCTACTTTTGATGTATTATTGAAACCATATATGTACCAAAACATTTAGTTGGTTTTGATCTGAGTATGGGAATGTCTACCTCAACGATGATATATATTTGCATTGAATGTTTTTACCATATGATTATGTGAATAATGTGTCCACAAAACACATGTATTAATGTTTCATTGATTAGAATTGAGGTCGCATTGTATTAATGACGCATAGCCATGTTGGAACCCTACATCATGAACAACGATATATATATATATATATATATATATATATATATATAGGAGAAATTGAATGGGAAGAAGTGTCATACATACCCAATGTATTGTTAAAATGTGAGCTACCATAATGTGCAAGCAACAAGGAAAGTGTAAGAGAAAGCGTACATCAAATTCTTATGAATAACTATGCACTTGACTTGTCACAGAGGTGACGTTTTGAAAATAATAAAGGATGTGCTACAAGCTATCATATGTGAGCGCACTGCGCATTGCAAAACTCTAGTCTTGAAACCATGTCTTCAACTTTTGCATTGATGCTAGCACACTATCTAAAGGTAGATAATAAACCTTGATGAGAAGCGATGTTGAAATATTAACGCATAGAAGAATACACAAACACTTCAAAAGCACACTTTATAATAGGAAAGAAGGCTAGCAACTGAATGAGAACAATGACCTTAAAATGATAACTCTAACACGAAAAACCCTTTTTTTGCAAATAACATGAGAAAATACTTTGAAAACAAAAAGTGTTGATGTTGCATCAACTTTTTTTTTTTTGGGGGGGGTGGGGGGGGGGGTTAAAATTCCAATTATTTTTTAGCAACGACATTAAAAACCATTTTTCTTGTGCAATAAATATGAAAAAGCACCCAAAAAATAAAGTTTCGAAGTTACATCAACACCATTATTTTTCGTATTAAAATTCCATTTTTTTTTAACAATGACAATAAAGAAAAAAAATTATGTAAAATAAACATGAAGAGATGTTCTCAAATAAAAAAGTGTTGATGATGCATCAATGGTTTTTTAATTTTTTTGGTAAAATTCCAAAAACAATAACAATGGCATAAAAATGATATGAGGACTCTGAAAAACCTTAAATTCCAATCATTTTTTGATAATAGAATTAAATATAAAATATCACGACTACAAAAAACCTAAAAATTTCAAAGATTTTCAACCATGGGGTTATAGATAAATATCATGGCTCCAAAAAACTTTAAAATTTTCACATTTTTCAACCATGGCGTTGAATATAAAATATCATGACTTTGGAAAACCTTAAAATTTTGATATTTTTCAGCCATAGAATTAAAACCAAATATCATAACTAAAAGAACCCTTCAAATGAATATCTAAATCAAAAAATCATTATACCAAAAGTAATTTCTTGTTTACATGTCGAAAGTATAGCTCTTTCAAAATCTTAGCTTAAGACAACTCGACACATTGTAACGAAAATTTAAAATCAACTACGAAATTGAGACACAGCGGCGGTGAACTCGACCCATTCCAATGAAAATTTAAAAATCAACCATAAAATTGACACAATGTAGGGATGGACTTGATTTATTATAATGAAAACATTAAAATCGACATAGTAGGGTGTAATTGTCAGTCAAGCATTGACACAACTCTCCATGGAAAAACAAAAAAGAAAAGGGAAAATAATATATAGAAAGAAATAATAAATAAATAAAATTAAAAACAAAAAAAAAATAAAACCAAAATGAGAAAAAAAGCCAAAAACAAACAAAATTGAAGAAAAGAGTAAATTAAAAAATAAAAACTTCAAACAACTAAAAATTAAAAATAAAAATAAAAAACCAAAAATATCAAACATAAAAAATTATTAAAAAAAAAAAAACATAAACAAAAACAAAAAAAACTGAAACAAAACAAATTGAACTTAAAATAAATAAATTAAATTAAATTAAATTAAATTAAAATAAAATAAAATAAAGAAAACAATTTTTTTTTTAAACATAAGTTTTTAATAATTTGGAAATTTAATATAAAAAAATAATAATAATTATAATAATAAAACCAAACCAAATTAAAAAAATATTAAAAACAATTTTATTTTATTTTTAATTAAAAAAGTTGACTTAAAACAATATATATTTTGCAAGCAAATAAATAAATAAATAACATATGACAAAAACAATATTTAAAAAAATAACATTAAAGCAATTTGAAAAATTAAAATATAATTTAAACAAAAATATTAATTTTTTTTTACAAAATGATAAATAAATAAATTTAATTGTCTTTCATGGTGCCAATGGTCGATCACGACCCTTTCGCACCATGCACGGTATGATCACTGCCAAAATATTATGGGCAAGGGTGCACAACACCACCCCCAACAACTTCGCTCGACATCAAAATGTCATGAGCAAGGGTGGATGCGAGCAACGCCATCCCCCAACCACCCTTGCCAACGACCCTTTGGCGTTGTGTGGGACGACCCCTCTATATATATATGTGTGTGTCTTTTTAAAAAAATTGTATTTTTATATTTTAAATTTTAAAATTTTTTATTTAATTATACTTTAAAAATTGCTTTTAAATTTTTATTTTATTTTTATTTAGTTGGTAAATTATTTTGTTTTATCATTTTTATTTTTTTTAAATTATAGTTTTTTTTTTTAATTATAGTTTATTTATTTGATTTAAATTTATTTTTAAGCTTTTAGAAATGTTTTATTTATATTTGTTTAAGATTGTTTTATTTTTCAATTTTGTTTTCCCATTCTCTCTATTCTTTTTTTTAATAAATTTTGATCTAAATAGTTTAGCATGTTTTTTCTTGCTAATTTTTTTTTTTTTACTTGTCACATGGTATTAAGCACTCAACTTTGCCATGAATGCATATTTATTTGTTTTTGACCAAAAAATTATGCCATTTTCCATAGTTAAACTTTGAGAATTCATTTTTAATTATTTTTTATTATTATTTAGATTTGTTTATTTGTGAGATAATTGGTCGAGGTCTTATTACAAACAGTTTAGTAATTTCCATTTTTATTAGATACTAATTTTTTGTTTTCCTTAATTTTATTTATTTTCTTTTTTCTATTATTTTAATTTTCATGAATTATATTTTTTTCTCCATATTTTCAATTTATGATGAAAATTTTTAAAGAGAAAAATATAATTAAAATAAAAATTCAATAATCATTTTTTAGTTATATTATTTTTTTAATCTTTTGCTATGGTTTTGTTTACGATGACAAATTTTAAGAACGGAAAATTAATTAAAAATCTTTTTCATATATATATATATAGTTTTATTACTTTTAAATTTGACTTATACTTTTTTTTGTCTTTTCTATTTTATTTTTTTTGCTATTTTTAATTCCAATTACATTAATGATAAAAAACAATGATTGTTTACACATAGTTTTTATGATTAATAACTATTATGATAATTAGTTATTAGTTTTTAGAATCTTGTGAGCATTTATTTCCTAATTATATTAAGAAAGTTTTATTGATGTATAGTTATTATTTTTTAGGATCTCTTCCGAGCATTTTTTTCCTATCTTTGTTGAATTTGTTTTATTTACGCATAGTTTTTATAATTTTTGCCTCGAAGTATGTTAAGAATTCAAGAAATTGATCTTATAACAAGAAATTGAATTCAATAATTCAAGATTTATTTGTTTATTTTTCGTGTCTATCATTAATGTCTGTTTTTTGGTAGATCAAAGGATTTGAAACTCCTGCCATGTATTACCAGGATCCCACTTTGAAGTTCCATATTCTGCTTCAAGTCGGCTGAGATTACTAAAACTCATGCCAAGTATTACGAAGATCCCACTTTGAAGTTCCATATTCTGCTTCGAGTCGGATGAGATTACTCAACATTTACTGGGAGATTAGCCTTCAATTTATCATGTTTTTCAATTGGTTTGTTAAAAGTTTTTTTATCTTAATTCCTCGAACCAAACATAGAAGATTAGTCTCAGTTACCAATAAAAAAGTTAATATGTGAATTTTGTTAAAGTTGTTTAATCTACTGCAACTTTATTTCTGGTTTTATTCAAAGTGATTGTGTCAAATTCATCCATTTTAATAGACAAAAGTATAATTAGAAAATATTTGTAAAGGGTTAATGATATATTTTATTTATTTTAACAATTAAATTTTTTTAATGTTTTTTTAATTTTTATTTTCACAATAAGAAATGTTTTAGAAAGTAATTATTTTGATTAGAAACTAAGTATTTTGGTATCCATCTATAATTACTAGTGATTTAATTTATTTAACCATGCTATTCATAATTTAGTTGTTAAATTAATAGTAAAACAATTGTTATTAAGAATTATTCATAGATATTAATTAACTTGTCTTTACAATTTAATTTAATACTAAATTACAAATTATAGATCATCCCAACTCCATTTTGCTCTACAAATGAAAGAAATCATGTTTAAAATGGGATGTCATTTGAGGGATAACATTAAAAGTTGTGTTCCCCGGATGCGGGTGATTAAACGGCTCTATACGTTGGCGCGTGGGCTGGCATGGTGGGTTGGCGCGTGGACATATGCCACCACCACCCAGACTCGTGCGTTGCCAAGCATTTATCACCCTGCCATATCCTTCAATGCTGCCTTAATGCAACTCTTTCTCCCACAATAGTCTGCCTGCATTTCTATCATGTCGCCTCATACCAGTTTCATTTATGCTCCTCCTCTGAGCTCGAGCTGCTCCATTGCTGCCGCTGAGCCTCGCTCTCGGACTGGCACTAGGAAGCGTTGTGCTATAGCGTGCTGTATCGCACTGATGCCGGGAATTCATTTTACTCATAACCCTTTCTGCAATCTCTGGTCCAATTCGCTCAACGATAGTGTCTCGACTCCGCCTGATTGTGCTCCCCTGCGTTCCTCAGTGGGCTGTGTTCCCCGCCATCGCCCTACCGACTCTTGCATTGCCCTGCCCACTTTTTGCACCATGCCTAGATTGCGTCAACGAATGAGGTGTAGGAGAGGCACCAGTCGTGGGCATGCTGCCTGTCAGCCTTCATCTTCCACCTCTGGCTCGACCTCCCAATCTTCGGATCATCTCTCTAGCCACTACCCAGCCACCAGGAGTGGTCGTGGCCGTGGGTCTGGGTAGTCCACATTTTCTAAGGGCTCCCCCCACATCCCGGTTACACTGCTCTCCTCCCATGTTCAGTCTCACACGGCTCAGCTCTGTATTCCCTGTGCTCTCAGTCAATCCACCATCATAGCTACGATCACCATTGAATTTCATGAAGACTCCTCGGGGGTGGTTGTCCCGATTCCAAGTGTGCCTATGGAGAAGAACATCGGAGACATTCATATTACTCCTCCCTCTGATAGCCTGAAGCGCAATTCAAGACATAAGCCACCCTGTTGGCCCAAGCGATCCCAAGCGAGGTGGCTCCATTAGCAAAGTTGAACATCAAGTGGAGGATGAAGACCCCTACGAGTATGGTTGCCGCATCGTCGAAGAACCGCCAACCAACTCTCATGATCCCTCAACAAGTCTACTCTTTCAGGTTTTTGTTTCATAGTCGCTCGTTTGGGCTAAATTCTCTGCGTTTTTGTTTCATCAGTTTACAAACTCAGACTTTTGCTACTGTGTCTAATAGCCGGTTTCCCTTGCGTGGGCGGCATTTTACTGTTTGTATGGGTTGGAATAGGGTAGCAGCTCTAGCTTCTGAAGTTTTTATGGTTAGCCGTCAGTTTTATAATTGTAAGAATGCTGCAACTCTAGGCAAGATCTTTTGAGGCTTGGCCCTCTCTATAACTTTTTGTATCAATAATAGAAGTAGACAAATTCAGGAAAAAAAAAAAAAAAACATTAAAAGTTGTGTTCCATATTCTCATGCCTTCACTTCCACAAAAACAATTGCATTCAACTTTCTATCAATCATGTACAATTCCCATGAACTTTGTATGATACAATTGGTTATGCAAAACAAATTTCTTGGAATTGACATCTCAATGAGTTGAAACTAAGTTTATCCATATCAATTTGAATCAAACACTGCCAAATAAATAAAGTTACACAACTTCATTTCAACCAATGAGGTATGGAACTCACCAAAAAAACAACATTTTCACTTTCATTTCTATTTTTTTATGAAGACTTTAATTGATCATCTCAGCAGTTCATATTCCAGTTAACTATATTTGATTTAAGCGGCAAGTACTAGCTACTACATAGCACTTGTTTTTTTTTAAATGTTTTTGATATTTTTTTAGATTATTGTTTCATTTTATTTATTTATTTATTAATTTTACTTAAACAATTTATTTTTATTTTGTTATTTTGATTTTTTTTTGTTAAATTTCTTTTTTATTTTTTTAACTTAAAATTTTATGTGAATCATTATTTTTTGAATTAAAAAAAAAAAAAAAACACTTCAAACATTATCATCTTTCAACATAAAAATCATTAATAAAATTTGTTATTTAAAAAAAAAAATCATTCTAGCTACCCAGGCTTGCAGGAAAATTCAGCAGGGGAGAAAATTGGAAAAAATCTCAACTGGTTGGCGCATCAATAGACTTCTCTAGAGAATAAGTGACAACATCAACGTGGCAAAAGGAATCTCGTTCCACGCGGTTAGAAGAAAAGTTAATGGCTTAGCCGATTACCTGGCCAACCAGGAGGTCATCACACATGAGCAGTTGGTGTCCAAGGATTGGACCTCCCTTGAGTGTGGCGATTTAAAGGCTAAATGTAATGAATTAAATAGAAATGATCAGCGCAAGGCTGGCGTCCTTCCCCAGCCGCAGATTCCTGACAAACAATATCAATTATGTACTGGATCATGATTCTGACATGCGATTTCATAGAGGAGCAATCTAAGCTCAGCTCGGGTAAGTTTGTCATCCTGCCTCACGTAATGAATTCGCACACACCTATCTTCTAGCCTCCCATGCGTCTTAGTCTTGGGAAGGCAGCCTATTTCTCCACGCCTAGCCTTATTTATCTCCCCCTCCACAAGCTTTTCTCTCATTCCGCCACAATCTGGAGAAGCATCTCCCCCATCACCTCTAATCTGTTACCCTTCCTCTCTTGGCAGACGCTTGTTCTTGCCCTTGTCAAAGCGCCCGTCATGGCTCCTCGCAGAAGACCCCCCCCCTCCCCCTCGTCCTCCCCAGCACAGTCGCGCCTCCAACCAGGAAAGTCGTGCTAGACCTCCTATGACCTGGGCTGAGACCCAGGCTCGTAATGCGGCCAGAAATTTCAGGGATGTCACCCCAGCTTCGTTGCAGGATTACTTTGAGGGTTTGGATGCAGAGGTTGCGGCTCGACGAAGAGCCACCCTGACAAAAACGGTGGACAAGGAATTTCAGTGGATCCCAGATCCTGGCCTTACTCGAAGCAGAGAGAACCTCTTTACAAGGGCAGTTGATTTGCACTGGAGTACTAAAACTCTCCTCTCCCTCACGCTGCAGGAGAAGACCAAACTCAACCGGACTCTTGAGAAGAAAATTCAATCCCTCTCTCAGAAATTTGAAACCTATGTTTGCACGATGCATCATCTGCGCTTCGTGGAGAGTACCTCGCCGCATTTTGAGCTTCTGAAGAATCACTCTAGGCTGCATCAAAGCTCGAGTATCAAGACGGAGGTTGGCCCTTCGCAGCCCTCCCCTCTGGATGCGAGACCTTCTCACCGCTCCCCTACTAACTGGCTGGATGGCACCCCGGAATGCCCAATCAACATCGACGAGGTTGGCTTTGAAGAAGATGGTTTTCCTTCTGGTTTTGTTCCTCCTGGGCTGTAGCCCTTGTTGGTTTCTCATGTTTTGCAGTCGTGCTCTTTTTCTGTTTGTTTCGAGCCTGCAAGCTCGTTTTTTTGCCTTC
This sequence comes from Pinus albicaulis, assembly GCA_034641835.2. Lineage (NCBI taxonomy): Eukaryota > Viridiplantae > Streptophyta > Pinopsida > Pinales > Pinaceae > Pinus > Pinus albicaulis. The sequence continues at coordinate 800,479,389 of CM076573.1, forward strand.
TCGAGCCTATGTGCTCCGATTTTGTTAAGGACTTGGTCTTGTTCTCCCCACCCAGCTTCTCCCTCCCTGTATACCTTCTCCCTGGGTGTGGGATCCTTATCGCTAAGATGCAGATCAGTGGTCAGTAGCCAAGTTGGCTCTTCTCTGTAATTATATTTTTGTTTATTAATGTGAATAGGCCCTCCCTAATTTACAAAAAAAAAAAAAAAATCATTCAACTTATCCATTAAAAACATTTATTAAACATGTTATTTTCAGTGAAAAAATGTCTTAAATACCTAATTTTTTAATTTTATATATATATATATATATATATATATATATATATCTGGAGGTGGGACAACGCCCATGAAGACAAAGGAAAACACACTAAGTTTCAATCCCTGTGGATTGGACCATTCACTGTACACAAGAATCTTGGCCAACACACCTATCATCTTCGATCACTTGACGAGAAGACCGACTCTCAACCTATTAAGAGCCAAGATCTCAAACACTATTTTCAATGAGCATCAAGGGTTTCGCCCTACACTATGTACATATATTTATTTTATTTTGTTTATTCTTGTTCTTGTTCTTTGCTTTATTTCCTGTTTTTTTATATGAATAAGTGTATTCCTTGTCCATGTGATGGTTTCTGAGATTGTGTTTGGCTAAAGTCTAAGGAGTCTTATGACACTTCAATATGTGGTTAGCCTTCTGTTCATCTTCTTTGTGTTGGTTATGTCTTTAGCCAATGAAGTTCCAATGGAAAATACGATCTGTCCTTAAGGAGAGTTTTGGGCAAACCATGAACTCGTGGTTCTCTGGGAAACCTTATGCATATATTCGGTCTTTTATGTTTTTTTGCTTTTAAGCTTATCCAATCAATAGAAAGGGAGAAGGGGAAAATTTAAATGAGCAAAACTAAATCAAAAGCATCTATATGCTTCTTTGAAGGAACAACCTCTCATGCTCTCAATAAATTGGGATCTGTCTTCCACCCAAAATGAATAAGTGCCAATGCGCAGTCCTCTCTTAAAAAAAATAAAAATAAAGGCGAAAGAAGGGAAAGGCTTCATGCGCAAAGAGGTAAAGCAAGCAACTCTATCGAGGTATTATTCGGCTCGTTGGCAGTGGAGCAATGTTTGTGTTCCTGAAGTGACTCCGTCGAGGTAATGTCTAAAACTGCTAGTAACAGAGCAATACCAGAGATGAAAAATCATACTCAAAAATCTTAAACTCGCGAGCTTCACTACCCTTCCCTACTTGAAATGTTGTGATAATGTCGAATGTTTGTTGAGTTAAACTGAAATGGCATAACAGGGACTTCACCTATTCATAGGGTAAGTGGGGAAGCCAAAGTCATCTAAACGATGAATCAATACTCCCTGAAGAACCAAGGCCCTGGACGAAAGAAGTTAACCGAAACAGAGAAGCTGGAATTCTACCAGTGTGTCGCCAAGTGTTGGAGTTGCTACAATCCCCTCCAAAATTTTGGCCTAAACCAGATTTCAGAGTCTTCCTTGGTCTTGTTCATTACTATTGCAAACTTTAAAGTTCATTTTATTGGTTTTCTTAGAGTGTTGTGATCCCTTTCACAAGATAGGAAAAGTGTCGTCTTTTTGCATGTTGGTTGTTGCATTGTATGTATAAGCTTGTTCTAGTTGATCCAAGAGGTCACCTTTGTGCAAATGAGTTGTTCTAACCTTGTAAGTACACGTCGCACTCATTTCCAAAGTTTTGAGCATTGTTGCACAAGTGTTGTCACGATCGTTGTAAAGTGTATCTTTGGTGTCGCACTTGTCATAACCAGTTCTAAAGTTGTCACACAGAGGGAAATGATTTGTTTATATGTCATGGATGATCTATGTTGTTTGAGTCATCAAATATGTTAAGTGTGTGATCACAGTGAAAGTTCGTCATTGTTCACACCAATCTCACTGGTCCTGTATTTGGTCATTTTTTGGAAAACTTCCTGACCGAGTACCCTAGCTTCACCCGGCCTCCCCAGCGGTGGATTGACATTAGGGGAATTTTGAGGTCTAAAATGGGCCTCATAAGGAAATTATAAAATGATAGTGGAAATAATAAAACAATATTTGATTACATCATCAAATTTTAAAGGGAAAAAAGAAAAAACTACTTTTTCAACTCGTATTTTCTATTTATCTCCCAAAGTTTTTACTCAAATTTCGAGCGGGAGTAGTCGTTGGATGCAAAATTTAATTCATCATCCAAGGAGTACCCATGTTGCATACTTTCGATCAATTATGCTACACGAAAAATGAAAAATACATGAAAAACGTGATTGCAATCACGTTTTTTCATGTATTTCTCATTTTCCATGTAGTAAAATCCATCAACAGTATGCAACATGGGTACTCCTTGGATGAGCAATTAAATTTTGCATCCAACAAGTACTCCTGCTCGAAATTTGAGTAAAAAATTTGGGAGATAAATTGAAAGTACGAGTTGAAAAGGTAGTTTTATTATTTTATTATTTTTTAATCTTTTTACCTTTTTATTTAAAAAATGGTGAATCATCCCTCATAGTTGACATCATTATCTTGAATCCTATTGGTTCTTATAAAGTTTATTTTGGTTGTACATTTTTCTTAGGAGGCCCATTTTAGACCTCAAAATTCCCCTAATGCAATGCCATGTCATCAAGCAATCCATGTCAGCAGTGTCATGTTATGTCATGTCATGAATGGTCATATGCCACATCACTATTGTGGACCATGTATATTGTATTCAAAAGGTATTGTAAAGTGGAAGTCCACGAGACACACATAGAATGTAAAGAGTCTTGTAAGTTGAAAAGTCTGGGAAGTCAAACAGTCATGAGGGTAGTCAAAGGGTCACCCTTGGTTATATATACTCTCTCATTGTATGAGGAAAGGACTTTTCACCTTAGCTCCACCAACAAAGCATTAGAGAGATAAGCTAGTTCTTTTGTGGAGCAAGGAGTGGCTCCAATGCTCCACTATTGGAGCTAGTGATATTCATTGTACATATGTATCTTGGAACTTTTACTTAATAACAGAAACATTTCGAAGCCAACATGTTCTTCAAGCATGGATTATGAAAGCTTGTAATACTATTCTGTGAATGTTTGTATTTCATGTTTTCTTTCACATGTGCTAAGATAGTTGAACAATTTCAGTTATTTTAGTACTTATTTTATTGAGAATGTGTTGTAATGGTTGTTATCATTGTCCCATCTTTGTGGACTGTTCCGCGGGATAGTAGGCAGACCTTTCTCAATTTTTGGTTGTAATGATCGTCACATCCCTTATGGACTATTTCGTTGGATGTTAGACGGATCCTTTCGCTCATGTGTGTCTCTTCCTGGGTGGTACTATTACCTCTCTTAGAGGCTCACTTCTCTCTCTACCCCCGTTGTTGAGGAGGTAAATCCCCTCTACGGACAGAGGCGATCCCTACTAGCCCAGCAGGGGTCTAGCAACAATCATCAAATGCTACAGCGCAAGTTCCTAATTGCGAATAAATAAGCCAATGATGGAGGCCTACCTGGAGTCCAGTGCTATGATTCGTAGAAGAGATGGCGTTCCCGTTCCTCAGCCTCGGCAGATCACGATCCCCACGATCTCCATGAATGGACACCTGCACGTGCAAGAAACAACACGAATACGAGCATAAAATCCAGAATACGCAACTATATATCAGTCAGAAAGAATATAACTCATTATTAACATAAGTGCAAAACAGAGTGGAACCATAACCGGTAGTTATTCATTAATAAACAATCGAAAGAGAGTACAACCAATGTTCTGACGCCGCGGTCTCCTTCGGAAGGGTCCCCAGTCATTCATGTCTCGCAAAGCTCGCCAGGGAAAGGGCAAACCTCTCCAGAGTCTCTCGATGATAGTCTCCTTACTTGAGTCGGCCTTAAGGGAAGAAAGAGGGCTCTTACAGCACAAAGGCTCTTGGGAATTTGGAGATTCAAAGCTTAGGCCCTTCAAGACTAGCTTGCAATGGCAATGGGCAAGATTTTATAGATGGGGAAGGAGAGAGTTGGGATCCCTATTATTGTGGGATTGGCCCTATCAACAAGGAAGGTTCCATGAGAGGTGGCAAACCACTTCCCTTCCATGGAACTCCCGCAGCCAAACCTCCCAACTCAAGATAGGCAATGGTTTCTGAGTTTGTTGAAACACAACTTTCGCCATCTTTATTTAAAAAACACTCCTTAAATTGGCTGGCGCGACTGCTGCTCTGGGACAGAGCGCCAGTTGGCGCGGCCTCTTTGTAGGATTTTCCCCATTGGCGCGAGTGATGAACTGTCTGCCCGCGCCAATGCAAAAGGAGATGTTTTCATGATTTTTTGCAAGGAGATGTCTTTAGGGCAATTGAAGCTCATGTTTAGAGGAATGCATTGATGATGATTTCAAGGCATGACAATGTTCACAGGTCACAAAATGGGTCCTCCATTGTGCGGGACGGGGAATGGTAGGGACGGTGACAAATTACTGTGTAACAGATGCCCCCTAAAGTATGAGGCCCGAGAGAGAGGGGTGAAATGCTTTACGAGAACATGTTCAACTGAAGGCCCGCCGTCGGAAAACTTGCGCAGAAAGATACAACTGATATCTCAAGTACATGATGTATATGTGGTATGGACGCAGCCATCCGAAACAGAGTATGCTATAATCCGGATCCGGGGTATGGGCGCAGCCATCCAACTAAGATCAAACAAATAGACTCAGATATGGTCGCAGCCATCCAATCAGTGAGTCATGTACATAATGATAATAATCCACAATCGCAGCCTGGATTACAACAGACACAATCCAGGGTCTTGCGCTCCGTCTCGACCCAAACAAAGTACAAGTTCAAGCATGCGAATATGTGAGCTGAAGTCGAACATGCAAGAACATCGTCTGATTACCAGCCAATGATGAGAGCTGTTAACAGACGCGAGAGGAACCACCAATAATGACAATGGCCCTCAAGGTACTACAGGTACAATCTACGGCGTGTGAATCAATGAGTTGGTGTCGAACACCCGTAGAATCACTCGATCGGAGGCCAATGATGAAAACCCCTCGTCGAATGCGACGAACCTGCCATTGAGGCATGCAGGCTCCAAGGTACCATAAAGGAGTCTCTAGATCAACTTCCTGGATAATGAGCTGAAGTCGACAGGAAGTGACCTTGATCGAAGGTGGGCCGTAATGTTTCCCACATCATCGACACGAGACAGAGGAACATGATGTTTTTGTTGTGAATCAAGATCGTATGAGAAACAGAGGAAGGTTGATATTTGCAGAGGCCAACTTCTCTTGAACATATAAACGGCACGACAGTGGACTTGGCAGTATTTGACATCAAACGGATCAGAGGTCATGGTGACGAGGCAATGAGCAGATGAGAGGTCAAAAAGGATTATCCAAACCCACGGAGGCAAAGTGAAGAAACGAGATGAGATGTCCCCAACCCGACACGAATGCAGACAAGTGCCATGTTCAAGAGCGACATACTGCCGACGACAATGATGATGGTTCCATTTTTTCCCCCACCATTTCTGGCGAGTACCCCAATTATTTTTGATAACAAGCTTGAAGGGGATAGCATATGCTTGTAATATAAGTTCGCCCTTCGGGCGAATCCATCCTAGTGCATTTAACGAGTCCTAGGAAGGAGGAAGGAGGAGAATGTCATTTCGACTGGATCCGATGTCATCAGGGTTTAACGAGTCTGACAAAAGGAGAACTCGGTGTCTTTTCATGTTTAGAGAGTTTGAAAAGACAGCAGAAAAGTAAACTCCACAGGTCCCTTTTCGTAAATAGTTCCTCAGATCCGAAAAGGTAGAAAACGATATCCGAGAAAACCTCCTAGTCGCGATAGGCTAGGGTATTCATTTTTCGTAATCAATCTATCCCAGCCCGAAAAAGGGGTAAACGTATAATGGGTAGATGTCGATTCGCGCCCATTTTAACGAGATTGAAACGACAAGGGCCTCGGCAATCTTTTCATGTTTATAGAGTCAGAAAAGAGCTAAAAGATGACTCCAAAGTGACTTTTTCGTGTATTTACTGAGTCCGAAAAAGTATAAAATACAACTCGTTTCCATCGTTAAAGTCGCAAAAACCTGCTGCTGCACATACCAAGCAAGCGTAAAACCCATTTTCGACATAACATATTAAAATATTCGATAAAAATAACTTTTAAAACTCATCTTATGTCAAAAAAGTTATAAATATGCCAAAATGGTAAAAACAAAATTACAATTACTATTTACCTTGGTAAAAAGCAGCAATGGTCCATTTTGGAGTGCAAACTTCTGACGGCGATTGCGACAGATCCGGTTGACCATTCAGATTCTCGTCTGCTACAGGTAAGAGGTGCTTCCCTGTACTTCATTTCAATCCATTTTTTAATAGTTTTCCCTTATGTATCAACCCTCTGTGGCCACTCTTTGAATTTTTAGGGCCGCGCTCATTGGCGCGGGTATCGGGCACGGACCCGCGCCAATGGGCTTTTTTATGCAAAGGGCTCGCGCCACGTGCCGCGACTGTTCACAAAACAGCCGCGCCAGCGGCCGAACCTAAAATTCCGCCTAAAAATTCGAGATTTTAACCAAATTGAATGAAATTTGAAGCCTACCAGAGATCTAATTAAGGGTTTATGACCATGTGGATGCGGGAAATCAAGCAAAATGGTGATTGAGTGGAAAGAAAGAGAACATGGAGAAGATGATGAACATGCCATAGAAAGTGAGGCTTGCATGAATGCCCTCAGAAACTGTGGGCTAAAGAAGTTCTTCCTTACACCCTGTCTACGAGCTCAGCCCGAGCTCCTCCAGTATCTGATCAGTGTTTGGGACGAACATGAACAAGTGTTAAAGTTGCGAGATCAGGTATTGGAACTGGAGGTCTCCGATGTGTACTTCATAACCGGATTGTCTCGCAGAGGTCCGATACCCGTCCTGACTGGGAGCAGACCATCTAGCGAGAAGATGGAAGAAGTGATGGCACGAGTGTGCCAAGGAGCACAAATGGGATCAGGGAGCAAAAAGGTGGATATCCACACTATCCCCGATCTGGCATTGAGAGTTGTCTTACATACCATCACGCGGGCTGCAAGGTCGCAGGCACCGCACGAGGCCACAAAGGCCCAACTCCTGCTGGCCTCAGAATGCATGAGTCCCTTATTGTTTGACTGGGCTACAGCAGTAACAATAAACATGAAGAGACAGCTTACAAAATGCAAACAAGCTAAACTGAAACAGTTTGGCTATGGTTCCATCCTGGTATCGTTCATTCTGGAACGCTTACCAATCTTCCAGGGCCAAGGGGCCATAGTAGCAGATCCGATACCACGAGAGTCAAGAATGGCTCGCTGGGCAGCACTAATGCCCAGAGCTGGAGGCGGCCAACAGATGTCCTGGAGGCCGGAGTTCTTTAGGTGGTTACAACGCCAGTTGATTGTAGTGGAGGACTGGCCATATGCAGGAATTGACTTCACCGGAGACCCAGATCTCCCACTGCCAGAAGGAGACGACTAGGACGAGGAGTTGGGTAAGACCTCATGTTTTTTGATTTTTTATGTTTTATGTTTTTTGTTAATACACATTCGTCCTAACACATTTTATATATGTATGCAGATGTGGGCCCTGAGAGGCCAGCTGGAATGTCTCCAATCTCACAGCGGACTCATCTCGCCCCTGATCCTCAGGGAGAGGGCACAGGAGGGGAGGAGTTGATCCAGAATCTCGAGGGAATTGCCCGAGGGATCCCAAACTATGCTCGGCTGGCGGATGTACCGATGGCATACCAGCGTCATACGGTGGGAGTTCCAAGTCGGATCCACCGAATCCTGAGACGCTTAGTGCGTGTAGTTACATGTTATCATGAGCACCATGCGGATTAGCTCTTAGGGATTATACCACACCTATTTTTTTTGAGACATATCGTCTCCGGATGTACTTAAGACGATTATGTATATTTTGACTTCATGTGACACACTCTATGTAAACATTTCGATATTTATATATATACATATCTATTTCTGGATGGATCTTTCTTTACATGTGATGATGAGTTACAAATTGCGCAAATGTCTGTCTAATACCAAATTTGCTACCGCATCTGTTAATGTATTCAAATGCCTGGGTATATGATGATATGTAATGTAGTCAAAATTCCTTTCCAGTAATCGAATACGCAGATACAGACGTAAAATGGACGGGTTTCTTACCGAATAGTGTCCGTTCAGTTGTAACACTACAAGTTGCGAATCTAGATACACGAGAAATTCACGGATACCAAGGTTTACTGCCTCGGTTAATAATTCTAACACAGCACTATATTCCGCGATGTTGTTCGTAGTACGTCCTAGACATACTCCTTGCAGGTTGACCAACTCACCAGCAAGATCATAGATTACCCAGGCTGCTGAAGATAGATTCCTGGTACTGCGGGAGGCACCATCCGCGAAACCAACAAATGGATGAATAGACATCTGCACAACCAGGAAGACCCGATCAGCAGAAAGATGTTTACAAAGCACACCACACCATACATGCACACAAATGAAAAACACACCTATGTACACAAAAGACGGGCATGCCCCCCAGCATGGTGTCTCAATTCGAGGTGCATGCCCCCCAAGCTTCAGTGCATAGAAGATGGAGTGAAGGTTGAAAACAAATGAGATTTGAACTAAATCTATCAAAACTCGAATTGAAAATGCTCGTGTTTCATTATTTTAACGAGGTTGACACACTTAACAGAACTATCCTCGTAGCATCTTGTTTCATTGTTTTAAGAGCTTGACACAAGAGAAAGAACTGTGCTCTGACGAGCTCCAAGGAGGAGGCTCAGGAGGGAGATGATCATGTGAGTCTTCAACGATCCTTAGGTTACCTTCCGAAAAAACTTCGTGCGTCAAAATGGGCGTTTGAAGAGGAGGGTAGGAACCTGAGTAGCATAACGCTCCAGATAGTCAGTCATTGCCCCCAAGCTAGGCATAAAAGAGGAGCGATGATGTCCATCGCCCCAAGGCAGCTCCTCAAGAGACATAGTTTCAATGATGGCTTCATCGGAAGGAAAAGTGTCTTTGAGAGGATCAGGTGAATCGGCCTGACCAAGCCAGGGGGATTGAGAGTAGACGTCGAGAGCCATGCTCAAAGGAGCATGCTGAGGAGGTGGAGGATCAGATGCAGCAACAATTTCACAGTAGCTGATCTCTACTGGAGTCAAGGGCATTGATTCTCCAAACTCAAACACCTGCTCAGGCGTAGGAATAAGCCAGGGGTCATCGGACCTGGACATCATGTTGACTTGAACGATGTGCAGTGGCGGTGCGGGAAAAATACCCATGAGGACCGGGTCTTTGAAGAGACCAGGTCCCACACTGTCGGGGGGATTCGGAATCTGATCCACGTATGGCACGTTGTTCTCCAAGGTAGAGGTGAAAAATGACAACTGATCCACCGTGACAATTTTGCCCTCGTGAGGGAACTTAAGAAATCGAAAGACGGTGGACGGCACGCAGAGCATGGCATGAGTCCAACTACGGCCAAGAAGTATATTGTAGTTGAGTTTAGCGTCAACCACTTCTACTTCCACGTTGACAGTTTTCCCCTGTAATGTGATCGCTAGACTCTTGAGAACACCCAGGGGTTTGGATTCCCGACCATCAAATGCCTCAAGGGCATTGGGAGATGACGAAAGGGTTGGAGAGCCGATGGCCTTCCAGCAAGCGGAGGACATAACGCAGGTAGATGCACCTTCATCCACGACGGCCCTATCAATGTTCAGACCGTTAATCCCGACTTGAATAATAAGAGCGATTTGATGTGGAAGCCGGGGAGTGAAACTCTCTAAATCGAAGGTGATAAGACTTGAATCGGCGGGATCAATGCCCTCGATCGCAGACAATAAAGCCTTCCGTTGCGAAGGACAACTTTGAAGAACTTCTAGCGCAGACATGGCAGACGGCGCCTGTGCCAAATCCTCAACAATGTTGTAATGTTGAGCGGCACGAGCATTCGGATTATAAGAAGATCTTCGAAGGACACCTTTAGAAGGTGGTTTCACAACGGGTTCAGGAGTAGGCTTCTCGATTTCCAACGAACCGGAGGCAGGTAGGGGAGGCGGTCCATCCGCAACTGCCTTCCCTGGTGCCTACCGCGATTCGTTGTAATCCTTCGACCGCGTAGCGACAGAGATAGGTGCAACACTCTTCATCATGAAAACCTGAGACCCAAACGGTGCAGATGGTGACGGCTGTTCGACCATCTGGGTCTGCTGAGATGGGAATGGCTCTTTTAGAACAGCCGGAGTCCCTTTAGGGCCCTTGAGAAGTTGACTAACCTCGGATCGTCATGGACAATCCTTAGTATAATGGTCCCCTTCACAAATGAGGCAAGGGTACTTCGGTTTACGCTGAGAGCCATCCTCAGTGCGAGATTTAGATTCCGGCTTTGGGGCATCAGATTTAGATTTGCCTTTGCCCTTCTTTTTCCCCTTGGAAGTTTTCTCCGTAGGATTGGCCTGAACGGCATTCACTTCCGCGGTTTTACCAGAATCGGAGGGAGCGGGATTAACAGGAGCATTGTTGGAAGAATTAGACTTCTGCTTCCCATTCGAAGATTTCTTCGAATTCTGAGAGACAGAACCAATGACACCATCCACCGCGGGGGTAGGTGGAGCCTTAGAGGTTCCGGACCGCGGGGCATCAGACAAGATATCATAAAGAGTGCCGGAATGAGAATATACAAGATCCAGATATTGGGCACGCGCAATGGCTTGTTCCTCTATCACACACGCTCCCATCGCAATATCCTGAGCGATTTTATTCACAAACGAGGTGGTGAACCAGTGAGTCAGTATCTGATCAGGTATGTGAAACTTGATCAGTCTACGACAGCGCCGCCACTCATGAATGTGATCAGAGATGTGAGTGGCTTTATCCTGCTTCAGAGAAGTCAGGAGGTGCGTCCCGGCTTCGTAACGAACCGGTAACTGAAAGTGCGTGAGGAAAGCCATGGCTAAAGAATTGAAATCTTGGAAAATGCCGCGGGATAACTCTATGTACCACTTAGCAGCAGCTCCAGTTAAAGTACGTTGGAAGAGGCGCAGGCGAATCGAATCGTCAACCCAAGAGTTAGACGAACACCAAAGATGATACGTCATCACATGCGCCTGGGGGTCCTCTCCAGCTTTTCCCTCAAACTTGGGGCAATCACCTGGTATCTTGGTAGGAACCGGAGGCCAATACGGATTATGTAAAATCGGATCATTGGTCAATTTTGAAACATCCGGCAACTCCAATGTGGCCAGGAACGGCAATGGCGGATTGACCGGCATGCCAGGCCCGGGATGAGGACCGGTACCCGTACTCCACAATGGTTGTGAATATCCTTGCCCCCATGGGTTCTGTCCCGTAGGATTCTGACCGTAGGGGGTGTAGGTTGTATAACCAGACTGATTTGGATGCTGGTAACCAGAGTGTGGGGCCTGATAACCAGGGTACGGACCCTGATTATATGTCGGCCTGGTGTAAGCAGCGTTTGGATTTGGCTGCTGAGTATAGGTAAAACCGGGTGGAGGAGGATAATACTGAGAGCCTCTGGGGTGGTTATAATTCGGTTGAGATTGACCATGAGGATAATAACCACCCTGAGGATGAGTAGGCTGCTGAAAAGTGGAACCCTGCGGAGCCTGATAAGTAGGGCGCAGCTGTTGATTTGGTTGTGGCATTGAATGAGTCGGTTGCTGAGCAGGGTTAATAGAATGAGCGGGCTGCCCTGAGTGAACAGGTTGACCCGACTGAGAGGGCTACCCTGAATGAACAGGTTGACCCGGATAGACAGGTGGCGCCGGTTGAGCAGGCTGACCTGGTTGTGAATGAGCCCCAGGTTGTACCGGATGGGCCGGTTGGCCTGGAGGCGGAACACCGGGTTGTACCGGATGGACCGGTTGGCCTGGTGGTGGAACAGGGCCAGGTGCCTGCTGAAAACCGGTTTGACCCAAAGCGGAACCATAGGATGGTCCCAGCTGATATGCAACATTAGAAACAACCGGATACTGTGGTTGCATCAGTAAAGAAGGCTGGATTTGCCCCCCAGGACCATAGACCGGTCCCGGTTGATACCCCGGCTGAGGCTGAACAGGTTGACCGGAAGGGCTATAATACTGTCCTTGCGGACCGTACAATGGCCCTTGTTGGCCGACAGGATAGCCTTGCATGGGCTGTCCCTGTGGATCATAAAGATAGCCAGGTTGGCCCGCAGGTTGGCCTTGGAAAGGCTGTCCTTGCGGGTTATAAGCCTGGTTATAAGGTAAACCTTGAGCATAGAGGTAAGCCTCAGGAGCGGGTAGACGTAAAATCTCCCCGTGCTCATCATACTGACCTGGGAAAGCATACACGGGTGTACCATCCTATGCATAGTGCGAAAAGTAAGAACGGTTGGGATCTTGGGAGGATGGTCCAACCTCGGCGTTCAGCTGTTGCAAAGACAACCGATACTCCTCCGGAGAGATGTTCTCCAGTATAGCAGTCGCTAGATAAACATCTTCAGGAGTTGGCACAGCCCTTGCAGCGGATGCTGTGACAACAGGAGAAGAGGCGGCCACACAGACAGTGGGCCGGACGGGAATAGAAGTAACGGGCGTCTGAGGAGACACCCCGGGCGTAGTAGCAGCTGGCCTCGAAGAAGGAGCTGACACTCCCATAGAGGCTGCGGCGGAAATGATCTGACCCAAGGATCTGTATCCCTGAGGTAAAGAGGGACTGGCTGTTGACATGTCAGCCAGCTCAGAGTTGTCTCCCTGAAACAATCTTCGTGGGAAGAGCTGATAGTCTTCACTAGACGTTGGGATTTCCTCACCAGAATCACTCATGGTTGATCCTGCCGTTAAATCTCGCAAGAGACAGGGAGGACTAGGAGGAAATACAGCAGCAACAAAAGGCGAACCTGATGTAAGAGAAAGGAAATCAGCTCCTAATCTCAATTCAGACACAGGGTCCAAAAAGGGCCAATTGAACTCAACTAGTCCTCCAAAGGGTTGCTCAGCAAGAACCGGTCCCCCGTCAGGAAACTCGGAAATAATAGGCTGCTGCGATTCAGCAGAGGATTGGGAAGCCTCTGAAGAATCGTCCATGTAAGGACTACCAGTAGACGAAACCGAAGGTTTCGCCACTGTGGCAAACGACCAGAGAAAAAGAAGCAAACACACACACAGGCTGAAAAAGAGTCAAGACACACGATCAAACGGTCAACAAGCAATATCTAAGAGGGCGTATAATCGTGGGTGATTAATTTTTACCACATTGAAAAATAAGAAACTTCACCGTTTCATGTTTTAAGAGTCGAGAAACGATAAAAGATGACTCTATCTCTTTCAGATTTGACACAAGCGTGAAAGGACAAGCGCTTGACGGTCTTTTCAAATTTAGGGAGTCAGAAAAGACCAAATGACTGCTCAGGAATACTAGGCATAAAGGGTGTACCAAATAACCGTGAACTGCAATATACACCTTGGTTTTAATAATGAAAAAGAAATCAACCAAGGACTTTCCGTACGTGCAGGCAATCTCCCCGAATGTTGTGTTCGGTGTTTCACGGGTATAGGGCGGCAGACTCGGCTTCCTACGGATAAAGGATTGAAAACCTAGAGGGGTCTCCCTTTATATACGCGACGGTACGGGGAGCTCAAGTCCGTACTAGCGCTGTCTAAATCCAAAAGGCGAACGACAGCTGCTAGGTTTAAAAACGCCGGAACACGTCTCTAGCCTAGACCTCTAAATGTGTTTCGTTAGATTTCAATGCTGCCTTAGTGTAAATTGAGTAGATTTTAAAGTTGATCTTCAATTACGTTTCGGTTTTCAGGCCCTAACGAATGTGTTGTTTCAAAAACTCCTAAATGCAAAACTACATGCCACAGTACACCATTTCGTTCGATGAAAACTAGCTATAGAAGAGTTGAGAGCTTTTACACAAACAAAATGATCGGAAGACAAACAATGATATCTCTAATGCAACTAATGAAATCGAAAATTTTTCATTCCAATCACTAATTACTAGTAAAATCGAAAAATTCCAATTTGCACTAATCAACCAAAAGCAAAAGAGATTTTTTTTTGTAATTTTCAATGTTTGATAGTTAAATGCACTAAACAAACTGAAAATAAAAGAGAAGCAACTTGAGAAATGATATTGAAAGAGCAAAACGAACAAATTTCACTCAATGACACAAGCAATCAGATCTCAAATCGACCAAAGTCTCTCAGAACCAAGAAAAAGACTCAAAGGCTCCAATGGACCGTGTGATCTAGGCCCAAAGCAAGACCAAACGAAATTTGAATGAAGAAACGAGCAATCACCCAAAAATCGCAACAAAACAGTGAACAACTACTAAGAAGATGCGGAGGAGCAATCAGAGAGTTGACTGGATAAGCGAAACACCAAAACTCCCAAGGAGGGCTCGATACACAAAGCCACTAGATGCCCTAGGGTTTAAACCGTGAAATCGATGGAGAAAAGCAAACAACCAAAGGACGAAGGCAAAGTCCCAGTCAAACAGGACCCCAACACACTCAGGTAGTCGAAAAATCAAGAAGAAAAACACTGATCAGACCTAGAGAGCTCAAAACAGAGCAAACTCAAATACCCTACAGGAGTGGCGCGACTGTAAGGCTGCAACTGGCGCCAGCAAGCAATTGGCGCAGGCTATACAAAAGCAACATGCGCCAATTGGCGCGACTGTCGGGCTAAAAAGCGCGCCAGTCGAGTTTCTCAGCCAAAATAAAAAGAACTATTCCAGAAGCAGATCAATGTAAACTAAGCAAACCAAGAAGCAAAAAACAGCAAAAGAACCCAGCCTAGAAGGCTAACCAAGCAAGGAGAATCATAAAACAATCAAAACGAGACAATCCAAACGAGACAGTGAAAACTAGACGATTCCCCAGTGGAGTCGCCAAATTGTTGAGGAGGTAAATCCCCTCTGCGGACAGAGGCGATCCCTACTAGCCCAGCAGGGGTCTAGCAACAATCATCAAATGCTACAGCGCAAGTTCCTAATTGCGAATAAATAAGCCAATGATGGAGGCCTACCTGGAGTCCAGTGCTATGATTCGTAGAAGAGATGGCATTCCCGTTCCTCAGCCTCGGCAGATCACGATCCCCACGATCTCCGTGAATGGACACCTGCACGTGCAAGAAACAACACGAATACGAGCATAAAATCCAGAATACGCAACTATATATCAGTCAGAAAGGATATAACTCATTATTAACATAAGTGCAAAATAGAATGGAACCATAACCGGTAGTCATTCATTAATAAACAATCGAAAGAGAGTACAACCAATGTTCTGACGCCGCGGTCTCCTTCGGAAGGGTCCCCAGTCATTCACGTCTCGCAAAGCTCGCCAGGGAAAGGGCAAACCTCTCCAGAGTCTCTCGACGATAGTCTCCTTACTTGAGTCGGCCTTAAGGGAAGAAAGAGGGCTCTTACAACACAAAGGCTCTTGGGAATTTGGAGATTCAAAGCTTAGGCCCTTCAAGACTAGCTTGCAATGGCAATGGGCAAGCTTTTATAGATGGGGAAGGAGGGAGTTGGGATCCCTATTATTGTGGGATTGGCCCTATCAACAAGGAAGGTTCCATGAGAGGTAGCAAACCACTTTCCTTCCATGGAACTCCCGCAGCCAAACCTCCCAACTCAAGATAGGCAATGGTTTCTGAGTTTGTTGAAACACAACTTCCGCCATCTTTATTTAAAAAACACTCCTTAAATTGGCTGGCGCGACTGCTGCTCTGGGACAGAGCGCCAGTTGGCGCGGCCTCTTTGTAGTATTTTCCCCATTGGTGCGAGTGATGAACTGTCTGCCTGCGCCAATGCAAAAGGAGATGTTTTCATGGTTTTTTGCAAGGAGATGTCTTTAGGGCAATTGAAGCTCATGTTTAGAGGAATGCATTGATGATGATTTCAAGGCATGACAATGTTCACAGGTCACAAAATGGGTCCTCCATTGTGCGGGACGAGGAATGGTAGGGACGGTGACAAATTACTATGTAACACCCGCAGAAGAAGAACGTTGACACACTTGCAATTGGACATTCACTAGGCACACCCCCCTTGTTTTTCGAAAGCACACATGCAACCCTCTCTCTTGTTGATAGTAAAAGCCAAGGAAGATCTTTACGACTATGGCAACCAAGCCTTTATTCTGGATGGGACTCCTACACCAAACAGTGTGAGGTCTAATTGGGACTTCATATCAGGGAGATCCTCTGAATGTTGGTGGGTCCAGCACCGTCAACAGGTTCATAGAGCCATCCCAACGACAGACAAGTATAGTAGAGAGGCATGCACAGGCTTCCACATCACATTGTCATAAGAGCACTGCATACTTCGATGTCATTGTTATATCATCATCATAGAGGCATTGTCACAAGTTTCGCATCACTACCATGAATAAGGACAAGAATCATAGCCATACTCTGCCATACATTTGGACAAGTATCAATACACAACATTGTCATACTACCGATAGTAGAACGTTGTCATTCATTAATGTCGCATTATTTCCATATTTGTATCATTGACATAATTTTTGTCATCCATTACTATCAAGAAATCCAATATTAGCTTAGCCATCCATCACTATCATAGAGCATTGTCATACATTATTAGGTCACTGCGAAAGAAAAAAGTCACCGATATACAAGTTCACTTCCATCTCAAACAAGGTTAGTGCTAGACAACAAGGTCATAGCCATCACAAACAAGGTCACTGAAAATCCAACAAGGTCATTGCCATAAATAAGGTCACTACCATAACAAATATGGTCACTGGCATATCAAGGGTACTCTATCATTGTTAAGTTCTGAAGATGTTCTATGCTAGATGCAAATATACTTTAAACTTCTAGGGCTCAATGAAACTAAGATGCAGATAGAACATACCAATAGATCGATGGAAGACAAGCCAAAACATGGATAAAGAATGGTGGTGTTACGACGATCAACAGGATGCTTCAACCAACAAAGTCTCCATAAGTCCAACCAACGCAATGTGTCACACAACCCCAACACGTCTCATCAAGAATGCTCCACCAAGATGTTGCACCAAGAAACCCTAAATGTAGAATCAAGAACTCTGCTCCAATACCATCCAAGGTGTTGTGTAACCAGCTCCAAAAATAGAAGAATAGAGATGTCAACACCTTAGAAATAAGCCACTTCGAGGGGGCAACCTCCAATACATTACATAAATGAACAATTCTTGGATGATACAATTTACAAAACCTCCTTTCTATATATAGGAGTCCATGGGGCCATAATGTAATCCTGGTGGGCCACAATGTAATCCTAGCCGACCTAACAATAATAATTTAAGGGCACAATAATAACAATATGGGGGTTACAGGGGTACAATAATAACAATAAGGGGGTTACACTAACAACAATAAGGGACTATACTAGTAATATAGGAACCTAACATGCCCCTCTCCTTCAAAAAAGTGTTGTCCTCAACGCTTGAGTAGCTCTGGGTGCTTCTGTATAAAATTCTCATCCTCCCATGTAGAATCTTCGGTGGGTAAGTTCTTCCACTTGATGAGATACTCTGAAATTGATCGATTCCGTAGTTGTCGAGTTCTTGTTTTCATGACCGCTTCAGGTTCCAATATGATTTTTCCTTCCTCATCAAGTTCTGGCAATATTGTTTGAACTGGAAGATTTTCACATATAACCTTCTTTAAGCATGAAACATGGAAAACTGGATGTACTCGCGAAGAAGCAGGAAGCTCAATTTGTATGCCATAGTACCAATCTTTTGCAATACCTTGTAAGGACCATATTACTTTGGCGATAACTTATTATCCTTCTTAGCTTGCTTGAGGGACATTTGTTTGTATGGTTGTAGCCGTAAAAATACCCAATCTCCTACATCAAAACTTCTCTCGCTGCGATGTTGATCTGCCGGTTGTTTCATTCGATTTTGTGCCAAATTCAAGTTATCCTTGAAGAGTTGGAGAACTTCTTGTTGATGCTCGATGTGATCTTCCACTGCTTGAACCTTCAAGTTTTCCCTTAAAGATGATGTGATGGATGGTGGATGATATCCATAAAGTGCCATAAATGGGGTCATTTTTGCTGCAGTATGGAAGGAAGTGTTATACCACCATTCAGTGAGAGGTAACCACTTGACCCATTGTGTTTGTTTATCAGATACAAAAAATGAAGATATCCTTCCAAAAATTTATTCACTATCTCAGTTTGACCATCGAATTGAGGATGATAAGATGAGCTATGAGCTAATTGAGTACCCAAACAAGAAAATAACTCCGTCCAAAAATTTCCAGTAAAAATGGGATCTCTGTCGCTCACAATGACCCTTGGGCTTCCATGTAGCTTTTGAATTCTATCCATAAATGTAGTAGCAACCGTACTTGCTTTAAATGGATGAGATAATGCACAAAAGTGTGCATACTTGGTAAGTCTATCAACTACCACCATGATGACACTCTTTCCTTCGGACTTAGGTAAACATGTGATAAAATCCATTGAAATCTCCTCCCAACGTTGACTTGGAATGGATAAAGGTTGTAGGAGTCCCGGGGTCTTAATTGTTTCCACTTTATTCTACTGGCAAACCAAACATTCCGCCACAAATTTTTGAATATCAGATTTAAGGCCATCCCAAAAAAATCTTTCTTCACCCTATGGTAAGTTTTTTTAAAATCTTGAGTGTCCTCCTAAAGGAGAAGTGTGCAATTCCAGAAGAATATTTTGTTTTAGTTGGGAATTCTTACAAAGATATAAGCGATCTTTGTACCATAAGGAATCATTTTTCCAACTAAATGTATCAGATGTACTAGGATCTTGCTGCAACTTTTGAATGAGTGTCCATACATCTTTGTCCTTCTTCCATTCATCTCTTGCTTCTGTTATCCAATCTAGTTGGATAATAGAAATGGCACAAAGCAATGCTTCCACCTCTTCATTCTTTCTTGAGAGTGCATCTGCAACAACATTAAGCTTTCTTTTTTGTAGATTATTTCAAAGTCATAACCCAACATCTTTGTGACCCATTTTTGCTGCTCTTTTGAAGATAGTCTTTGTTCCAAAAAGTGTTTAAGACTATCATGACCAGTTTTTACCTTGAAGTGTCTTCCCATTAGGTAAGTTCGCCATTTCTTTAGTGCATGCAATATTGCTAACATTTCCTTCTCATAAATAGGTTTATGCAAATACTTTCCTTTGATTGGACGACTTTCAAAAGCAATGGGTCTTCCTTCCTGCATTAAAACTGCACCAATTCCATTTCCTGAGGCATCACATTCCACAATAAATGTTTTTGTGAAGTCCGGCGTAGCTAAGACCGGTGCTAGGCACATTGCCTCTTTAATATGTTCAAAGGCCTTAGTTGCTTCAGGAGTCCATGAAAATGCATCTTTCTTCAATAATGTTGTTAGAGGTGCTGCTATTCTCCCATAATTCTTAACACACTTGCGATAATACCCTGTTAACCCGAGAAATCCTCGCAACTGCTTTATGGTTGTGGGGACTTTCCATTCCTTGATGGCTTTAATTTTGTTAGGGTCTACTTTAACACCCTCGTGAGATACAATATGACCCAGATATTCCACCTCTTGTACTCCAAAGAAACATTTGGATTTTTTTTCATATAATTGTTTCTCCCGCAATAGTTTGAGCACCCTATCAACATGTTCAACATGATCCTTCCAAGACCTATTGTAGATTAGTATATCATCAAAAAATACTAGCACAAATTTTCTAAGGAAGGGTTTGAAAATGGAATTCATCAACCCTTGAAATGTAGAAGGTGCATTGGTAAGGCCAAAAGGCATGACCAAAAATTCATAATGACCCTCATGATTTCGAAATGTTGTTTTTGGAATATCTTCAGTCTTCATTCTAATTTGATGATATCCTGAACGAAGATCCAGCTTGGTAAAATAAATTGCTCCATGTAATTCATCCAATAATTCATCAATCACACGAATGCAAAATTTGTCTTTAATGGTGAGCTTATTGAGCTCCCTATAATCTGGACACATTCGCCATGATCCATCCTTCTTGTGTACCAATACTACAGGAGCAGAGAAAGAACTCTGACTAGGTTGAATTATACATGCCTCTAACATTTCTGCAATCATACGTTCAATTTCGCTCTTTTGGAAGTAAGGATATCTATAAGGCCTGATGTTTGGAGGAACACTTCCTGGAATCAAATGAATAGCATGATCATGATCACGAATAGGTGGGAGTCCTTTGGGAGTTTCAAACACCTTGGAATGATTGTCCAAGACTTGTTGGAGATCTGCAGAAATAGATGATTTTGATGTTGGAACTTCTAGTGAGCATAATTGTGCAATTACGCCTCGTTGTTCTTTCTTTAGAAGCTTTGTCATGACATTAGAGCTTACTATCCTTCCTGGCTTCCCCGCAATACCCCGTAATTCGACTTCCTTTCCTTCTGAAAAAAATTTCAAGAAAAGTTCTTGAAAATTAAAAGCTACCGTCCCCAAAGATTGTAACCATTGTACTCCTAATACAACATCAACACCTCCCATAGGAATGGAAAGCATTGGACTAGTCAATACATATTCCCCCATGGTTAGCTTGATATTATGGCATTTTCCAAAGCAATTTATAGTTCCTCCATTTGCAACCATCACTTAACATTCTGGTGCTGGGTATAGGAAAAAATTTAATTCCTTGGCTACCTTACAATGAATAAATTATGGGTGCTACCTGAATCAATCAACACTATTACCTTTTTCTTCTTAATTTGTCCTTGTATCTTGAGAGTTTGAGGAGTGGTAATTCCTGTCAGTGCATTACACAATGTGGTCGGATTCATTTCTTCCTCTTCTAGGGCTGGTTCCAGGTGTATATCCTCTTCTTGTTCATTTTCTTCTTCCTCTTCACAATCTATGTAAAATATTTTCTTCTCAGCACACTTATGACCTTTAGTGTATTTGCTATCACAAATGTAGCAAAGCCCTTTTGCTCTTTTTTCTTCCAATTGTTGTGGTGTCAACCTTGTAGGTTGTGGAAATCTAGGCGTAGCAACACTTCCTTCTTTATAGAATTGAGTGGTAGGCTTCCTTGTCGCCATAATTTTACATTCAACTTTTCTTGCCAAACTGAATGCCTTCTCCAATGAATCAGGTTCCAGAATGCGAACTTCATGTTGTATGTTATCCTTTAAAGTGCCTATGAAGAGATCAATCCCGTGTTCCTCTGGAATATCAGTTACCCTAATATTCAATTTTTGGAAGTCCTCAATGTGCTGCCCCACTAAACCATTTTGTTTGAGATTTATCAATTGGCTAAAGAAGGTGTTGCTCTTTGTATCCTCATAATGTGCTATCATTTCTTCTATAAAAATTGACCAAGTGACAATTTTTTTACGGGAGCAAAGCCATCGATACCATACAAATGTATTTTGTTCTAAATGTAAAGTTGCAATGCGTACCTTTTGTGTGTTTTGCACATTATGGAGATCAAAATATTGCTCCATCCGTAGTATCCATGTTACAGGATCCTTTCCATCAAACTTCCTCATATCCATTTTTGGAATATGGTGGTTCTTCCCGCAAACATTAGAGTTTATGAAATCACGATTAACATTTATTTTTTTCTCATCATGAGGTTCTTCTACTATCTTTTCACCATTAGGAAACCTTTCTTGTATCAACTTTGTCAAACCTTCGATGTCTGCTTTGAGATCATTCTTCATGCTTTCCATGTTGTCTTTCATGTCATCCATCGTAGCTTCCATGCCATTCATCTTAGCTTCCACGCCATCCATCTTAGCTTCCACGCCTTTCTTCAAAACTTCCATTTCATTTTTTGTCGCTCTTTGCGAGAGTGAAATTTGTTGCACTTGCTCTTGTAATTTTGATAGATCATGTTGCAATTCTTCATCTTCATGAGTCATAGTAGAGCCTTCTGAAGGCTTAATGGGTGTTGAATTATTTTACGGGGCATCTTTTAGAACCCAATACTGATATCTATTCTACAATATGCCCTTGGAATCAATTCAAATTGATTCTTCAAACAAGACTTATGCAATTCGGAAAAAAAATACACACCTTTTTCTTGCTTTTGAAGAGCTCGATATTGAAATTGGATTATCTCTGTGATTGCAGCACTTCAATATCTGAATTTCGGTACCAACGTAGCCCTCTGAATTATCTTTCGAATGCCACATGTCTGACCTGATTTGGATTCTCCAAGACAAATTTGTGTCCAATCTCCCACAATGACCTAATTATGGACTGGTTCAGTAGAGCGAACTTTTACGACTTGCCACGTGTCACTGTTTCGTCCTTTGTCTCTGAAATTGATAGCCAAGAAACTACAGTCTGTGTACTTGCGACCAATTTTTACGGCACTCCAATCCAATGCCCAGAGAGAGAGTTATTGAACTTTTCCCACGATCACCTCTTTGAGATGAAATTCAGGAGCCTGAAAAAGCACTACCTTCCACAGATCATATCTCCAAAAATATTGCGAACCAAGCTCTGAAATATTTTGACGAATTTCCTCCGGATTTCAGCTTCACACCATATGAATTTCAGATTCTGAACCTTCGTAGAAAAAACATTATAGCGCAAATGCCACGATGACCTGTTTTGGATCCTGAAAAAAGACCTAACTTCCACAGATCATATCTCCAAAAATATTGCGAACCAAGCTCTGAAAATTTTATAAAATATTCCTCAGGATTTCGGCTTCGCACCCTAAAGATTTCAGCTTCTGAAACTTCGTAGAAAAAAATTTATAGCGAAAATTCCACGATGACCTGTTTGGAGCAGCGAAACCCTAGAATTCAAACCTCTGATACCAAATGTTGTGTAACCAGCTCCAAAAATAGAAGAATAGAGATATCAACGCCTTAGAAATAAGCCACTTCGAGGGGGAAACCTCCAATACATTACATAAATGAACAATTCTTGGATGATACAATTTACAAAACCTCCTTTCTATATATAGGAGTCCATGGGGCCATAATGTAATCCTAGTGGGCCACAATGTAATCCTAGCCGACCTAACAATAATAATTTAAGGGTATAATAATAACAAAATGGGGGTTACAAGGGTACAATAATAACAATAAGGGGGTTACACTAACAACAATAAGGGACTATACTAGTAATATAGGGACCTAACACAAGGAAGAAGAATGCCTCCACAAAATGTGTATGAAATGAACTCCAAGTCTATCCAATATATAGGCATCTGTGTGTGACACATCTCTAATGCATGTGGGATAAATCAAGTCGACCTTGCACATGTGGAATAAATCAGGCCAACCTTGCACATGTGGAATAAATTCAAGATACATGTTCTTCTCATCTGATCAAGATGATCTTTAGATCGATCTTGCATCTCTCCGAAAGAGGAATCCAATAAAAATATTGGCATCGTCATCTGAGCATCACAACATGGAGTTTGGACCTATTTGCCCAAAATTAATACTCCCTCTCAACTAAGGAGAACTCCATCCACTAGGGCCATCCAAACATCGTGCGTCATCTCGTCATAACTTGCTTTGATGGATTTTTATTTCAGAACAAGAGGTGAGTCACAAAGACATCACTCCTCGCTAACTCGAAGTCAGCTCAGAGGTCCAAAACCTCTATAGGACTCAAAGGAGTCACATACCAACCCGAACTTGGTTTAACTGACCTGAAGTCAGTTGGAGGTCAGAAACCTCACTTGGACTCAAGAGAGTCATATACTAACCCGAAGTTAGTTTAACTGACCCGAAGTGAGTTGGAGGGCCGAAACCTCACTAGACTTAATCCTAGAGCAAGTGGTTGGAAAGGTGTCATCCTAGACATATAGAATACAACAATCTCCGATGCGTCCATCGGTCTTGCTATTGGTCTCTATCCACATTCCCCACCTCATTGGCCAAATGAGAGGTACTTCCCATGAGTCTGGTACAGCATGGGTAGGATGCATACGGGCCACACATCAAAGAGAGGTGGTGGTGGTGGTGGTGGTCCCCTCTCCACACGTGCCACATTGTCATCTCCACCCACCTCCAACTCTACATCATCCTCTAGGTCACTGTTAGAAAAGACCTCAATGTAATGTGCCTTGCCTGTTGTGCATTTGTGGCCCGGTGCCCATGGTTCCTGACAGGTGAAGCATAGCTTCCTCCTCCGAAGGTCTCTACAGGTTTCCTAATCCAACTGCCCACGTCCCTATTGGCTCTCGTTGTGGAGCACTAGTGTCTCTTCCCCTCTGTTGAAACCCTATCTAGGTGGTAACGATGCTCTAGCCCTGGGTAGAGAATCCTGCAAATCTCAGGCTCTCCCTACTGCGCCCTGCCAGGTAGTGGGCTTGTTGGACCTCACCAAACCCCTCAATGGCTCTTCTAGCCCCTCTACAAACATGAAGACCCTCATAGCCTCTGATAGATCAGGCACCATTACTGACAAACTCAGAAACTCTAAGATGTAGGTCTCAGAGTTCCCCGTTTGTTTGAGCATTGTTAGCTCCCCAAAGTGCTCCTCTGGGTCTCTCCTCTCAAAACGCTCCAACACCCTCCTAGTGAAATCCTCGTAGGTTGTCATTCTGGCTTAGAGGGACAACACCGAGACTAGCAGCAATCAGATCTTCAGCACGAGATGTATATTACTGAACACTTAGTTCAGTTTTGGATTTTTTTTGTTGCAGTAAGAAACAGAGTTGCAGTGTAGTAGCAGTTGGCAGCAATATGCAGGGTCAGCAGCAACGCAGTGTTGGTGGGCAGTAGTGTCAAACATCAGCAACGCAAGTGGAGATGTTGCAGAATTAGAGCAGTACTTCAGACGGTTGTATTGCTAAAGCACATTCCTCACTAAGAGGGAGTGTTGATTTGTGGTAGCATCAGATGTGCTCTAAGTCTCAAAATTTGCAAGGAGGCTTAGACACATGTATTCTAGATAACCCAGAAATCGTCTCAGGGATGTGTCTACGATTTATTCTTGCTCAGATCTTGTTTCTGCACATTCATTTTTCTGCAGTGTAATTTTCTGTCTCTAGTGTATGGGTTTCAGTATTTACAACAGAAAAAGTAAATAACTTGTTCAAGTAATTAACAAGTAGAATATTTCTCATCAGTTGTTGTATTAGGATTCCAGATCTAGGAATTTTCACAATAGTCCCCCATGGGCATCTTCTCTTTCCCTTGCGGCCCTCCACACCGGATGCTAAAAATGTGGGAATAGTGGACCTGGGTGGTGTACTAGGAACGAGTGGCATGTTGGGGCTAAGGGTTGCATGGTGTTGTGAAGTGTCAAAGCCTTCACCCAAGTGGAATTCCACTTGGACTCCTTTTCCCTTTTTACTACAAGTTTGTTGCCTCAACTCCTCAATACCCTTGGAGAGATCTTGTACGACCTTCAGCAAGTGTTGGGCAAACTCCTCCTCCTTACTCCTTTTGTCTCCCTCATTGTCTTCCATGTTTGGCCTCTCCACCTCTGGTTCGGTAACCACTGGATCTAGAATGATTTGCAAATTCCTTTCTCTGGTCCTCTACCACTATCTCCGGTAAGTCACGTTCTGTTGATCTTCTGGTGTCAGACTGGTCCTACTCACACAGGTTGTGCTAAGGCTATGAACTCTGATATCACTGTAATATCCCTAAGGAAAATTTACAGCATTAAACAAAGCATGCATAGTAAAAATACACAGAAAATTTGCACACAAATCAAACCACAATATAGAGCCAAAAACTGCGTTGTGCTAAGCCATTTTATTATGAAAACATGGGATTACAATATGATGTTTGGAAGGTGTGCACCTGGGCTTGCCAAAGGCGAGATAGCATAGCCCAAGTGAAGAAGATAAGTCCCCCAAAGCTATTGCTTGATCTCTCTCTGGATCTGCGCTGAACTGCCCAGAAAATGAGTTGCTGGTTGTAAACAATAGCTTCTAGGGCCTCCTCCGCTGCCCAAAAAATTTCGAGAAATTAACCCTGGGATCTCCACCAATAACCCACAAAAACCCATGAAGGAATTGGCCATATGTTGACCTTGGAATTTCGGCCCAATTTCCCCTAGCTCCTTCCGCTGCTGGGTATTTCAATCCAACTGTAACTTTTGTTGCTGAGTGTCCCCAAAATGACTGAAATCTTCAGCAATTCTCCTACCCGGACTCTCCCCACAAGTCTCAGCCCAAAATACCCTTCTCTCCTCAAGACCCACGTGTGGCTCTAACAAGGACTGCACAATCCCTATGTTGTCACTATTGGAACTCCTCCACACTCCCACTATACTACTCCCGGATCAATTTGAAAAGGATGAAACTCCCTCCTTGGGCTGGCACTCAAAGTCCATCGAAGAAAGGGATGAGATTTCCGCCTGAAAACCTCTTGTGTTCAACAACACATATAGACTTGGCCTCCAACTCAAGCATGCTAGTCTAAGTGAATGCTCAAATGATCAAGAATGCCCATGTCAAAGTTCCTCCCAATTGCCCATGTGGGGCCAGCCATTGAACTTCCCCACCATTTTTCCCTCCAATGAGTGCGTACTTCCTATGGGACCGTATTTCTCCATGAGTGGCCCCCACTTTCCACCAACAATTCGATTTTGTCCCCTTTCTCCTAATGTTGGGCCTTTTCTTAACTCCAAAACTCGAGTGGGACACCCAAACCCACCTTTCCTAAGTGAAAATATGAAATAAGACAAAATTGGGCAAAAATGATATTTCCCCTTAGCAATTTTGCTAAGTGTGAATATCACAATCTGTTCTAGACAGAGTTGATCACAGTTCTGGGAAGATTTGACCGTAGTTGACCGAGATCTATTTGATTGCAGTTCTGGCCAGAGTTGACCACAGTTGACCAAGTCCTATGATCTATCTAGGGCAGTTTGACGACAGTCTGGAGCATAGTTGACCAAGATTTCTGGGTAGCTGTTTGACTGGATATCTGGACAGTTGTACCAGGTTTGACCTTGTTAGTTTATGTGGTTAGGTTGACCAAGTTTTAATGGAAAATCAAATTGTACTTTTGTTGAGTTGAACAATAATTTCTCCTAGAAAAAATTGCTGGGTTTTCTCCCAAAGTTGGGTTTCCCAGGTGAAAAGTTATCGGTGTCTACTGTTCTACTGTGATCTCCTTCTATTGCATTTACAGTTGAATTTTCTGAAGTGTAATTGCTTAATGATAATCTGAATGTGCAAAAATATCATTAGAAGTAATTATCAGTAGCAAAAATTGTGCTTGTCTACTTAGCACTAGAAAATCAACACTTGGTCCCCGCTTTGTGCAAAATTGGATCCAACAGTTTGTTTGTGCTCAGAAGTCAACAGCATGCATAACAATTAGTTTATAACTTTTGTTTTCTAATGACACCCTGAATTGATATAATCCTTTCCACTAACAGAATTGTAGCAAAATGTTTTTATAAAGAGAAATATTAAATGAATCTACCATATAGCTACTATATATTGAGATATTGGTAATGAGTTTCACACGTAGCCATCCATAGGCCTTTTACAAAGCTAAAACAAAGCAGAATGGAAAATAGAACAGAGAAAGAGTGAGCATACACAGTAGAATTGATGGGAGAATCAGTGCAATCATTTGTATTTCTCTGATATATGCATATATTTCATTTTCTGAGACTTTTCAACCATCTTCCAATGTTTGTATCCAGTTGACAGTTTTTTACAATTAAAATCAAAGTAAAATCTTTTCTGAATATTTGTGAGCTCTCAATACCTACCTATGATTGTATATAGTCAATGAAAAGCAACATTTTTAGAATCAGAACACAGTCCATGAGGATTTTCCTCTGAAAATCTAGAATCTTAGAGTTTAGTAGATTTAAATTTTAGCTCATGCTAAAAGAAGCTATACATGGTAAATTCCTATCAGTGGAATCCAGTCAGATCTATGACACTCTGAATATTTAGATTGATTTATTTTTATATGGGAATTGAATTATACAAGTTCTGGTTTCCTTGACTGCTCAAAAGAAGCAGCAACAACATAAACTTTGCATTTTAGTCGACAGAGGATTGGAAAAATGAAACAACCAAACCTATCAATGTGCAAGAACTTAATCCAAACTTCCAACCTCTTGGTGTTTGACATGGTTAGCACCTGCTGGATTTGAATTTTCACCTTCAGCACGAGGAGAATCCAGCACCTTGTCTTCAAAGTTTTCAGGTTCAACTTTACTTTGTTGAAGCCCTACATGTCTGGCTAGATCTATCCATTGCTGTGAAGATCACAGTAGAAACTGAGTATATGCCTTTTGAATAATACTCTGTATTTCATATCTACAGCTTGAAAGCAAAATGCCATTGATTAACATCGAGAGATCAAGAAAACAACAAAATAATGAAGCAAACAAACAAGTTTTTATTTTGAAAGATTATTTTCCTGCTAGCTAACTTCCAGGGTAAATCATAAAAAGTGTCAATCTTTTGTCACACTTGGCAGCAAGTTTGTTGGTTGACTTCACAAATTGAGAGGGAAAATCATATTGAATTCAAATTATTATATCAATGGCCTGAAAAGGATTTTACAATGAACATCTCGAGCTCAGGATTTTACACCAGTTGGAGACTCCATCTTGCATTTCAACATTTTGGCCAGAAGGAGGCCTAAGAAAGGATTCAAATGATGGCAGAAACAGAGACTGAAAAGTGTTGGTATCATGGACAGATCTCCAATATTCACTCTAGCCTACAACATGAGCTCAGGGTACCACCTGATATGTGCACAGGTGAACAGCAATGAGAAAACCAGTGCAAGAAGCAAAATGCAAGAAGAGAAATTGTAACAACCCGTTCCCGAGTTATACACAATGATATTAGCGTGTGTATGATATAGACATTTGATAGCTACACCTGCCTACTTCGCACACATCGCACTAGTACACCTAACTACTAATATCAAGCTTACCTAAGTTAGAAATTAATGATAAGGTTTCAGATTAAAATTTATATTGATTTAGCATAAAGTATATAAAAAGGATTAATGAAAAGAAAATAAAATTTTAATTAATTAAAATACATACATATACTCAAAGTTGAGTTAAATATTATAACATAAGCCTTAATCTTAAATATACTCTAAAGTCAAGCCGTATACTTCTAAATAGATTAAATAAACACAAAGATCACACCTCCTCTTTAATGCCACTGACATCTCCTTAAATGATAATCGTACCATCCTTTAAGAAGACCTTATCTTGCTGGAGATGAGGCGGTGAGGAGGTTGAATGGCGGTGGGGAAAATTTATATAAGGAAGCTGATTCGAAGGAAGCGGGGCTGAACTTGGGGCTGATTACCAAATGATATGATGAAAGGAAAGAATTTGTACTGAGGAGGAGTCTCTGTTCTTCTTGGAAATCTGGGCACGGGGGCAGAGGAGACATCCTCTGGGTCTGGGATTGTTCCCGGATTGGCTGGGAGGACTTGATTGTTTCGGTGAACTGTTTAACTATCCACAGCATCACACAACATCAGCATCACGGGAGGAGAGCCACCATTAAAATCATCAACTGTGTTCCAGGTATTTCTTTTATGTATAGAATTGTTTCTCAATTAAATTTCACTGCTGATTTTCATTGAAATACCTTACTGCTGAATATATACTTAGATTAATATTGGTTTTAAATTAAATTACTATGTATGGAACCTTACATTTGGTATCAGAGGCAAGATTCAAACCCTCTTTACGACCTTATAGGCCCATTAAAAATCAAGCACATAAACAAATACTTTATACACAATTCAACCGCAACACCAAAGGTTCCTCATCAGCATTCCAGGATTTTGTTTCTTATCAAACTGCTCTAGGAGTCTTTCACCGAAATTATTGTTGAAAGAATGAGATAGAAGCTCTAGTAATTAGGATAAACTTAGTAGGAGAGGTATGATGAGGTTTCCAACATTGACTGGTTTCAGAAAATATTGTGTAACGTTACAAACGATGAGCTCTTTCGGCAATTTATGTTGTTGCATAACCTGTACAGGACAAAAGCAATTCGACCTTAATATACAAAATACAGAGCAATTCCGTCTTGACTACAATACTCATCTACTTTTCAATTAATGGGCAAGAAGGATCGAAGCCAAGATAGCAGTTATAATTGAAATGGGTATCAATTGACCCTATGCCAAATTGTAGTCTCTGGACAGTGATTTAAGACTGCCAAAGCAACATCAATAATTGATGATTAGACGAATCCTTAAAACATATAGGTATTATAGTAGGAAACTCACGTATTATAAGCTTTATCCTTTGGGACAGAGCTTTTTCCAACACCCCGGTTGTCAAAAGAGCAGACCCGGATAGAGTTCTTCAAAGATATTTCTTCATCCTTGTTATGAACCAACAAAACTCTGGCATTTTAGAGAATCAGAAAAACGAGAGCTAAGTGATTCATCAGTCGAACATTCTGCTTCATCTCCATGTCTATCCTGTGTGTAACATACGTTTTCTTCATTTGGAATGTCAACCCCTGTTAAGCCAAACCTGCAAACTCAAAAATTTTGCATTGAAAATCAAGAAAAAGATTTAAATATGGCACACGCTGACTGGTTAACCAAACTTTTCTCATTTGCATAGTTGACATTCCCCAGCAAATGAGTAAGTACATGGCTTGTCTCTACAGTTTTTCTCACAGTAAGATTGTGAGCATGGCTCAAGCATTTAAAGCTTGATAATGCTTTTAATTTTGAACAATGTTCTCATAGATTTCCATAGTAAATATCTATTAGATAAATAAGTCAGCAGTCTCATCACCATAGCCTAATTTCTTGTTCCTACTTTCTTGGTTGAATTGAACTAATTAGCGCAGACTCTATTGTTAAGAAACACTCTGAACCTGTACACACTACTGTAAACCTGGAGAAAAACTTAAATACGGACTGTACTCCAACTATGTGGTTAGGGAGGAAACACTATGGAAAACTGATATCCTTAAGCATCTTCAGGTACATTTTGGAGTTATTTTCCTTCAGCAGTCATGCACAATGTTCTTATGCTGTTGAAGCATCTGGAATGATATATGCTAGAGATTATAAGGATCTATCCAGGCTAGTTGGTTGCTAATAAAGGAGTAAAAATCATACTAGGGACTGCCAGAAAACATACACAACAATAACAGTAGCTTGATGAAAAAAAATAAAAAATAAAAAAAAATAACACAGGCTTAACTGGTCACAAAAACATTCTCAAGGACTAAACAGTGCAGAGCTTTAACCGATCAAGCCATCGTGCATCAAGGACTAAACAATACAGAGCGAAGTCATTTGCAAATATAATTAGTTAACAGGCATGTA
The DNA here is from genome assembly GCA_034641835.2 of Pinus albicaulis. Taxonomy (NCBI): domain Eukaryota; kingdom Viridiplantae; phylum Streptophyta; class Pinopsida; order Pinales; family Pinaceae; genus Pinus; species Pinus albicaulis. Next base: position 800,510,691 of record CM076573.1, read on the forward strand.
ATGCAAATTAAAAATCCACTGGGAAATCAAGCCTACACCGTGCTAGAAAACTAAACCTCGAGACTTCAAAAAAGAAATATATTTCTGATGCGTAACCGCTTTTTAAAGAAAACAACGATCCTGCAAGCAAACACCTGCGTACACCCAAGCTTCCAATCCTTATCAAACCGATAGCGTGGCAAACCAGAGTTTAATAAATGGACAGCGAATAGGATAGATGGCGTGGATCATATAAATTGCGTGGCACCAATTTGATGCGGTGGAGCCGTCAACGCACATTTGCGTTCGATTGGCAATTGTTTAAAAATTTTCAAAGGGGCGGATTATGGAATGTCACGGACAGGATTTGAAGTCCGGTCGAGGGCTCCACCAGCCGGCGCGAATGGCATTTTTTTTTTAAAAAACATGTTATATGTCGAAATCTGCTAGCAATATATGTCACCTGCCCGAATATAGATATAGCATCTAAATTTAAACCGCACCCCAATGATAAACTTGCCGCCGTTTTCTTTTTTCCACTGTCATATAATATATAGTTTAAAAGCCATGGCTTATGATGTTGCGGACTTTGGGTTTACGGAATATGCCGATCCATCACTTTGGAACGGTATATAGGTGAAATTATAATGTTGGGTGAAGATAGCCGTGAATAAAATTATATGGCCGTGAAATTTGCCGTAAATAAAACAATGAAACGTGGGTCGAGGTCAGAGTTTGACGTCGTGATCTCACCCCAACACTCAGCGTATTCACCATTTTGCGAACCCCTGCACAAATATTATTTAAACGATCTATCTGTTGTGTCGTAATATATATATATATATATATATATATATATATATATATTCATTCCAAACCAAAATGTTACCAAACTACGGGATTCATGCACTTTGCAACTATATCGATTATTGTATAACCGAACATTGATACCATAAAAAGGGGCTCTACAGGGTTTGAACCCACGACCCCTATAAAAACATATCTATTGGTTTAATCAATATACCAACATATTCATTGGTTTAACATATTCTGTCGTAGTGTTGACGCGCTGGAGTGGTTATTGAGCATGACTATAAATCTCCCTCAATCGAGAATTTCTTACATTATAATTCCCCACAAATGCCCACCAAACATTCTTATACTCAGATTAGAGAATACACAAACAATGTTGCTGACAACATTGGCAAATAAAGTAAAAGTTTTGGAACAGTTTATAAAGGAAGCTTCCCAATGGACGGCTAATAGCTGTCAACATTTTGGATGAATTGAAACAGAATGAGCAACAATTCATTGCAGAAGTAGCACCAATGGGGAGGACTTATCATGTTATCCTAGTCCACCTCTTGGATTATTATTTGGAGGATCCAAAAGAACTTTGGTTTATGGATGCATGTTTAATGGCTCCATTAACAACCATATCTACGGTGACCATCAAGACAAGTTGGATTGGAGACAGTGGTAATTGATCTCAGTTGGTACAGCTCATAGTATTGCATACCTGCACAAAAGAATGCAGCAATGGCTGACATAAAGCCTACAATGTTGTGATGTCAACTTTTTTTGCTGAAAGTTCCAGATTTTGGTCTAGCAAAATTATCATATAGAATGAAAACTTGCATCTGCATAGATCATATAGAAACAGTGGGTAATGGTGCTCCGCAGATGTTTCAGTGAATCTGTGGACCTGTGACTCACAGTTCTGATGTTTACAGCTAGGGCATATTGGTTATGGACATGGTGGTGAATGGAACAACACTGACATTGATAATAGCAAGAGTAGATCAAGCAAATTCCTCTAGAGTGGGTTTTTAAGCAAGTGGAGAACGGTGAATTTTGGAATCTAAACCCAGCTTCTCCTCAACCATCATGCATCCTACCCACCATAAGGCAAGGAATACAGGTAGAGTACAATAGGCTCCATCTTGACCAGTGTTTTAAAAACCGGCCGGTTTGAACCGGAAACCGGCCAAACCGGCCGGTTAGACCCCTCGGCGGTTGAAACCGGCCAAAAAACCCGAGATATAACCTCTCTTCGCCTATTTTTTGGAAAAACCGGCCATAACCGGCCGGTTAGGAACGGAACCGGCCGGTTTATGCATAAACCGGCCGGTTCCGTTCCTAACCGGCCGGTTAGGTGCCAAAATCAACGCAGCATTAAATTGGCGGCATTGGAGATTAGCGGACCCACCGTTTTTGATTTTATGAGGTGTTAGGGCTGAGTTGGAGGCAAGGGGAGGGTTGTTTCCCTCCAAAAACACCCTCCCCAATCTTTTATAAGGAGGAGCAGCCTCTCCTTTGTCTCACACCAACTCATTGAGTCATTTGCTGTTTGTGAGACTTGAGTTTGATTAAGAGCTTGAGCCTTGGAGAGTGTTGGAGTGTTTGGCATTTGCTGGAGCAGTTATCTTGGAGATAGTTTGGAGACTTTGGAGCTGTTTGCATTGCCAGGTAAGCTGTTCAAACTTCAAACTTCATGTATTTATTTTCTGAGTTCTCATGTGTTCACTGTTTAGTAGCTAGCTATTTAAAATTTTATTAGGAGCCTATCATCTAAATTTCAAAGTTCAAACATGTAACAAGATGTTAATGTCCATTGTCCAATGTCAACTTTAATGATAATCTAAATTGCATACATCTGCAGACTGCTATATTGTGTGCACTGTGAATTTTTTATAGTGACCGAGTCTTTGCCAAGTTGACCACTGGGAGTTTGCTGAGTCACAGCCTCTTTGGGTTGATCCACTCCAGGATAGCCTCAATGTCAATAATCTAGTAATCTGTCTTATATTCCTTGACACTACAAATTCATCTCAACATTTTGAGGTACCTGAAAAATATACATTATGATTAAACATCACCACCATATACATTAAAGTTTTAAAAATCTAATGACCATCACGTAGGCAATTCTGTTATATCCTTAGTCCATTCCTCTTCCAATAGTAATTGCCGACAAAGTCATGTCTTTTGTTCCATCTTGATACGGATTGTTCTAAGTTCTAAGTTCTAACTTCTAACAGGCATGAGACTTAAGTTTATCCATTCATTGAATCATTAGAATTTAGTACAAAGAAATATTTTTTATATGACAGAATCTGTTTTCAATAAACTTGATCCCTGTTCCTTATCCTTTTCCAGAAAGTCCTACAGCTTCTGGTTTCTACTTGTTGATTCCTTGTCATGAATTTAATTCTTAACATTGAGGTACCCATGACTATCAGTTCTGTGTGTTGATGGTGTGTATATAGTATATACTATATTCTCATCATTTCATATTCTAGTTAGTCATACATGACACATATATGCTATTTTTGTGAGATACAAAAGATCCTTAAGGAAAGTGTGAATGCTTTGACTGTACACAGTAATTGAAGGCTCAATAATCCATCATAGAATCTAGATAGGAAAGTCAGATAATGTCTTGGTAGTCCAACAGAAGTGTGAATGTGAACTAATAGGCAAAAGACTCACATATCTGAAGGCCTAGTTACCAAAAGAACAATAGGAAGGATGTTTGAAATTTGAATGTGCATTTTTTTTTGTAAATTTAGCTCTAATTTTTTTTAAATGGCAGATTTATTTCCAGAATCCAAATTTCAATTATTTCAAGTCAAGATGGCTCCAAAAGCCAAGGACAGTGCATGGGTCCATTGTGATGTGATTGATGGAAAGATGGTATGCAGATTTTGTCAAAAATGTATTGGAGGTGGGGGTATTCTTAGATTGAAACATCACTTGGCTGGGATAAGAGGCAATGTAACACCATGTGGTGCACCTAAGGAAGTGTTAGGTCCGGTTAGGGCAGAATACCTTGCCAAGCTTGAAAAGTTTGAGGAGACTAAGGCTAGGGAGAAGGCCATCCAAGATGAAATTGCAAGGAAGAGGCAAATAGTAGAAATGATGAGAGAGAGTGGGTATGAAGATGACGAGTATGATATTCAAGACTCCTCTTCTATCCCTTCCACCAATAACCCCTTTCAGTATGTTCCTCCTGTTGGCAAAAGATCAAACCCAACAAAGAGACCCAACCTCATGAGTTATTTCTCATCCAATGCTAATCCCACAACCATTGCCAGTGACTCCATGTCCCAGCCAACTCCAAGTCGTCAACCCACTTTGGATCAACATTGGAAAAAACAATGCAAAGAAGCTTCTCATCAGTACATTGCTAGATGGTGGTATGATTCAGATATCCCATTTAATGCTGCTAACTCACCTTATTACCAAGCTATGTGGGACTCTGTTTTTGTTACAGGAAAGGGCTTCAAAGGCCCTACTGCACATGATTTAAGGGGAGCTCTTTTGCAACAAGAGATTTCTAGTATTGATGAGTATTTGGCTGAATATAAAGAGTCATGGCTCAAAACAGGTTGTTCCATCATGTCAGATGGATGGACTGATGGAAGGAACCGCACTATCATTAACTTCCTTGTTGCTTGCCCTCGAGGAACAATGTTTTTGAGATCGGTTGATGCATCTGATAAGGTGAAGGATGGAACCCTTCTATTTGAGCTTTTGGATGAGATTATTCAGGAAGTGGGAGAGCAGAACGTTGTGCAGGTCATCACAGATAATGCCTCAAACTATGTTCTTGTTGGAAAGATGCTTGAGTCCAAGTATAGTACCATATTTTGGACTCCATGTGCTGCACATTGCATAGACTTCATGCTTGAGGACATAGGCAAACTGGAATGGGTAAAAAGCACTGTAGAGCATGGCAAGTGCATTACAAAATACATTTACAACCACTCATGGGTATTGAACCTAATGAGGAAAAACACAGGGGGCAAAGAACTTGTTAGGCCTGCCATTACGAGATTTGCAACTCACTTCCTCACGTTGCAATGTCTCAATTCTCAACAGAATAACCTGCAGAAAATGTTTTCTTCTGATGATTGGACTGAATCCCGGTGGGCTCGTAGACAAGATGGAAAAGACACCAAAAAGAAAGTCTTTGACAATTATTTTTGGAAAAGGTCTTCAGAGCTGGTAAAAATTACTGAGCCCCTTGTTAAGGTGCTAAGGATGGTGGATGGGGAAAGGATGGCAATGGGATACATTTACGAGGCTATGGATCAGGCCAAGGAGCAGATACGGGCAGCTTACAGGGACAGGTTAGCTAAATATGGCCGGATATGGGAGATCATTGATAACAGATGGAACAATCAACTCCATCGTCCTATACATGCAGCTGGGTATTTTTTGAACCCAAAGTATCATTATAGATCTCGGCTAGGAGATCAGCAGGATGGGGAGATCAGATATGGATTGATTGATTGCTTGGAGCGCATGGTCCCTAACCGTGCAGACCTTCTGGAAACACATAGACAAATTACTCTTTTCAGTATGGGAGTTGGTACCTTTGGAAAGAACTTGGCAAAAATGGCAAGAGATGTGGATCAACCAGGTAAGCAATTCCAATTTGTTTTTCTTTCCATGTTAAATTGTTTGTAAATAAGTAATGAAATGAACTATGTTACTAATGAATGTCTTTTTATTTGCAGCACATTGGTGGGCGTCATTTGGCGGCCAATGTCCTCAATTGCAAAGGTTTGCAATTAGAATCCTCAGCCAAACTTGCAGCGCTACAAGTTGTGAGCGCAATTGGTCTGTTTTTGAGCGCATACACACAAAGAAGAGAAACCGTTTGGAACAGAAACGGTTAAATGATCTTGTGTTTGTGCAATACAACCTTCGCTTGAGGCGGAACCAACTGATGAACAAAACACTTGATCTAGATCCCATTGTGTTGGCTGATATTGATCCAACATCAGAATGGGTGGAGGAGATTGAAGATCCAGTGTTTGAGGCTGATTTTGATTTTGATGCAACAGCAGCGGGGGGTGAATTTGAAGCAGATTTGGTGGCACCATCAGACGCAGACCCAGGATTGGTAGCTGCATCAAGCAAAGGCAAACAACCAATGGTCTACTGTCGTGCACCTCGAGCAACTCCTGCTTCCATTAGGAAGAGGTCCACTTCTATTGTTATTGGTGGCAGGGATACTGAGGTTGCAGATGAGCCTGAGGGAGAGGCATCCTCAGACTCTGATCCAGATGATGTCTATGCAGCGCCAGCAGCCGATGTTGATCCTGTGTCTAGTAGCGGTGATGGATTTGATGATTGATCATCATTCATGTGTAGTCTTGTATTAGGCCAATGGCCTCATAGCTTGTAGCATTGTTTTTGGACTTTATGGGCCATTTGGAGCCTCATTTCTTATGTATTTTTCGATGATATGTATTGCACTCGGTGACATTTTGATATATTCACCTTTGCATGGTATATAAATGAGCAAACTTTGCATATTTTGTCTCTATTGGCTTGGAATCATGGTTGCAAATCTTAAAAATAGTTTTTTTTATTAAAAAAATTATTATTTAATGTATTTTTTTTAAACCGGTTCATTGGGTATCTGACCGCTCCTGGTTAGACCGGTTCCGGTTAGAAACCCGGTTCATTAGGCCACCGGTCCGGTCACCGGTTCCGGTTTTTAAAACATTGATCTTGACCCTATTTTGTAGCTTATATATTTATGAAGTTATAAAGTATCAATAATTGCTCACTCACACAACTAACTAACCCTCACCTACTTGGATTTCATAGGTTATATTCTTATGGAATCAATAGAAATTGTTGAAGACAAAGTAGCTCTTGTTGAATTAAATCATACTCTTGTTCACTAACTATACCTCTTCTTTCATAAACAGCAGGAAAGCCCGAAATTATGTAGAATCAAGCTGATAGTAAATTGAGCAATACCATTCCTTTAGAGTTTGATTTTATACAAAATAGACTTGAAAAATTGTACTTTAACTCATTTATTGCCTTCTATAGCTGCATCTAGAAATAAAACATTCTAAACAAGTTTATAAACTAACACTTTGATCGATAAAAACCTTGCATTTCACTCTAGATTTAGTAAGCATACATTACCCTGCATAGGACAAGGAGGTCGCGTTGCCACCCTCCTTGACCTCGGTACCAGTAAGACCTGCCTGCAGGTAAAATAGCAAAAGAACTATACTCGTATGCCAGCTCAAATCTTACGGAAATTATATTTTGTTAGTCTGAAAATTTATCCACTCATGAATTTATTATGTATTTCAGGAAAATTACCATGTTTAACACATACCAAAGGCGGCAGCGCCAGCGAAATGCAGCGCTGCCACCTCCACCTTCACCATCGCCTTCACCACCATCTAGATCGCCGTCAGCACCTGTTGCTCCGCCCGATCTCACTACTGTGATGAGCTCATTAGAAGCCATTATGGAAACCTTGAAAGGGTCGCAGTCGACCAAGAACAAGGAGGAGCGACGTCATTCAGAGGAAAGACATTCAGAAAGGCCGAAGGATTTTGACGACAAACCTCACAGAGAAGATATTTCACAGGAACTGCAAAAGATTAAACTCCCGAAATTCTTTGGAGGACGAGTGGGAGAACATGCCGAAGCATGGTTGGAAGGGATGATCAGATGCTTCGCATTAAGAGAATATTCTTCAACTTCTAAAACAAAGATCGTTGTATTCCAACTCAGGGGGAATGCTCTGATTTGGTGGGGGAATATGGAAAAACAGCTGCATCTCACTTCAAATACCGTTCCTTGGGATTTGTTTGTGGACCGATTCCGTGCGAAATACTTACCACCTTTCTTTCAAGAGCAGCAAGCCGGAGCCTTCCATACTCTAACCCAAGGGGGTAAACCGTGGAAGAATACGAGATAAAGTTCATGGAACTTGTGAAATATGTTCCTTATCTAGACACGAATGAACGTCAGGCCGAGCGTTTTGTATTTGGGTTAAATCCTTGAATCAGAGCCATGGTAAGAATGTGGAAGCCACCGACGGTGGCAGAGGCAGTTGAATGTGCTCGTTATGCAGAAGAACACCTGGGGATTAAAAGGGATTTCAGGCCAGCTGAATCAATACCGCAGGCATTTACAGGAAAGACTCCCCGAAATTTCTTCCGAGGAAATAACTCGAGACCACCTCCTTATGGTAACAGGTTTACCCCAAGAGGAGCGGGGGTAGGAGCTCCCAGGACCATAAACGCAATAGCTTCCAGGTCCTCAAACGTCAGTGCGTGGAGGTCTCGAGGAACTGGTAATCGAGGAAGGAATGGGAGAGGAAGCAACACCAGGGGACAGAGTTCTTGGTCGGGGATTTCTCAATCAAACGCAAAGGCCCAACCCGAGTGGACTGTTGGGAATGTGGAGGACCTCATCTTCGACGGGATTGTCCGGAGAACTCTCGGCGAACAGGAAAAGAACCATCATTAGATGCCCAAAGCAATCATAGAATCCATGCTGTCGTCAACAACAACCAAGCAGCACATCAATCCACGGTAGTGGAATCTTCAGGTACAATCAACGGAATAAAACTCAAAATCTTATTTGACACTGGAGCTACTGATATTTTTATTTCATCTTATGCATTGAATAAATGTGGGTTGGCAGCCTGCAAACAGGACGATTTTAGACAAGTAGAAATGGCTTCAGGAGACCTTCAATCGGTAGAATTAAGTGTGGAGGATTGCAAAGTTGATCTAGGAGTCTGTTTGACCAAACTAAAAGTATATGTCACGGCCCTAGGTACTTACGACCTGGTGATAGGAATGGATTGGTTAGAGTCTTATCAAGCATGGGTAGATTGTTCCAGGAAAACAATACTTTGTGTAAATGATATGGGTGAGACAATCCAAATTCAAGGTCTTAAAAGAAAGGTATCCTTGCGTTTCATCTCAGCCATGCAAATGAAGCAGTGCTTGAGGAAGGGTTGTCAAGTGTATGCCGCTCAAATGATAAGCAAAGAAAAAGGGCCTTCCTTAGATCAGTATCTGATTCTATCAAAATTTCCGGATGTTTTTCCAAAGGAACTACCTGGACTGCCTCCTAGGAGAGAGCTAGACCTCACTATGGAATTAAAACCTGGTACGGAACCTATTTCTAAAACTCCTTACCGAATGACTGCCCCGGGACTACAAGAATTACAAATACAGCTGAAAGAACTGTTAGATGTAGGGCATATTCGACCCTGTGTTTCACCATGGGGTGCTCCTGTAATCTTTGTCAAGAAGAAAGATGGTTCATTACGACTGTGTGTGGACTATCGAGATTTGAACCTAGCCACGATAAAGAATAGGTATCCAATGCCTCGCATTGACGACCTTTTCGATCAAATGAAAGGAGCTACAGTATTTTCAAAGATCGATCTGCGATCAGGTTATCATCAACTCAGGATTAGCGAGAGCGATGTTTCTAAGACTGCATTCTGAACTCGTTTCGGGCATTATGAATTCATTGTGGTGCCATTTGGGTTGACCAATGCACCTGTAGTCTTCATGAACCTTATGAATAGTGTTCTCCGCAAATATCTCGACAAATTTGTACAAGTTTTCTTGGACGATATTCTCATTTATTCTAAGAATGAGAAGGAGCATGAAGAGCATCTTCGGATAGTGTTATCTTGTCTCAGAGAGCACAAGTTATATGGAAAATTATCCAAATGCGCTTTCTTCCAGAAGGAAATCCATTACTTAGGTCATATCATATCAGGCGAAGGAATCTCTGTAGATCCTGAAAAAGTTAATACAATCAGGGAGTGGCCGATATCTAAGAATGCACATGAAGTGCGTAGTTTTATGGGTTTAGCCGGTTACTACCGAAGGTTTGTGGAGGGATTCTCCAAAATTGCAAAACCAATCACGAACCTTCAGCGCAAGGATTTTAAGTATGAATGGACTGAGGAATGTGATAAAGCTTTTTCTGAGCTTAAGCGATTATTGACTAGTGCACCGATTTTGCGAGTATCGGATATGGATAAAGATTTTACTGTATGTACCGACGCATCTAAGCAAGGGTTAGGTGCAGTTTTAATGCAGGAAGGAGACGTAATAGCATACGCTTCGAGAAAATTAAAAACACATGAAGAACTTTATGCTACGCATGATTTGGAGTTAGCCGCGGTGGTCTTAGCTTTAAAGATGTCGAGACATTACTTGGTGGGGAGAAACTTTGTGCTTAAAAGTGACCACCAAAGTTTGCAGTATTTATTCACCCAGAGAGACTTGAATGCAAGACAAAGACGATGGAGTGAACTCCTAAGCGAATACGATTTTGCGATTTCATATATCAAGGGGAAGGAGAATGTGGTAGCAGATGCCTTAAGTAGAAAACCCCGAATATTCTCCCTCGTACCTATCAAGGTGAACTTGAGAAATCAAGTGCTTGAACATCTTGTAAGAGATAGTTGGTACTTAAAAGTAAGGTCGGGACTCGAAAGCAACTGTTTGAAGGAACCTAAGTTCGAAGGGTATGATTTAGAAGAGGACGGAATTCTACGATTTCACGGAAGGATGTATATACCAGACAGTGGAGATCTCTGAAACACCATCTTGAAGGAGGCACACTGAGCAGTATATTGTGCACATCCCGGGGTAAAGAAGACGTATGCTGACACCAAGAGACTCTTCTTCTGGTCAGGCATGAAAAACGACATTGTCAAATTTGTCGCTAGGTGCCTTGAATGTCAGCAAGTAAAAGCTGATCATCGTCACCCAGCAGGTCTCTTACAACCTCATGACATCCCTATGACCAAATGGGAGATAATTTCTATGGATTTTATCGTTGGACTGCCTCTTACGCAACAAAAGCATAATGCCATTCTGGTCGTGGTGGATAGATTAACAAAAAGCGCCCATTTCATCCCAGTAAGAGATACTTATGAAGTAGCTGATGTAGCTCGGGTATTCATAAATGAAATCATCAGATTTCATGGAGTACCTAAGAAAATTATATCTGACAGAGATCTCCGGTTCACATCAAGGTTCTGGAATTGTATGCAGTCGACCTTGGGAACTCAGTTAAATTTGAGTACTGCCTATCATCCTGAGACCGATGGACAGACAGAAAGGGTAAATCAAGTACTCGAGGATATGCTAAGGATGTATGTTATGGACCAACAGTCACACTGGGAAAAGTACTTACCCTTGGTAGAATTTGCTTACAACAATAGCTATCATAGTTCAATCGGGATGCCGCCATTTGAAGCTTTATACGAAAGACCTTGCAGAACGCCGTTGAGTTGGGTCAGGTTAGAAGATCGAATAATCGTTAGACCAGACTTGATCCAAGAGATGGAGGATCAGGTAAAACTAATTAGACAACGGTTAAAAGAGGCTCAGGATAGACAGAAAAGTTATGCGGACACTCACAGGACAGATAAAAGCTATGTGGTAGGAGATTAGGTTTTCATCCGCATTAGACCAAACAAGAGCCCCATTCGGTTTGGGAGGGGGGCAAAATTATCCCCCCGGTTTATAGGACCATTTGAAATCCTGGAAAAAGTTGGACCTGTCGCTTATCGTCTTGCACTGCCACCGCACCTGCACAAAATTCATAATGTATTTCATGTATCTGCCTTACGACACTATATTGCTGATAAATCTCATGACCTTCAATGGAAGGAATTGCAGGTATCGGACGAGGGAATCCTAACGGTTGAACCATTACGTATTCTGGAACGTAGGGTTCGACAGCTCAGGAACCGCCGGATAGACCAAGTAAAAGTCCAGTGGGACAAGTATAGTCCTGGATCAGTGACTTGGGAGGATGCTGAGACTTTTTGCCAGAATTACCCTAGCTTATGCTAAATTTTGAGAACTGAAAACTTTTATGTATATGACTGCTCTATTTTGATACTTGACATTTTGAAACACTATGTAAAGATGAGTTTTTACTTTGCTGGTACATGGATACCCATAAAGCTAGAATGCTACTTCACTCTGATGATACAGGATATATGCTATTTGTTTAAAATTTACTGGTGCATGGACACCGATATGCAATATGTCATTTAAATTAACATTGCAAGAAGGTGAAATCATAGATTAGACATTATAGATGAAAATATCTATCAATTTATTTCATTGCATTTCAAATATAATTCAAGGAAAGGAAATAAAAGAGTAACTACATTTTGAATATGAAAAGTGAAACATATGGGTATACAGATTGAAAATGGTTAAAACAATGCATCATAAATAGAACATGAATGAACTAAACAGAAGCAACATCTGAAATGAAAAATTTTATTGAACATATGGATATCTATGTGAACAAATTTTATTTTTATATATATAAGTTCTAGAATTGATATCATACATATCAAAGTATTTTGAATACGTAGAGGTTGTTATATGGGTAACAATTGGTTATGAACAATATAGATGCATATGCTGTAATATGTGTACGAGTGTTTACATTGCAGATTATGTACCAGTGAGTATCATGCAGAAAAACAGATTACCGAAGCAATCTACGTGATGACAGATTTCCAAGAACAGCTGAGACTCCCCGAGATCCCACGATAGGGTGTTGACCCTGGTCCTACTGGAAGGAGTGGAGGTGTTGCCCACTGTTTATCCTCCAATACCTGGAGTCATGGGAGGACTGTGCGAGTCACGCTCCCCTAAACGTGTGATGATGACTGCCGGATGCCTACAAACATGTCAGGTCAATGTAATCGACACTGATATCATTTGAGGTCTATGAATGGATCAGTAAAACTGATGCCATGGCATATTCCCGTAGAAGACGGATAGGATGGGAGTGGAAGAGATTAGGAAGGATAGGATGATTTTAGAATAGTTTGGAGATTCGGATGAGATGGGAAGTAACAATTAAATTACTAATACATACTTATTCAAACAGAAATGCAAATATTAAAAAAAAAAAAAAAAAAAAAACAATATTGATATGAGTATATGAAACCCTGAACTTCAGGACGAAATTTTTTGAAGGGAGGAAGTATGTAACAACCTGTTCCCGAGTTATACACTGATATTAGCGTGTGTACGATATAGACATTTGATAGCTACACCTGCCTAATTCGCACACATCGCACTAGTACACCTAACTACTAATATCAAGCTTACCTAAGTTAGAAATTAATAATAAGGTTTCAGATTAAAATTCATATTGATTTAGCATAAAGTATATAAAAAGGATTAATGAAAATAAAATAAAATTTTAATTAATTAAAATACATACATATATTCAAAGTTGAGTTAAATATTATAACATAAGCCTTAATCTTAAATATACTCTAAAGTCAAGACGTATACTTCTAAACAGATTAAATAAACACAAAGATCACACCTCCTCTTTAATGCCACTGACATCTCCTTAAATGATAATCATACCATCCTTTAAGAAGACCTTATCTTGATGGAGAAGAGGCGGTGAGGAGGTTGAATGGCAGTGGGGAAAATTTATATAAGGAAGCTGATTTGAAGGAGGGGGGGGGGGGGTGAACTTGGGGCTGATTACCAAATGATATGATGAAAGGAAAGAATTTGTAGTGAGGAAGAGTCTTTGTTCTTCTTGCAAATCTAGGCACGGGGGCAGAGGAGACATCCTCTGGGTCTGGGATTGTTCCCGGATTGGCTGGGAGGACTTGATTGTTTCGGTGAACTATTCAACTATCCACATCATCACACAGCATCACGAGAGGAGAGCCACCATTAAAATCATCAACTGTGTTGCAGGTATTTCTTTTATGTATAGAATTGTTTTTCAATTAAATTTCATTGCTGATTTTCATTGAAATACCTTACTGCTGAATATACACTTAGATTAATATTGGTTTTAAATTAAATTTCTGTGTATGGAACCTTACAGAAATTGTTGAATTTCACACGCTATACACTATATTTTGTTAGGTATATATGTCAGTCTAAGTTGCATTGAAGCAGAAATGGAGATGGGGCAAGAATTGGATTTTAGGCTAGCAGCATACATCATATATGTTTCCAATACTTACAGGGGTAGTGGATGTGGACTTGAGAGTGCAATAGCTACAAACACTGCGCATATTTGCTATGAAAGCAAACAAACTCTTTATGAGGTTCAAGATAGTAGATAAGCAACATTAACTCAATGGGCTAGTTACCTCCAAAACACACAATTAAAAAGATAAGTCCGACCATCAAGGGAAACTTGAGGAAACAACCCATTGTCTTCTTACTGATTATCCTCACTTTATACTGGCTCTCCTCTAACACAACAGGGTATTCCTAATAAGACTACAGATCTTTCCTTTAGATGTTGAAGTAAGAACCAGATCTGCAGAATGATCATGCTTTAGTCTTTTAAGATATAAACTGAGAAGATGAGAAATACCTAATGCCTTGCCTTTGGGTTATGGAGTTTAGGCAACAAATGGAACTTGAAACTGGATGAAAAAGACATGATCATCCATATTGGTGGAGGTTTGACTGATGTGCTAAGCATATTAAGGAGTGCATCTCTGAATCTTAGAAACAAATAACGTGAGCCTAAAGTGTGTTTGGATCAAGCATTACTCAGTCTCTCACTCCTGTTATTTCAGAAGCTTTATAAATATCACAGCAACATAGTTTATTTTTACTCAGAAAAGGTACGAATCTTGTTTGATGACTATCAAACCCTTTTGTTCGACTTGCACTATCATGCATCTTCAAAGCCAAGTTATGGCATAAGGCTGGAGCTGCCTCGCATGAGAATTAAGAAAGATAGCTCTCTGTAAAATCAATGATCAAGAAGCATTATAATTAACATAATAACTGACCCCGTTATAGCTTTTGTTTTGTTTGAAATCACCCACTGTGGAATTTCGGTAAATTCTGAAAAGTTCCTTTACATGTGGCATCGTGCATATATTTGTGGCACTATTACGTAGACATATATATACAGAGCAGTGATTGAAGCAGTATACGGAAACAGTGAGTTTGATATCTCATAGAAATATGTAGTGCAGCTTCATTATGATTTAAGCTGCTTGAATGAAAGATGTTACAAGCACCAACATGTTGAACTATATTTGTGGCACTATTACATAGACATATATACAGAGCAGTTATAGGAGCAGTATACGGAAACAGTGAGTTTGATATCATGTAAATATATATAGTGCAGCTCCATTACAATTTAAGCTGCTTGAATGAATGATGTTACAAGCACCAACATGTTGCACTGTCAGTGTCAAATCGAAGCGAAGAATCTGAGGTTTCATATTCGAGCCCCAAAAGAAAAAATCAACAGGTTGGATAGCTATTTTTATTTTTGCTCATTTGGTTCGTTTTGTCAAATGAATAACGAACTTGCGGCACACAATTTGTAACATTGTTGCCAGAAAGTGGAAATTTGTTGAAATTGAATTCTGAAAGAAGCGTCACAATCGGAGCTCCGTAGTGAACAGTCTTAGAGACATAAGAAGTTTTGATGATGTGCTTGATGATCAAATTCTTTATTGTAAGGTGTAAAGGCTTATGAACAGGTTGTTGTGAGAGGTCGATATGCTGCTAGCTTTTAATGAGCAAGAGCTGTTAGGGTTTTCATATAGATATTGATGCCATTAGGGTTTTGACAGTGGAATGTTTTAAGAAGAATTTTTGAGCTGGGACTTGCATTGTAGAGAGGTAATTGGCTTGGTGTCTTATGATTTTGTGTTTCCTAAGGAAGAAGTTAAGACAACTAAAGGCTGGGCACAGGACAAATCTATGGCACATAGGATTGTGCATGTGGGAAAGGGTTAGCAGTGATTAATAGCAGTATTGTGACAGCACTATGACAGTTAGACAGAAGCAGAGGCAGTGTAGCAGTGTTATTAATAGCAGTGGCTGAGCAGCACATTCAGTGTGATCCATCTTATTCAGTTGTCTTATCTTAATGGTGGCAGGGTGGTGCAAGGCAGATATTGAAGTCTCCTTTAGGTTGGCGCCTGAGAACACTTAATGGTGGCAGGGTGGTGCCAAGGCAAGTTGGAGATTGCAAGGTGTTGAAGTATCATTTTAGTTAGAGCTGATAAATCCAGGGTGTTAGAGCATCCTTTCAATTGGAGCTAATAAATCCAGGGTGTTGGAGCTAATGATATGATTAAAATAGTTTAAAAGTGTCCAATACTTATTCACCCCCCCTCCTCTAAATATTGGTGAATATTCAAACACATTTGTCACTTGCTTGTGGCATCTTTAGCCCTTATGGAGGATGAATTCATAGTGGATGAGCCTCTTTTCCCACATGTGTGGGCTATTTTGCCATTATTTGTTATGTTTTTGAGCTATTATGATGTTGGCTTGTAACCTGACTTGTTGAACACTTGAACAAACTTGTATTAGGGATTTATTTATAAATTTGTGAAAATAATAGTGGTTAAGCTTCATATAAATAGAGGCTCCTTCATCATGCTTCTTCTCTAAAAGAGTCCAAATTAGTCCCTCTCTACTTGGGCCAAAAGGTGACTTTTCTATGGTGGGAATTCTCTTGGAGATGGAATTTTGTATGGAGATGTTTTCCTGGGACTGAATGAAGCGTTTCTTTGGAGAATTTTGTAAGTTTCATGCATATTTTCTAAATTTTGGATAGTATATTTGTGTAGTAGGGTTTCTATTTTGTTCCATGACTAATTTATTTCTTTATCATCATGCTTCTTCTCTGAAAGAGTCCAAATTAGTCCTTCTCTACTTGGGCCAAAAGGTGACTTTTCTATGGTGGGAATTCTCTTGGAGATGGAATTTTGTATGGAGATGTTTTCCTGGGACTGAATGAAGTGTTTCTTTGGAGAATTTTGTAAGTTTCATCCGTATTTTCTAAATTTTGCATGGTATATTTGTGTAGAAGGGTTTCTATTTTGTTCCATGACTAAATGCTAAATCTATGTTTAAATTTTTCTCCTTTGTGGCATGCAAAATTGTTCTTTTTGAAACTTATAAGGAAACTCTTAATGTGCATTTCTTATATGTAAATTCTCCTCACAAGGAAAATAGTTAGGGTTTTAAAAGTATATGGCCTAGTTATCCCCCTTTACTCCAAAGCCGTTCTCAATGAATTTTTCCCTGAGAGACTCCATTAAGCCCATATAGGATAAGGCACTAAAATTGTGTTGATCATCCATTTAATTAATTAAATTCCTCGTTATTTATCTTTTTCTAAATACCTAGGGTTAGCCGCTAGGGTTTTCATGTTGAAAATTGCTAAAAATTAAAGTAAGTTTGATGTTTATGGTTCATAAAGTAGTAATTACATCAATAAATAATATAAATGAAAAATCTAGCATTGTTGCATAGTAAAACTCCCTTCTTAGGGGCTGACATCTTCCTTAATTTGTTGTTTATGGATATATATATATATAGTTTGTGTAGCTTCGACAAGTGTTCTAGTCTCAGATTGTGTCTATGAGGCTAGGGAACATATTTTCTCCAATGCCCTAAATTGGTTTCATGAGAAAAGGCCTTGATTAGATCTAATTAAGCAGTAATTAAATTTTCCCAAATTTAACTTAGGGAAACAACTTAATTAATCAGTATTAATTGAGGTAAATCAATTTTCCTCTAGAGACTTTCGTAAAAGTCACTTGATGGAGTCAAGATGATCTTATCCATCAATTGTGATTAGATCATGGTCACGGATTCATCAATGAGAGATTATAAGAGGAAATCGATGGGAATTTGGAGAAGACATAGAGACAAATTTGCAATGAGAGCAAGGGCACAGAGGCAGCATAAAGACATCAATAGCAAGGGTTTCAGTAGAGACTATTGGAGAGATTCTTCACGGAGATTTCCAAGGAAAATTGCAGATCGATTTTTCTACAGTGAGAGGTTGATTTTCCAATGGTGTAAGTTGCTCTAGCAGGGGGTGTGAATTGCTTAGTGAGGAGAAATTATGAAGCAAGAAATTTTGCACAGGAGAATTGATTGGTCGAGAGAGACTAATTTTCAAGTGGAGGCCATATTTATTTTCCCAACCAATGCGAGTCACTAGAACAACCGAGTTTTCTCAGCCATGGCCACACTTGTGAGATGAAATCATCTTCACAGGGAGGTCAAATTGATTTTAGTGAGTTGAATAGCTTCCAGAAGATCTAAGGAGTCTTGTGGAAGTGAAGAAATAATTTTTCTGAAGCTTTGCCAGTGTCAAGCAAGCAGTTGTAATATTTTTGTTGAAGAATTTTAATAATAAAACCCTCATCTGCAAACTATTTTTCCCTTCTGGATTTTCCTAGGGACATTTGTCCAAAAATATTGATGTTATATATTTGTGTGTGTGTTGCATATATTTCTCGGTCCCTGTGATATTTAATTTTTGTGAAGTTGCAGTTGTTTTTTATTCAATATTTACCGCAAGTTAATTGCGGTTGAAAATTATCTGAAGAGATAGGAGAATAATAACCAGTAATTGCAATAATTAATCAAAATTTCACATGGTATCAGAGTGGATTTGAGGGCAGAAGCTAAATTTGCGCAGGCACAGGAAGGGAAAGCACATGAGGGTTAATACCCAATTTAATTATTCAATTATATTGAGTTCGAGTTCTTCAGTTTATATCTCCTGTTTATTTGAGTTTGCAGATTTCTAGAGATGGCTGCAGCAGGATTGAGAGATCAGTATAGGTTGGAAGGAGCCTCTATCTTTGGATCCTGGAAGGCCAAGATGTTCCTATTGGACTAATATGGTTTGAAGGAGTTCGCTACAGCAGTTATCGTTGTACCAACAAATCCAATCCAATTTCACGAATATAGGAGGGACAATTCCAAAGTGAAGAGGATGATTCTCGACAGAGTGAAAGATCATTATCATTCCACACATCACAGAGAAGGGTTTAACGAAGAAGATGAGGGATGCCATCATCAAACTGTACCAAGATTCGTCAGAAAACAAGAAATTAATACTCAAGGAGAAGTTGAGGACCATCAGACAACATAAGGGAGAAGACATGACCACCTATCTCACCAAAGTTCGATATGTCAGAGATGAACTAGCTACAGTTGGAGAGAAACCCAGTGATGATGAGCTAGTGCGTATAGCACTCAACAGGTTCTCCAAGGAATGGTGAATGTTTGTCCAGGTGAGTTCAGGACCAGAAAAACTTCTAGATTGGGATTGGCCATGGAGTGACTTCACTCCGAAGGAGCTGAGGCTCAGCTTAGTCGAGGGCACCAACAGCAGTGGTAGGGTACCAAAGGTTGAGAAGGAGCAGGAGAACATTTCCATAGCAAGGAAAGGAAAAGCAAAGAAGGGGTCTAGCAAGGGACCTAGCTTGAAAGGAGAGAAGAGCAAGAAGAAGGATGTATCAAACAGCAAGTGCTATGGCTATCACGAGTTTGGCCATTATGTCAGCAATTGACCTCTCAAGAAGAAGAAGGGCAAGAAGCAAGTGCAACTTTAGCAAACGTAGATGAGCTCTCTAGCAGGATGGGGTAGGAGTTCACATTGATCGCTTTCCTGACTAGCTCAACTTCACAGGGTGTCTAGCACATAGACAGTGGAGAGTCATTCCACATGACAAGAGTTAGGGAGTACTTCCCCAGTTACAAGGAGGAGGACATCAAGTTTCAGATTCAGATGGGGAACAAGTCCAAGCGCACTCCTATAGCACGAGGGATTGTTCTATTTTAGAGGTAGAACAACAAGCAGCTACCCATCCATGATGTGTTGCATGTGTCGAGCTTAGCAATGAATTTGATCTTAGTATTAGTCCTTAAAGACAAAGGGTACGATGTCATCTTTAGAAGGGCTAGAGTGTTGCTGCAACACAAGTATTGGAGGTCACCTATAGCAGTTGGGGAGAGGAGCGACCAACTATACGAGTTGCAATTAGACACACCCTACGCATTAGTTAGCAGCAGTAGTCTGAGAGACCATGGGGAGCTATGGCATCGAGGGATAGGCCATATTCATCATGGAGCACATAGAATGTTTCGTGAGATTGTTACAAGTGTTTCAGAGGTGAGCACAGAGCATGATGATGTATCCAAAGGATGTGTGTTGGGGAAGTTTACCAAGGCATCCTTTCCAAGGAGTGACAATAGATTGCAAGGTATCTTAGACCTTGTACATTTAGATATATGTGGGCCAACGACTACAAGATCTCTCACGGGGGATGCGTACTTTTTTACTTTTACCGATGATTTCTACAGGAAGACCTGGATTTATTTCTTGAAGACCAAGGATGAGGTCTTCAGTCGCTTCCAGGTGTATAAGGCTCTAGTGGAGAATGCAACAGGTAGAAAGATCCAAACCCTTCGGTCAGATAACGAAGGGGAATATACCAGCAAGGAGTTCCAGGAGTTATGTACCATGGCATGTATCAGGAGAGAGTGGATGGTTCCTTACAGCCCACAGTAGAGTGGGGTTGCTGAGAAGAAGAATTGGTCTATTTCAGAGACAATGAGAGCTATGTTGTATGACCAAGATCTCCCACGCTATCTATGGAAAGAGGCATGTAGTACAGTAGTTTATATTCATAACAGGGTCCCACACAGAGTGCTTGGGAAGATGACACCCGAGAAGGCTTTCACTTGGAAGAGGTCAGATGTCAATCATTTTAGGATATTTGGCTACCTAGTCCACTGTCATATTCCAGGTGAGACAGGTCGAAGCTTGTTAAAATTGGACAACTAGGTCCAAACTCCATGTTGTGATGCTCAGATGAAGACACCAATATTTTTATTGGGTTCCTCTTTCGAAGAGGTGCAAGATCGATCTAAAGATCATCTTGATTCGATGAGCAGAACATTTATTTTGAATACTTTTAAAATATGTGCAAGTCGACCTTAAGGTTTTAAACCCCCAACAAACGTGTCACACACCCTCAGTGATTGATATAAATAGAGTCAACATTGGAGGACATTTCAATCATCTCATCACACACATCCTCATGATCTAAATCTGGATGTCGTAAATCTGGATGCCGTAAATATGGATGATGTCGTAAATCTGAATGATGCCGAAAATGGATGTCATAAATCTGGATGTCGTAAATATGGATGATGTCGTAAATCTGGATGATGCCGAAAATGGATGCCGTAAATATGGATGATGCCGGAAATCTGGATGTGGGATTCTTTTGTTGAATTATGTTGATTTTTGATGAGCTGTCTTTAAGGGTTGTGTGTGTGACACTTCTGGTTGGCTGACCGTATTGAGACTTTGCTGGTTGAAGCTGTTGACCGCCGTAATGCACCAACACACTTATATTTTTCTAGCTTGTCTTCTGTCAATCTATTGGTATGTTCTATCAGCACTTTACTTTCTTGTTTATGTGATTGCTGAATGCCATTGGGGATAAAAGTAAAGTTGCATCAAGCATAGAACATCTTCAAAAATTTACATGGTATCAAAGCTGAGGTGAAGACAAAGCCCTAGTTTGTAGCAATCACCGAAGAAGAGGATGGGTTCCTCATATTACAATGGCTTTAAGGCTGACGAAAAATTGACTGGGAAGGATGACTTCCATGCTTGGAAGATGACATTGGATCTTAATTTGGAAGACCAAGATGTCATGGACTATGTGCAGGGTAAAATCCAAGAGCCTCCATCCACTGCAACTGCTGCTGCCAAATCAAAGTACAAGAAGGGGGAATTAAAGCAAAGCTAATGATCAGGGACTCAATTCATAAGAGTCCGGTTGCCTACATCTCTAAGCTAGGTCACTATGCTAGAGAATGCCCTTTCAAGAAGGTCAAGAAAAGGAAGGCTTCCTCCGACGGAAATGGGCAACCTTTCAAAAGGTCAAGAAATTCCAGGTACGAGGAATCAAATGTTTTTGATGATAAAAGAAATGAATTCATTCTTGTATCTGCCCTCTCTGTTGCATCTCCACCTGACACTATGGATGTCTAGTTGATAGATAGTGGTGCCTCAAGGCACATCATTGGGTTCAAGGAAGCACTTACTGATATGGTTGAGAAGGATGCTAATCTACAAATTATCCTTGGAGATAATGCCATATATCCTGTGAAAGGGACAGGGACTGTGACCCTCCACTTGTCGCAAGGTCAAGTCCTCCGGCTACAAGATGTACTATATGTACCTAATTTGAAGAAGAACCTTGTGTCTGTTTCGACCATGGAAGACAAAGGTTTCAATGTGGCATTCATTGATGGAAGGTGTGCATGTGGAAGAAGAGTTTCAAGGAAGCTATCACGATTGGGTTTAGAGTTGGTACACTCTACCAGGTTGGAGGAAGTCCACTGGGAGTGATGACATGTGATGCGATCCGACAGACTGAACTATGGTAACGAAGGTTTGAACAACTTCACTACAAGGCCCTTCCCGAAGCAAGGAAGGTGGTGACGGGGATGCCTGAGTTCTCAAATAATCATGAAGGTGTATGTCAAGGTTGTGCTGAAGGAAAGCATACAAGGGGACCTTTCCCCTCAAGTGTCACAAAGACATCTGATGTCTTGCAATTAGTACATTCTGATCTGTCTGGTATGTTGCCCGTGACATCCTTGGGAGGATGTTCTTATTATATGAGACGAATGAGTTCAAGAACTTTTGCACAGGAGCTAGCATCAAGAGGGAGACCACAATGTCTGTGGGCTACAACGAAACTTCGAAGGCCTATAAAGTATATGTGCCTGGTCAAAGGGAAGTGGAGATATGTTGTGATGTTACCTTTGACAAAGATGCTTCCCTGAGGAAAGTAGTCAATCTTCCGAGATCTGAGGAAGATCATGAAGCAAGGCTTGGAAATCAAGAAGTACCGAAGGATGAGACGATGCCCGATGCTGAAGGATCAATGGACCCGATTGATCCACCTCCTTCAATAGGGAAGAGACCATCATGGCTCAGGGACACTCTCGAGGATGCCAAGGGACATATGGCCCCAAAGGGGGACCTTCGTGAAAGCAAGAAGCTAAGTAGATACCAAGGGCATCTAGAAGCCATGAGTACTATTGTACAATCTGAGCCTGGAACTTTTGAGGAAGACATAAAGCATCAAGTCTGGAAGGATGCTATGCACGAAAAGTATGAGTCCATAATGAAGAATGATGTCTGGGATGTGGTTCCAAGACCGAAGGACAAAGCAGTTGTCACCTCGAAATCGCTCTACAAGATCAAGCATGGATCTAATGGAAGTGCTGAAAAGTGCAAAGCAAGATTCGTTGCCCGTGGCTTCTCTCAAAAGGAAGGCATAGACTATGACGATATATTTGCACCTGTGGCCCGATATACCACCATCTAATCTATCATAGCCCTTGCTGCTATGCAAGGATGGAGTCTTCATCAGATGGATGTGAAGACCGCATTTCTGCATGGTGCGATAAAGGAAGAGGTGTATGTGGAGCAACCTCTAGGGTTCGAAGTCCAAGATCGGGACACCCATGTTTGCAGGTTGAAGAAAGCCTTCTATGGGTTGAAGTAAGCACCCAGAGCTTGGTACGAGAGGATAGATAGCTACCTGATGAAGCCAGGCTTCACTCGTAGTAATGCTAATCTGAACCTTTACTTCAAGGTTGATAGAGAGAAGCCTCTCATTCTGGAGCTGTATGTGGACGACCTCTTCCTGACAAGTGTTGTCCCTCTCATTCATCGGTGCAAGAGGGAGTTCGTTGTTGTATTCGAGATGGAGGACATAGGACTGATGCACTACTTCCTAGGCCTAGAGGTCTGGCAGAGACCTGGCGAGATTTTCCTTTTTCAAGGAAAATACGTTGTGAAGCTTCTGGAAAGATTTAGTATGATGGACTGTAAGTCCGTGTCGACACCAATGGAGCTCAACTTTAAGAAGTTGAGTAGCAGTGTTGCTGGGCCCGTGCTAGCAAATCCTATTGAGTATCTTCAACTCATAGCGGCCCTGATGTTCTTAGTGAACACCCATCCAGACGTATGTTGTGCAGTGAACACTTTGAATCAACTCATGGTTGATCATAACATTCACTGGGTTGGTGCCAAGAAACTCTTGAGATATCTCTAAGGCACGATAGACCATGGGCTGAGATACACTGTCGGGAGTATGACACTCCATGGATATACTGACGCCGATTGGGCTGGCAGTGTGGTGGATCGCAAGAGCACATCTAGATGCTACTTCACACGTAGATCTGCTTTGGGCAGGAAGCTGAAGTCAGTAGCCTTGAGCACCGCTGAGGCCGAATACATTGTAACATGTATGGCCTGTAGTGAAGTCACTTGGTTGCGAAAGCTCTTCAGTGAGTTGTTCGAGCATGTGCTAGATGCCACGATTATCCTTTGTGATAACTAGAGAGGGATTCGTTTGTCATAGAATCCCGTGTTCCACAAATGATCCAAGCATGTTGATGGCTGGTACCACTTTATCCGAGATATGGTACAGCGAGGCGCTGTAAGGCTCGATCATATAGGAACTGATGAGTAGGTCACGGATATTCTCACAATGCCCTTGGGGAAGGTCATGTTCCTAACCTTTCGTGAGAATCTTGGTATCGTGGAATGACCCTATTCTGAGGGTCCTGTTGGACGATGAGCTCTGGGAGCTATGGGGGGCTTTGGGATAGCTTCTCGGAGCTATAAGCAACCACAGAGCTAGGCTTGCCAAACCTTGTTGGTGTGCTTGGGCCCCACCGTTATGATTATTGAGTTGGTTCGCCTCTCATGATCTATGCCCCATATGCATCCTACCCATTTGAGTTCCGGACTCATGGGAAGTACCTCTCATTTGGCCAATGAGGTGGGAAAAGCTAGAGACTAGTAGCAAAGACTGATGGATGCATCAGAGATTGCCGTACTCTCTATCTAGGACGACACATGTCCAACCACTTGATCTAGGATCAAGTCTAGTGAGGTTTTGGACCTCCTACTGACTTCGAGTCAGATAAACCAACTTCGGGTTGGTATGTGACTCTTTGATTCCATGTGAGGTTTCGGACCTCCTACTGACTTCGGGTCAGATAAACCAACTTCGGGTTGGTATGTGACTCTTTGAGTCCATGTGAGGTTTCAGACCTCCAACTGAATCAGGTCAGTGAGACTAACTTCGGGTTAGTATATATGACTCTCTTGAGTCCAAGTGAGGTTTTGGACCTCCTACTGACTTCGAGTCAAATAAACCGACTCCAGGTTGGTATGAGACTCTTTGTGAGTCCTATAGAGGTTTCGGACCTCTAGGCTGAATCTGTCAGCCAGGAATGATGTCTTTGTGACTAACCCTCTTCTGTTCTGAAATAAAGAGGCCAACCAAGCAAGTTACGGCGGGATGACGCACGATGTTTGATTGCACAGGTGGATGGAGTTCTCCCTAGTTGAGAGGGAGTGTTAAAATTGGACAACTAGGTCCAAACTCCATGTTGTGATGCTCAGATGAAGACACCAATATTTTTATTGGGTTCTTCTTTCGAAGAGGTGCAAGATTGATCTAAAGATCATCTTGATCCGATGAGCAGAACATTTATTTTGAATTTATTTTTAATACTTTCAAAATATGTGTCAAAATATGTGCAGGTTGGCCTTAAGGTTTTACATCCCCAAAAAATGTGTAACACACCCTCAGTGATTGATATAAATAGAGTCAACGTTGGAGGGCATTTCAATCATCTCATCACACACATCCTCATGATCTAAATCTGGATGTCGTAAATATGGATGATGCCGTAAATCTGGATGATGCCGTAAATCTGGATGTCATAAATATGGATGATGCTGTAAATATGCATGATGTCGTAAATCTGGATGATGCCAGAAATGGATGTCGTAAATCTGGATGCCATAAATATGGATGATGTCGTAAATCTAGATGCCGTAAATATGGATGATGCTGTAAATCTGGATGATGCCAGAAATGGATGCCGTAAATATGGATGATGCCGGAAATCTGGATGTGGGATTCTTTTGTTGAATTATGTTGATTTTTGATGAGCTGTCTTTAAGGGTTGTGTATGTGACACTTCTGGTTGGCTGACCGTATTGAGACTTTGTTGGTTGAAGCATCCTGTTGACCATCGTAATGCACCAACACACTTATATTTTTCTGGCTTGTCTTTTGTCGATCTACTGGTATGTTCTATCAGCACTTTACTTTCTTGTTTATGTGATTGCTGACTGACATTGGGGATAAAAGTAAAGTTGCATCAAGCAAATAACATCTTCAAAAATTTACAAAGCTGGATCAAACTGCAGGGTGAATTTACAACGCTGGATCAAACTGCAGAGTGAGGTTATCTCGTTGGGTATAGAAAAACCTTGAAGGCATACAGGATCCTCATCCCAAGAGCCAGAAGGATTACAGTTAGGCGGGATGTCAAGTCCATGGAGGACAAGGCGTCCAGAAGATCCAAAGAGTTGCTAGCAACTGAAGATCAGAGTGAGCAGCCAGCAGAAGCATCCAGAATTGATCAACAAAATCAGGGGCAGCAACAAAGCACAAGTACAGTGACCAGTACGAGCTCAGGTTCAAGTGCGAATGTTCCTGAAGCTTCACAAAGCATGGAGTAGCAAATGCAGCAGATCAGGGAGATGTATCAAGAGTACATGGAGGTGGACATTCCAAACTCCATTGTTGGCAGGAGGAACTGGAAGTGTGAAAAATCCTAGATCTGGATTCCTATTGTATCAGATCTGAATTACTTCTATTATTTTGATAATTATTTCATTACATTGAAATACCAAAGTAATTACTGAAGCAGTCTACACAAATAATGTTGCCGAATAAATCTAAGTGTTGAAACAATCTGAACAAAATACAATGAAAAACAACCACATTGACAGTTATTTTTCGACTAAGTCCCCGGAAAAACCCAACTTGGGAAAACCGATGCAGCAAATCTGAGGGTTTGTATTATTAAGCAGCAGAATCTTAAGTACACCTAGGGTGCCAACATCCGGCAAACCCTTCAGAGAAATCTAGGCAATCTGGTGAAAATGTGAGATATACCTCACTTAGCTAATTTCTGGCTGATCTGACAACATAAGTGATGCCCTTACTGCCTCAGTGTGATTTCCTACACTGGACTGCGTAAGCCTGCATGGGTAAACTGAAGGAACTGCGTCACTTTGTTCTGCAACTGATCTAGCTGATCTAGGGTTGAATTTTGGCCCTCCTGGCTCAGAAATTCCAGCCTCTAGCTATCTCTGGACTGACTCCAAGAGACACTGCGTTGTTTCTGCATGATTTCCTGCAAGATCTGTGTCACCTCTTCAGAAAAATGCGTCGTCTCTATCTGCATCACCTCTACCTCTCTCTGAAAATGCACTCTTGGTCCTCTTGATCAATCTCTTCTTCTGCCCCTCTCTGGATTTGATCACTGAATCAAATCACTTAGCAAACCCAACCCTAGTGATTTGTTCTTAATCAAAAGCTGCGTTTCTCTCTCACAACTCGAAAATGCCCAATGGCTCAAGTGTCAAGTGTATTTTCTATAGGCCCCTCGCCCTCCTTATAATATTTCGTTGACCCTTTAGCGGACAAGATTAAAACATAATCAAGGGCTAAGATTAACTTGGAGATGATCCATGACTTTATCTAGAAGATTCACACTTGATTTAATTAATACACTCAAATTCCCTAAGTTTGGACTTAGGAAAACTTTAAAAAATGATTATTTAATTTAATTAAATCATCTCTAAGTGGAATTTTCCAAAACCATTTCTAGGTTTTATGCAATACATGTGTCTTAGCCTATATACAAAATTACAAGGCTGGAGCACATCTGATGCTACCATAAATCAACAGTTCAAGCTACACTCAAGCATGCTCAAGAGTTTGTGGGGGCTCGTAGGTCGAGAAAAAGGGAGCGAAGACAACCAGAGAGGTACACTAGCTACATGGAGTTGGTATGCTAGTTAGTTGATAGCGATCCTTCCAACTATTTGGAGGTTGCACAATAGCAGGTGTGGCGGGATGTTATAGTTGAGGAA
This sequence comes from Pinus albicaulis, assembly GCA_034641835.2. Lineage (NCBI taxonomy): Eukaryota > Viridiplantae > Streptophyta > Pinopsida > Pinales > Pinaceae > Pinus > Pinus albicaulis. The sequence goes on from CM076573.1 coordinate 800,538,348, forward strand.
TACTCTTCAATCGTGTAGAATGATGTTTGGGATGTTGTGTCGAGACTGAGAGACAGGGCAATGGTTGGATCACGCTGGATCTAAGAGATCAAGCACAATGTAGATGGAAATATCGAGAAATACATGGCTAGGTTTGTCGACAAGGAGTTCTCTCAAAAGGAGGGAATAGACTATGAGGAGATGTTTGCTCCTGTGGCCAAGTATGCTTCTATATGAGTTGCCATCTCATTCGCAGCATAGATGAGATGGCAGATCTATCAGATGGATGTCAAGACAGCGTTCATGAATGGTGAACTGGAGGAGGTGTACATTGAACAACTGGAGGGCTTTATGGCACACAACAGAGAGACCCACATGTGCAGGTTGAAGAGATCTTTGTACGGGCTCAAGCAGGTTCCCTGGACATGGTATGAGCACATCGACAAATACTTGCAGGGTATGGGATTTGTGGAGAGTGAGGCAGACAGTAACCTCTATTACTTGGTGGTCAGAGCATATGTTCTCAGTCTTGCCCTATATGTGGGCAACTTGTTCTTGACAGGTTCACTGGGGCTCATTGACGAGTGCAAGAGGGACCTTGTAGCAGAGTTCGAGATGAAGAACTTGGGGTGAATACACTATTTTATAGACATGGAGGTATGGCAAATAGATGGTGAGATCTTCCTTGGTTAAGGGAGATATTGTATCGAGATCCTGAGGAGATTCAGGATGCATGATTGCAGAGCCATGTCTACACCCACGATCATAAATTGGAGGAAGATAGATGCGTCTAGGGAGAAGGATGTGGACCCCGCCTTGTACAGGCAGTTGATAAGCTCTCTCATGTATCTTATCAACACCAAGCCAAACATATCCTATGCAATTAACTCTCTGAGTCAATTCATGGTGAAGACAAAGAGAGTGCATTGGGTAGCAGGTAAACATGTGGAGGTATTTGCGTGGCACAGTCGAGTATGGGATCATATATGCTCGAGGTGATGTCATCAGATTGGTGGACTAGACTGATGCAAACTCAGCAAGGAACACAGTAGATCGGAAAAGCACTTCAAGGTGTTGCTTCAGCATGGGATCAAGAGTTGTTTCTTGATACAACAGGAAGCAGAAGTTTGTCGCACCGAGTTCGGCCAAGGCAGAGTACATAGAGAGAGCATGGCTACATGCAAGGCCATACGGCTTCGAAAGTTGTTGGCAGCCTCGTTTGGTCAGACGGTAGAGACTATAGTGATACACTGCGACAATCAGAGTTACATCAGGTTGTCTGAGAATCTGGTGTTTCATGATAATTCCAAGCATATAAACATCAAGTACCACTTCATCAAGGATTGTGTGCAATGCAAGATTGTCCAACTACAGTATATACCTACAGATGAGCAATGTTGACCATTCCATGTCAACTACCCCATAGCTATACATTTTCTTGCGCAAAGATTTCCATCATGCTTGAGCACTCAGATGATCCATAGATTCATCATTATCAACTCTATGTACATTGGAGTTTTGTAAACCCATTCTGCATTTTGTAATGTAAATGATCATAGTAAGACAAATGTATGTAACAACCTGGGTAAGTTTATTTTTTTATCATGATTTCTATCCTAGGAGGTTTTTCGTCTCACCAATTCATGTGTGTTTCTAGACACGGATGATCGGCAAAGTTTTTCCCTATAGCCTCACCCCAAAGCTAGGGTGGATTTTGTCATCAGGATCTTAGATGAGTCCTTGTGTTATTTAGTGAGTCTCTATAAAAGTGATTTGGGAATAATTCTAGTTATTTGGTTAGATTATTTTATTACAAGGCACTTAGTCTCCTAGATCACATTTTGTGTCGCAGAAATAGGTAAATCTTGAGGGTCTATAACGAATAGGTGTTCCCCCTTCATGTATTAAATTGTAATATCTTGATGTAAAAAATATTAGTTCAAGGTCCCTCATAATTAGACACCATGGCTATATATTAGAGGGTTGGAAAAACTATTAATCCCCTCATGAGTCAATTAATTAAATTTTCTAGCTAAAATAAATTAAAAAATACTAAGCCAAAATTTTTATTAATTTAGGTCCTAGGAAAAATTAAATTCTCCAACATTTAAAATTCGTGGGTTTTAAAGTTTTTAATCTTTGGAGGTCCTCAGCCAAGGGAATATTGAAAATTTCAAGATATTTTGAACCATTGGGGCATAGTAGTTAAGTCAAAATCGTTTTTTTGAGGCAATTAACTCAAAATAATCATTTTTTAGTTAATTAAAAGGAAAATAAAAGTGAAATTTGAATTTCCTCAAAAAGTAACTTTATTTCAACGGTGATGATTAAGAGATCATTTGATCTTCATCAACAGTTGAGATTTCTTTGACATGGATCAAGCCATCTAGTTGTTGGAGAATTTATTTATAAATTAGAGGTCTCTCTCCATTATTTGGATCTGATTAGTGAATCGTGTATTTGCTCTAAAAAGCTCTTGAACTTTTTTCGGTTAATAAAACGCAAAGAATTTGGGATTTCAAACCATGGTGTTCTTCTTTCATATTTATGTGGTAATATTGTTCTTAATACTCTTCTGTTTTTATTTTTATTTGTTGGTTAATAACCTTTGAGGATTGATCTGTGCACAAGTATCTTGCACAGATTTTTGGGTTTTTAAAATATCGTTTTGATTTGATAGAACTAGCAAGTATCTCTATTTCTTGATGATCTTATGATTATTTTGAATCTCTACTAATCTAACAATCAGATCTAAGTGTACAAAAATTATACAGGATTTAGGTGTTTGGGTAAATCTTCAGCGGTATCAACTGACTCTCAGAGTACAGAATCTAAAAATCCCATTGTTTTTAATTTCTGAAGTCATCTTGCAAAATATTTTATTTGCAGGTTTTTTCTTGGGCTTGTGCCTCTTTAAACTTTCCAGTTTATTTCTAAATTTGAGCAAATTTGTTAAAATATGACTAATAGAGGGCTTTTATCTGCAGATCTGCTAGATCTGTAGAATATTATTGTAGATTTGTAAACATCAAATTTCTTAATTCACTGTGGTTTTTGGTATTTCATATTTTTGAATAGATTTCTATCTTTTATCTGTGCATGAACATATTTGAGGATTGCCAAGGATTTTCGTGGATTTTGGAGACACATCTGAGCCCTGGAGGACAAGACCTTATCTTTGTTTTATTTTCAAGTTGAAGAATATTTCCAAAAAGGAAACTTGATCCGAGTTCTGCAAATTTTCCGAAAGATCGTGGGAAAATTCTTTTTAGGGCCTGGAAGCCCTGTGCTAGCCATCTCCAGCCCCATACTCCCCTTCTTTCCTCTCGGCCTAGCTCACGACCTCCCTTTCTTCCTCCATTCTCCCTCTCGGCCTACCTTACGACCTCCCCTTTCTCCCTTTCGGCCTACCTTTCCTCCCTCGCTTCCCCTCAACCCCTTACCTTCTCGGCCCTCCTCCCCTTCCTCTTCTCCCTCTCCCTCACGGCATCCTTCCCTCCTTCTCGGCCTCCCTTTCCTTCTCCTCGGCCTCCATCGTCTCCCTCTCTCGGTTTCAAGGCATCACCCTCTCAACCTCTCTTCCTTCACCCTCTCTCACCATAAATTTTCACTAAAAATTTCCCTTAAAATTTTAACAAAATTTCTCAAAAAAATATATGAGTTGGCATTTGGATTTGAAGATCTTCAGTGACTTGGGCACCTTATCTCCAAGTGTTTTCAAGCCCTAAGGGTTCACTGGTATACATCCTCTAAACCCTTCCCCCATTTCATTTATCTGATTGAAATCAAGACTAATACTAGCATAGAGTTTCAATTAGCTGAAGTTTAACAAAAAAAATTGTTTGCATCTTTTACTCCAATACATTTCAAAAATAGATTTATTTTCAAAAACTTTTGCATGCTAGTTGACAAATTTTTGAACATTATCTCACTGTTTTTTTCAATAATTTATTTTTGAGTTTTAAGATCAAATGCATCACTAGATTAGGAATAATTAAACCCAATTTTTTTTTAATTATTAGTTATCATTTTGTCATTTGAAGTTTTTGTTGTTACACGTAGAAAAAATATGAATTTTGCATGGTTATAGGACCACAGGTTTAGAATAAATTGATGGCATTATCATTTGTTTCAAGAGAAGATTACTAGAACCGATATTTCAGACTTTGCACCTAGTTGTTGTAATCTGAATTTAAACACTTAATTTAATTCTTGAAGTAGATTTGTTTTACATGTTCATTCAAGTAGACTAATTTAGTTTTACTTATGCATCTAATGATCTCTGATTGAGTACCTCATACAAATGGATTTCTGAATATAAAGTGTTTTATTTCTAGCATTTTACATTGGTTTCTTGTTGTGTTTTCAGTAACTATTTGTGCAGACTTCATAATTTACATTGTTGGTATACGTATTTGTTTTCTTATTAAGATCATATTTCTTAGCCTTAATTTAAAAAACACTTCAGCATATTTAAAAAATAACTCATATTTTAGGCCCTCTTTTTGCCATCACATAATTTCACTTTGCATTTGCATGCTAAGCTAGTACTTACACATTAAATTTTACTTCCAAGCATAAGCTTGGTCGATAGAAACATTAAGGGATCAAACTTAGAACAGGCATTTAACTAAAATTAAGCGAAGTTTTGCATTTGCATATAAGAAACTCAAATCATTAGTAGCAATTTTCCATCCATTACTTGGCCTTTATTTTCATCGCAAGATAGTTGACTCCACAAGGCACTGGAATCATTTTCCTCAAATCTAATTGAATCCTTCAAAATCTTGCGCAATCTAAACAAGTATTGGTTGCTTAGTTATGTCTCCTAGATTGGTTGGTTCCCAATTAATCTTCCCTCATTCCATTTCCATAGGGTCTACCCCCCTTAGTCTACTATTAGGAGACAACTCAAACAAAGAGATTGGGGATCAGGGTGATAGCCCCTGATCTCGGTCGTTGTCGCAATGCCTAGACATTTTGTGCAACAACATTTTTTTGGCACCGTTGTCGAGGACCAATTTATTGGACCTTGACTTTACAACAATTCTCTTTTTTCATCTTCTATCCTTCATCTTTTCATCTCAAGTGTCTAAGTTCGATTTTTTTCCAAGTGGTGACTCCACTTTATTCACTTCCTACAAGGGTTTGCACTAAAAGGAATCCAAGTACCCTGATTAATCCCACTCCGAATCCTAAAAAGGTTTTTCGAGTTTGATTCAACATGCTCTCTTCCCGTGCACACCTTGATAATCTTGGATAGGAAGCTATCTCTGATATCCATTCGCTTTTTTCAAATCCCATTCAGCAAGACATCATGGATGACTTGTATCTTCCTTGCAATTTTGCTAACATTCAAGGTTACCCACATGACCTTCCTAATACAAGTATGGATATATTGCCTTCTTTCCAAGGCAATAATGCGGTAACCACTAAGGATCATCTTAATCGCTTTAGGAATTTCATTAACAAACGGGGTGGTGCTAATGTTGCTCATGAGGATGTGAGGATGAAGTTATTTGTGCTCTCTTTGGAAGAGGATGCTTTAGATTGGTTCGCCGAAAGACCTGATCATTCCTTCAATTCATTACAAGCTCTTACTAATGCTTTCAAGGATAAGTTTGGAGATAAGAGGAAAGAAAGGCATCGGGTTAAAGCCCTAAGTATCATAAAAAAGGGAAAATGAAACCGTTGAGGAATTTAACAAAATGTTTAATGGTATTGTTGGGGAATTACCTCAAGATTATAAACCTCTTGATAAATCTCTCTGGGACTTCTACATTGATGCTTTTAATGCTGATACCTCTTATGAATTAAGATGTGCTAAAATTCCTGGTTATAAGGAGTGTCAAACTTTCGCCGAAGAGCTTGAGAAGGATAAGAAGGCATCTAGGAAATATGAGATTCCAAGCTTTGATAGAGCTGCCACAAAGCTAAAAGAACCTAAGGGTAAAGAATTTAAGGAATCTGAAGATGATCATATGCAGAAGTTACTTCAAAATCTTGAAAGCATGGAGCTTAGCCAAGCAAAATTAATCTTTAACCATGCTAAAGAGATAAGTGCTCTGCAATCTAGGTTGAGAACTTTGAGGTTGTGACCTAAGAACTTTGAGCTTGTGACCTTTCCATTTGGACCAACCTAGATTGCAAAGTACTTATCTCTTTAGCATGGTTAGAGCTCAAATTTCCCAACCTAGAAATAACAACAATAGAAATAATAATGCTTAGCAGAGGAAAGGGTAACCTAATGAACATTGACCACCAAATCCCCTTGAATCTGCCAATCTTTTTGAGGATGCTCCTCCATATTGTAGGGCTTGTGATGCCTTGCATGAAGAAGCTACTTGCCCCACTATTAAGAGAATTGTGGAAAGTGGGATGTTTGGGGCAAGTAACCAGGTTAATGTCGTTGGTAGGGAATATCATCTATCAAATGAAAATTGGGAAAGCATTAAGGAGCATAGTCGTGATATCAAGCCTTCTGCATCTTCCCACAATATCAATAACTTTGACCATGACAATGATATGCTGGTTAAATTATTCGGTGAAAAGCCCTCTCCAAATCAACTTTTAGAAATTGCGAAAGATAAGGGGCTAACTTATCAAAGAAGGGATAAAGATCAAAGTGATAGTCATGCTCTCCTTCGAAATTTTAGCCTCGCCTCTGGAATGAATATTGACTTGGGTGGATGGTTGAACAATTCCAAAATATGGGTTCCTGTCACTGAAGTTTTGAAAATCGCTTCCCAAAAGGCTAAGTTATTAAATGCCATTGAGAATCCTCATATTAATGTTGCTCAAGAAAATGCTCCTGAGATCGTCTATTAGGATGCTCCTGTCTATTTGCAAAGTATGGACTCTGACAATAATGAGCATCAACCTTTTTTCATTACCTCGATGATTAATGGTTACAGGTTATACAATTGCATGTTATAGATTTGGGCACTTCATCTTGTGTTATGTCCAAGAGGGTCATGGAACAACTAAATTTAAGGATTTACAGGCCTTACTACGATATATGTGGCATGGATTCTAAGAAAATCGAGGTTCAGGGATAACAAAGGATTTACAAGTTCATCTGTCTGTCTACCCTGACATTATGATCATGATGGACATAGTTGTAGTTGATGTTCCTGATGCTTGGGGCATGTTATTATCTAGGAAATGGGCCTCTGATCTAGGAGGAAGTATCCAAATGAATTGGTCATATGCTATGATTCCTTCTCCTAGAGGTTTCGGATTAATTAGACTAAATTGGGAGCTAGAAAGGAGATTCCATGTGGAAGATCCTTTTTGAGATTTTTGAGTGTTGGTGTAGCATCGGATGTGCTCTAGCTCCTAAATTTGAGGAGGGACTAGAGTACATGAGATCTCCAAGACCCAGAAAGAGATTTGGGAAATTCCATCCAGTTTGGGAGATAATTAATTAATTAGTATTTTTAATTAAGGACCCTAAGTCTAACTTAGGAAAATTAAAATATTAAAGGTAATTAATTTAAACATGTGATGGAAATGACTCAAGTCACACAGATCAAACTTTCTTTTAATATTAGTCATCGATTCAAGATTAGATCATGGTCGTTGGTTTCCCAATGAGAAAGTATAAAGGAAAGGCTTGGGGTCAGTTGGAGAACACACACACGGAGGGCAGAATACTGAGACTAAGCTGAAATACTAGGGCGGGTTTGCTAGCAGGGCTAACGCAGGCAGCGTCAAGCGGAGCGCTGGGGTTTCTAGAGGCAGAAAGTGGCTGAGTCCTGTAAATCCCGTTTGAGGGTGTGGATCAGTCAATTTTTCAGTCTCCATAACATCAGGTATTGTTGCAGTTTTGTTTTTCTTTGTCGGGTTAACCAGTAATGTACCCAGAATTGTTGTATTCGGAAACTACTTAATAATATAAACCCTCCAGCAGCTAGAAGACTGATTTTCCTACATTGGGTTTTTCCGGGGAAAGTTGTCCAGAAAATCTTGTGTGTCACTTTGTCTGTGTGCATGTATCTTTTGCTTAGATCTGAATCGGTGAAGAACTGTTATGTGTTTACTTCGATGTTAATCTGAATTTTCAGCATTAATAACTTGATTAAGTAGGAGAAGTATAACCAAATCTAACAGTGGGGTTTCTGCATGAAGTAATATTCAGAAATTTCACACGGTATCAAAGCGATTGTAGATCTAGCAGGATCACCAACAGAAGACTGAAGAATCCTTGTTGTAGAAAGCAGCAGCAGCCGCAGAAATCCGGACCAGAAGGGGCAGTGCAGCAACAGAGGGAGCAGAGCCACGCAGAGGCCAAAGTGACACAGTTCTACGCAGTATCCATGCAGGCCCACGTACTTACAACGAAGAGGCAGTGCAGAGACAGCGCTAGGACTGTCTGCTCACGCAAAGGCCAACAAGGGGGACGCAGATCTGAAGTCGTTGCTGATCCAGAGTGCCAGAAGCAGTGCTGCAGAGCTTCAGAAGTTGTTGGTGGGGTTAAATTTTTGAAGATTCAGAATTTAGCCTGAGCACTAGGTGACAAAGAGCGGGTGGAGAACAACTTCTCAGAGGATTTCCAGCCAAAGAAATATGCAAATCGATCAGAGGATCGAAGAGAGTTGATTCATTTTTATTTGGCGGATTTCCAAGAGAGGAAGTCAGTTCTCAGAGGGAGCAGAGGGTGTTTGTTTCGCCAAGGACCCTAGATCCAAGTCTCTAGCATAGAAAGGAGGATTTCTGACAGATTTGCTGAGCAGATGGCACCTCACGGACTACGTGATCAGGATAGGTTGGACGGTCTGTCCAACTTGTCTAGAAGGCCAGAATCCTGGTAGTCATGGAGGCATACGGTCTGAGGGACAATGCAGAAAAAGTCTTGGCCACGCCTACCGATGTTGTTCTCCTAGCGAAGCATGAGGAATCTACAGCACATGCCAAACGCTTCATAATGGATGGGGTTAAGGATCATATAGTTCCACACATAGCCGACAAGAAAAACGTTGATGAGATGTGGAAAGCCTTAATTGCCCTATATGAGGGAAGATCTGTCCAAAGGAGAATGCTTTTGAAGAACCAAATGTGGTTATTCATGATGACCAAGGGAGAAGAAATCGAGCCCTTCCTTTCCCAATTATAGGTGATCAGGGATCAGTTGTTTTCCATGGGAGCAAAGGTGGAGGATGATGTAATGGTGAGGACTGCACTCAACGCAGCCACAGAGGATTGGAAAACTTTTGTCCAAAGTATCTTGGGCAGAGCAGACCTTCCCAACTGGGATAGTATGTGGGCAATCCTCCATCAAGAAGAACTCCGCCGGTTCACCAAGAGACGGTACAACACAGGATCAAGTAAGGTGAAGAAGGAAGAGGAAGAAGATGCAACCTTGGCATCAAAGACGAAGCAAGGGAAGAAGAAGCGTGATCTATCCAAGATCAAGTGTTTTCAGTGCGGCGAACTATGACATTTCGCCAACAATTGTCCTCAGAAGAAGAAGCACAAGGAAGACTCTACTTCCAAGGTTGTTGTGACAGACGATGGTTCTGAAGATGACGTAGCCATGAGCGCGCATGAACCACAAAAGTGGAGTGACATGGATCTGTAGAGCAGCTACAGAGTGGTGGCGGGATCCTTGAGTAGCCCAACTCTTAGATCACATCCGTGCTACGGGAGCCTTAAGACAGCAGCGAGACAAGTGGAGCAGTTGCTGCAGAGAATCACGGATGGACCAAAGGCAGAGCTGAAGGCTGAAGGGAGCAGCTTAGTGCAGATGCAGCAGCAGCGTGGCAGTGCAGCGCAGAGGAGATGATGTGACTTCAGCAGCGCAATGCAGGCTGGCTTACGGAGAGCAGAGCTCCAGCGGTATAGAGGCTTTAGGAGGATAGCGCAGAGGAGGTGTGCTTACGCAGTGCAGCGTTGTAGCTGTGCAACAACCTCCAGATGATAGCAGAGATCAGGAGCCTATGGAGCTTCAGTGATGAGGATGCAGCCCAAATGACTTGTCTATCAAAGATTGGGCAAGAGTTTCAATTGTTTCTCTCAACAACTAAAGTTGCAGTGTAGCAGTTCACAGCACAATGCAACAGATTGAGAGGGAGCTACAGTATAGATGTTGCAGTGGCAGTGGCAACATCATGGGTAGTTGTACAAAATGGCGGCAGCTGTACAAAATGGCGGCAGCTGTGCAGTGATGAAGGGCAGCAAGTCCAGCATCAGCGCAGAGACCCACACCAGAGATCAGTGCAGAACTTTGGGGTGAAGTGTTGTGCTAGAGCACATTCCTCACTAAGAGGGAGTGTTGAGATTTTTTAGTGTTGGTGTATCATCGAATGTCCCTTATCTCCCAAAATTTGTGGAGGGACTAGAGTACATGAGATCTCCAAGACCCAGAAAGGGATTTGGGAAATTCCATCCAGTTTGGGAGATAATTAATTAATTAATATTTTTTATTAAGGACCCTAAGTCTAACTTAGGAAAATTAAAATATTAAAGGTAATAAATTTAAGCATGTGATGAAAATGACTCAAGTCACAAGGATCAAGCTTTCTTTTAATCTTAGCCATCGATACAAGATTAGATCATGGTCGTTGGTTTCCTAACGTGAAAGTATAAAGGAAAGGCTTGGGGTCTGTGGGAGAACACACACATGGAGGTAGAGCACTGAGACTAAGCTGAAATTCTAGGGCGGGTTTGCTAAGATTTTTCAAAAGTGTTTCAGCTGCAACAAGGGGTAGTATTGGCTAAGGGGATGGTCTGATCCCAGAGCCAAGAATCAGCAAGAGGCAGAGAAGCTAAAACCAGGAGCAGCGTAGAGATGCAGGGGCAGCAGTAGCAACTAAACAGCGCAGATGGCTTCAACCGCTACGCAAGCCTAGAAAGGGCAGCGCTGAGCCAGCAGGAGGCCCCCAGGGTTACGCAGAGGCCATCCAGGGCAACGTAGGGACCACATCACCAAGTCTGGGGTTACACAGCCCTCTCCAAGCTAGTGCAGAGGCTAGCAGGGCTAACGTAGGAAACTTCAAGGGTAGCGTTGGGGTTTCTAGAGGCAAAAAGTGGCTGAGTCCTGTAAATCCCGTTTGAGGGTGTGGATCATTCAAGTTTTCAGTCTCCAGAACATCAAATATTGCTGCAAATCTATTTTTCTCTGTCGGGTTAACAAGTAAGGTACCCAGATTTGTTGTATTGAGAAACTACTTAATAATATAAACCCTCCAGCAGCCAGAAGACCCATTTTCCCGCATTGGATTTTTCCGAGGACAGTTGTCCAGAAAATCTTGTGTGTCACTTTGTCTATGTGCATGTATCTTTTGCTTAGATCTGAATCAGTGAAAAACTGTTATGTGTTTACTTTGATGTTAATCTGAATTTTCATCATTAATAACTTGATTAAGTAGAAGTATAACCAGATCTAACAGTAGGGTTTCTGAATAAATTAATATTCAAAAATTTCTCAATCCTAAGAGACCTCATAATGAGATGATCACCGACAAAACCTGAACTGGGGAATTACGCTATTTTATCTAATTCCATAATCCCCTTAGAAGTTAAGGTTGATGAAAATATAAGTGATCTGAAGAGTCAAGTATGGTATAAGCATTTTGATCGTGCATCATCTAGGCATGGTAAAGGTGTTGTGATTGTGTTAAAATCTCCCCTGGGGCATGCTTTTAAATTTTCCTATAGATTAGAATTTGGAGCAACCAACAACGTCGTTGAGTATGAAGCTTTGTTGTTGGGCCTTGTGTTGGCAAATGCCTTAAGGGTTAAATTGCTTCATATCAAGGGAGACTCTAATTTAGTTATCATGCAAGTTAAAAATAAGTTTACTTGTAAGAATCAGAGATTGACAAACTATCGAAATGCGGTGTGGGATATATTGGAATACTTTGACGCTATTGACCTCGAAGTTGTCCCAAGAGAGCAGAATAGTTTGGTTGATGAGCTTGTTGTAGCCGCATCTAACTTGTAGTTGTCTGATGAATTAGTGAAGGATAATAATAAAATGGAAATTATTTTCAGACCTTCTGTTCCAGATAACTTAAGTATTGGCAAGTTTTTGACAATGAAAAGCAAGTGATTCGCTTTTTGAATAACTTGGATGAATTTGAGAATTTTCGAGTAAGTTGTAGGGAGGATGGACCTGATGACTATGAAGATATTATAAATCCTACTCCCAGGAATGTTGTTGCCTTAGAGCAACACTTTGATCAGCATGATGCCACAAAGAAAGGAGAAGAAAATAAGATAGATCATGGCGAATTTATTGAAGTAAATATAGGTACCCCTATTGACCATAAAATTGTTAAAATTGGTGAGGGTACTAGTAAGGAAGAAAGGAAAAAGATAATTGATTTACTTCATGAATATCGAGATGTCTTAGCATTTTCTTATGATGAGCTAAAACGTTATAGGGAAGATGTCATGGAGCACACTATCCCTTTAAAGGATGAAAATGTTAAGCCCTTTCGTCAGAAGCTTAGGCAGATAAACCCTAGGTTGGCCCCCTTAGTCCAAAAATAGCTTGCAAAAATGCTCGCAGCTAGAATCATTGCTCAGACTAGGCATTCATCATGGTGTTCCAATCTAGTCATTGTTAGAAACAAGAATGGAACAATCAGACTTTGTGTTGGTTTCAAAAACCTTAATCTAGCATGTAAGAAGGATAATCACCCTTTGCCAAAAATGGAGACTATGTTGCAAAGGATAACGGGTTCTAGAATGATGTCCCTCCTAGATGGTTTCTTTGGATACAATCAAGTTCGGGTTAAGAAAGAGGATCGACACAAAACTACTTCCACCACACCATGGGGTGCATTCGAATATATTAGAATGCCTTTTGGATTAACTAATGTTGGAGATACCTTTCAAAGGTCTATAGACTATGCCCTCAAGGGTTTAATTGGTAAAATTATTGAAATTTATCAAGATGATCTTAAGGTTTTTTCTAAGAATTGTATCAGTCATATTGGTCATCTTAGGCAGGTGTTTGATAGATGCAGGAATTTAGAATCTCTTTGAATCCTGCTAAGTCTGTTTTTGGAGTAACAGAAGGGAAGTTGCTTGGTCACATCATTTCAAAGGATGGGATCAAGATTGACCCTAAGAGGGTTGAGACAATCCAAAAGATTCCTCTCCCTCATAATCTCAAATCCCTTCAATCTTTTCTTGGGAAAACCAATTTCCTTAGAATATTTATTCCAAACTACATAGAAATAGCTAAGCCTATTCAAAGTCTTCTCAAAAGGATGTTACATTCTTGTGGAAAGATGATGGAAAAAGGCTTTTCAAGAGATCAAATGTGCTATCGCTAAAGCTCATCTTACTTAGTCTCGATTATTCAAAGGACTTCATGATCTTCTCTTTTTCTTCTAAAGATACCATTGTTGTTGTCCTGTTACAAAAGAACAAAGACGGTCACTAACAACCTACAGCTTTCATGAGTAGAGCGCTTCAAAATTCTGAATTAAATTATACTACGATGGAAAAGAAAGCCTATGCCTTAGTTAAATTTCTTAAGCATTCCAGGACTTATGTGGGTTAATCGAAGATCATTGCTTTTGTCCCACACTCTGTTGTTAAAAACATATTAACTCAAATTGATTGCTTAGGGACTTATGCTAGGTGGGTTACTAAGATTCAAGAATATGATTTAGAGATTAGACCTACCAATTTAGTCAAAGGTCAAGGCTTGGTTGAAATGATGACCGAGGGTAATGAGAAAACTCTTGGTTTGATTTGTCTTAGCGATTCATCTTCACCTGAGTTGCAAAGATTAGGAGAGCATGAATGCTACAGAATATTATTTATTACTTGTTAAATCTAACATGTCCTAACCATTTAGTTGTTCATAGGATAAGGGCTCTTAGATTAAAAGCCACCAAGTATTTCCTTATGAAGGGTGGTCTTGGATGGAGAAATCCTGAGGGCACTGTACTTATATGTGTTGATGAGAAAGCCTAAAGGGTTGATTTTCGAGTTTCATAGGGATTTTGTGGTGGTCATTACGCTGCTAGAACTATGGCCCACAAAATCCTTAGAGTTGGTTACTATTGGCCTTCTATTTTTTCTGATGTTCACAAATTTGTTATAAGTTGCCAAGCTTGCCAACTGTTCACTGGGAAGCAAAAGCTAGTTGCCCTTCCCCTACAACATGTTGTTGTTGAGGCACCTTTTCAGCATTGGGGTCTGGATTTCATCGGGAAATTCCATGAAAATTCTAGAAATGGCTACTCATGGATCTTGACAGCTACCGATTATTTCACTAAATGGGTTGAAGCCACTCCTGCTAAGAATGCCACTGAAAAGGTCATAATGGATTTGATTGAAAATCATATTATTACTATATTTGGTGTCCCAGCTAAAATCATCACCGATAATGCCAAAGCCTTTAGTTCTATGGAGTTTTCATCTTTTTGTTTTAAGTATGCCATTGTGGTATCTCATTTGTCTAACTACTATCCTCAGGGTAATGGACTGGCTGAGTCAAGTAACCAAAATCTTATAACAATTATCAAGAAGATAGTAGGAGATAACACGCTGTCTTGGGATAGCAAAATCAAGTGCGCTTTATGGGAAGATAGGATAACTAAAAAGAAAGCTACTAGTAAAAGTCCTTTTGAACTTGTTTATGGCATGGATGTGACATTACCGGTCCATCTTTAAATACCAGCGTACCAACTCCTTTAGCATTTTTATAATGATAAAGATGTTGACGAAAACAGAATTGATCAAATAGTGAAGTTGGATGAAACGCATAGGAAAGCTTTTGATAGTATATGCAGAAATCAGTCTAACATTAAGAAAAGCTTTGACAATTCTTCTTGGTCTTGATCTTTGCAGGTTGGAGATATGGTTTTACTATGGGATAGCAAAAATGAAAAACTAGGAAAGCATAAGAAATTTGACAGTTTGTAGTTGGGACCTTACATCATCCGAGGCATTGCTAGTCCAAATTCATTCCACTTGAGCAGATTGGATAGTGAACCACTTAACTTACCAGCAAATGGCCAAATGCTCAAGTTATTCTCCAAAGCTGACATTTGATGCCATTGGGCATATTTTGTATTGTATTTCTAACCCTACACTTTGTCATTTCAACATTTCATTTCTGTTTTAGGATTAGATTTACTTTTCATGTTAATAAAATTGTTGATAAGCTTTTATTTCATGTTATATGATGATTTTTGGATTATATTTGGATGGACGCAACATATGTCATTTTGTGTGTTCTTTAGGTGCAGATTCTGGATTCTCACATTTCTTCGATGAAGCAACATTTCCCCAAGTAAAGCCAGATGTTGACCACTCCATGTCACTACCCCATAGTTGTACATTTTCTTGCGCAAATATTTCCATCATGCACAAGCATTCAGATGATCCACAGATTCATCATTATCAGCTCGATGTACACTAGAGTTTTGTAAACCCATTTTGCATTTTGTAATGTAAACAATCCTAGTAAGACAAATGTATGTAACAACCTAGGTAAGTTTATTTTTCTGATTATGAAAGGAGGTTTTTCGTCTCACTGATTCATGTGTGTTTCTAGACACGGATGATCGACAAAGTTTTCCCTCCAGCCTCACACCCAAGCTAGGGTGGATTTTGTCATAAAGATCTTAGATGAGTGCTTGTGTTATTTATCGCGTCTCTATAAAAGTGATTTGAGAATAATTCTAGCTATTTGGTTAGATTATTTTATTAGAATTCACTTAGTCTACTAGATCACATTTTGTGTCGCAGAAATGGGTAAATCTTGAGGGTCTATAACGAACAGGGGTTCCCCCTTCATGTATTAAATTGTAATATCTTGATGTAAAAATTATTTAGTGCAAGGTTTCTCATAAGTAGACACCATGGCTAAATATTAAAGGGTTGGAAAAATTATTAATCCCCTCATGAGTCAATTAGTTAAATTTTTTGGCTAAAATAAATTAAAAAATACTAAGCCAGAAATTTAATTAATTTAAGTCCTAGGAAAAATTAAATTCTCCAACATTTAAAATTCGTGGGTTTTAAAATTTTAAATTTTTGGAG
The DNA here is from genome assembly GCA_034641835.2 of Pinus albicaulis. NCBI lineage: Eukaryota > Viridiplantae > Streptophyta > Pinopsida > Pinales > Pinaceae > Pinus > Pinus albicaulis. The sequence goes on from CM076573.1 coordinate 800,554,338, forward strand.
GTCCCCGGCCAAGGGAATATTGAAAATTTCAAGATATTTTGAACCCTTGGGCCATAGTAGTTAAGTCAAAGTCAATTTTTTGAAGCATTTAACTCAAAATAATCATTTTTTAGTTAATTAAAAAGAAATTAAAAGTGAAATTCGAATTTCCTCAAAAAGTAACTTTATTTCAATAGTGATGATTAAGGGATCATTTGATCTTCATCAATGGTTGGGATTGCTTTCATAGGGATCAACCCATCTAGTTGTTGGAGCTTTTATCTATAAATTAGAGGTCTCCCTCCATTATGTGGATCCGATTATTGAATCGTGTACTTGCTCTAAAAAGCTCTTGGAACTTTTTCTGGTTAATAAAACACAAAGACTTTGGGGTTTCAAACCGTGGTGTTCCTCTTTCATATTTATGTGGTAATATTGTTCTTAATACTCTATTGTTTTTATTTTCATTTGCTAGTTAATAGCCTTTGAGAATTGATCTGTGCACAAGTAACTTGCACAGATTTCTGGGTTTTTAAAATATCATTTTGGTTTGATAGAACTAGCAAGTATCTCAATTTCTTGATGATAATATGATTATTTTAAATCTCTATTAATCTAACAATCAGATCTAAGTGTGTAGAAGTTATTATTCAAGTTTGGGCATTTGGGGAAATCCTCAGTTGAATCAACTGTCTCTCAGATTACAGAATCTAAAAAGCCCATTGTTTTTAATTTCTGAAGTCATCTTACAAAATATTTTATTTGCAGAGTTTTTCTTGGGCTTGTGCCTCTTTAAAATTTCAAGTTTATTTCTAAATCTGTGCAAATTTGGCTAATAGAGGGATTTGATCTACAGATCTGTAAGATCTATAGAATATTATTGTAGATTTGTAAATATCAAATTTCTTAATTCACTGCGGTTTTTGGTATTTCATATTTTTGTATATACATGTGTTGGGATTTCTATCTTTTATCTGTGCAGGAACATATTTGAGGGTTGTCGGCGATTTTCATGCATTTTGGAGACAGATTTGGACCTTGGAGGGTAAGATATGATCTCCATTTTATTTGCAAGTTGAAGAATATTTTCAGAAAGGAAACTCAATTCGAGTTCTACAGATTTTCCGAAAGATCATGGGAAAAAATTTTAGGGCCTAGAGGCCCTGCGCTGACCATCTCCATCCCCCTACTCCCCTTATTTCCTCTTGGCCTAGCTCATGGCCTCCCTTTCTTCCTCCATTCTCCCTCTCGGCCTGCCTTACAGCCTCCCCTTTCTCCCTTTCAACCTGCCTTTCCTCCCTCGCTTCCCCTTGACCCCTTACCTTCTCGACCCTCCTCCACTTCCTCTTCTCCCTCTCCCTCACGACATCCTTCCTTCCTTCTTCTCGGCATCCCTCATCCTCCTTCTCGGCCTCCCTTTCCTTCTCCTCGACCTCCATTATCTCCCTCTCTCGGCCTCAAGACATCCCCCTCTCAGCCTCTCTTCCTTCACCCTCTCTCACCATAAATTTTCACTAAAAAATTCCCTTTAAATTTTAACAAAAAATTTCTCAATAAATTTTCCAAGTTGGCATTTGGATTTGAAGATCTTCAGTGACTTGGACAGCTTATCTTCAAGTGTTTTCAAGCCCTTAGGGGCTGATTGGTACACATACTCTAAACCCTTCGCCCATTTCATTTATCTGATTGAGATCAAGACTAATACTAGCATAGAGTTTCAATTAGCTAAAGTTTAACAGCAAATTTAGTTTGCATCTTTTACTCCATTACATTTCAGAAATAGATTTATTTTCAGAAACTTTTGCATGCTAGTTGACAAATTTTTGAACATTATTTCATTGCTTTTTTCAGTAATTCATTTTTGAGTTTTAAGATCAAATGCATCACTAGATTGGGAATAATTAAACTCAAAAAATTTATGAGTTGTTAGTTATCAAGTTGTCATTTGAAGTGTCTGCTGCTACACAAAAAAAATCTGAATTTTGCATGGTTATAGGACCACTAATTTAAAATAAATTGATGGCATTATCATTTGTTTTAAGAGCAAATTGTTGATTTTATAGCATCGGGAAGTGTTCCAAGTCTCACATTTGTTGGAGATGCTTAGATAGTAGTTATCTAGAGAACCCAAAAATCGTTTGTGGAAATTCCACTCGGATCTTGCCTTCTAAATATAATTAATTATTTTAATGTGGACCCTAAGTCTAAACTTAGGGAAATTAAATAATTAAAGGGTATTAATAAAGCACAGTGTGAATCTTCTAGAAAACAAAGATCAAGTCATATTTTAATTTGAGCCATTGATTAAAGATATAGTCTTAGTCGTTGATTCATCAACGAGAAGATTATAAGAAGAGGCTTGAGGGTCATTTGAAAATTACGCTGGGCACATTCTCAGTACCCGAAGGAAATCGATTCTGAAGTAAGAGAATTCGATTTCAGTGGGTGAGTTTGTAGAGGCGAGATTGCAGAGGCAGAAGGAGGATGGAGAAGTCAGCAAGCAAAGAAGTAGAAGGCAGAAGAGTGAAGGGAAGGCAGTGTTGAGCAACAGCATCTAGCTCTCCACGCAAAGCTACGCAGTCCAAGGACGGACTGCGCAAAGAAGCTACGCAAGATGATACAAAGGGTCTAGGAGGACCTCCCGTGTGTCGGGAATATTTCCGGAGTGTCCAGAAAATTCATACCAGGTGTATGCTATTTTATTTTGATCACCAAGACTTCTGCAAAAGATCTTTTCATTGTTGAAGATAAATGCAAACCCTCATCTGTTGCACCGGTTTCCCACATTGGGTTTTTCCAGGGACAATTGTCCAAAAATAACTATGTTCATATGGTTGTTTCTATTGTGCTATATGTGTTATTTCTGTGCTTCTGCTTTTGATTGGAGTGAAGTATTGCAGCTGTGTTTATTTCAAAAATCATTGAAGCATCTGTAAAATAACTTATCTAATAAGTAGGCCCAATAAATCAATCATTGCAGTAATAATTTTCAGATATGAAAATTTCACATGGTATCAGAGCAAAAGGCTAAAGACAGAAAGGGAGGATCTGCTATGGACCAAAGATCCGACACTCGAAAGCGTTCACGTAGTCAAAAGGACTCACACAGTCCTCCAGAGCACTCAGAAACGCAGAGCAAACATGACATGATTATGCTGGCATCCAGACTAGAGGAAGATCTCGCTTGTGTGTCAAGCACGGCTCCTCCAGGTGTTTGGTATATTGACAGTGGAGCATATGCTCAAATGATGGAAGTTCGAGAATGTTTTTCGAGCTACCAAGAAGAACAGGTGAATTTCCAAATTACTATGGGAAACAAGGCCAAATGTACCCCCATTGGACGAGGTACCATAATATTTCAGACAGATGCTGGCAACAAGATTCGGGCCACAAACGTTCTACATGTACCAAGGTTGGGGATGAATTTGCTATCAGTGTCTCAGCTCCAGAACAAGAGTTATGACATACTTTATTGGAAACAAAGTTTATGTCAAACATCCTAGCTGGAACAAGAAGGCACAAATCGAAGTGAGGAGCCATAAACTATATAAGCTCCAACTTGAATCCCCAATGGTTCTCATTGGCAGTACGGACGAAAGAGATTTGAATGAATTATGGCACAGAAGGATGGGGCATTTACATCATGGAGCCTTGAATATTCTCAAAAAGATTGTCATAGGAGCTCCAAAACTCAGCACAAGGAGGGATGAAGTCTGTAGGGGATGCGTACTAGGGAAGTATGCTAAAGGCGGATTTCTAAGAAGTAGCAGCAGGGCCAAGAGCGTATTGGAGTTGATACACTCAGATAATTGTGGTCCAATGTCCATAACTGTTCTCAGTGATGCAAAATAATTTTCTATCTTTATTGATGATCATTCCAGAAAGACTTGGATCTACTTTCTCAAAACCAAAGATGAAGTCTTTGAACGTTTCAATGAATTCAAAGCACTGGTAGAAAATTCAACAAGAAAGAAGATCAAGAGGCTACCGTTTGATAATGGTGGAGTGTATGTCGATAAAGACTTCACCAGTTTCTGCGCAAAGGAAGGCATCAAGAGAGAATGGACAGCTCCATACAATCCAAAGCAAAATGGAGTTCTAGAAAGGAAGAACCGGACCATTGTAGAAGTTGCAAGGGCAATGCTATATGACCAAGATATGCCCAAATTTTTGTGGGCAGAAGCCTACAATACAGTTGTGTATGTGCAGAACAGAGTACCCCATAGAGCATTGGGGAAGGTAACTCCTGAGAGCACCTTCACAGGCAGCAAGCCAGAGGTTGAGCCATATGAGGATATTTGGCAGCATAGTGTATTGCCACGTTTCGGATGAGAAGAGGAATAAGATGGATCAGACTGCGGAAAAGGGTTATCTTGTGGGCTATAGTGAAAATGCGAAGGCATATCACATCTATATTCCAGAAAACAGGAAGATCGTAGTAAGGCAGGACGTGAAATTCGTGGAGGAGAAAGCCTTCTGAAAATCTCAAGAAATGGCTACAAATACGCAGATTGAGGAGGATCCACTAGTACAGCCTCAACGGCCTACAAAGGATGGGTCAAGTGTCTCTCCACGGCACAAGGACTCTAAGGAGAGTTCCTCCGAAGAAGAGCAAGCAGGAGAGCAGGAAAGACTGCCCACCACCAGTGGAAGACCGAGCAAAGAACTCCAGCAAATTCTAAAGGATGCAGAAGAATTTGTTGGAGCCCCTCGAGACGAAAAGAGGGTACGGAGGCAACCTGACAGATACCAGGCCCTGGTAGCTCAGGTTGGAGAACCCTTCAGCTTTCGGGAGGCAACTCAGCATCAGGTGTGGGTGGATGTCATAGTGGAGGAGTATAGCTCCATCATGACAAATGATGTCTGGGAGGTAGTCCCTAGACTACAAGATAGATCAGTTGTAAGATCAAGGTGGATCTACAAGATCAAGGATGTTGCAGACGATAGCATAGAGAAGTTCAAGGCTAGATTTGTGGCTAAGGGGTACACACAAAAGGAAGGGATCGATTATGAGAAAACCTTCGCCCTTGTAGCTCGCTACACTTCTATCAGATCTGTCATCTCTCTAGCAACGCAGATGGGATAGGAGATTACCCAGATGGATGTTGAGACAACGTTCTTGAACCGAGTGATAAAGGAGGAAGTGTACATAGAACAGCCAGAGGGCTTCGAGACACATGAGCAGAAAACTCATGTTTGCAGGCTTAAGAAAGCCTTGTACGGTCTAAAACAAGCCCCCAAAGCATGATATGGGCAAATTGATAGCTATTTGCAAAAGATGGGTTTCGTCAAGAGTGACACAGATCCCAATTTCTACTACTTGAGAGTAGGGGATGAGCCATTAATCCTAGTATTATATGTAGATGATTTGTTAATTACTGGATCATCTAAGCTCATAAAGGACTGCAAGGAGAATCTGGCTATTGAATTCGACATGAAGGATCTAGGGCAGATGCACTATTTTCTTGGTTTGGACGTCTGGCAACAAAAGGAGAAATCTTCCTAAGGCAACGAAGATACACTACAAAAATCCTGAAGAGATTCTAGATGGAAGACTGCAGACCCATACCCACGCCAATGATTACAAACTGGAAGAAGTTAGACTCAATAGAGGATGATGAAGCTGATCCCACCTTGTATAGATAGCTCATCGGATCATTGATGTATCTGGTCAATACAAGACCAGACATCTGTTATGCAGTGAATACCCTAAGTCAGTTCATGGTGGAACTAAGGAGGGCTCACTGGGCAGCAGCCAAACATGTTCTCAAATATCTGAAGGGGACGGTCAAGTATGGATTGAAGTACACCAAGGGAAATGAGGTCCAGTTGAGTGGGTTTACAGATGTAGATTGGGCTGGAAGCACAGTGGATCGGAAGAGTACCAGTGCGTACTGTTTCAGTCTCAGATCAGGAATGACCTTCTAGTGCAGTAGGAAACAGAAGTCTGTAGCACTAAGTTCAGCCGAGGCAGAGTATATGGTAGCAAGCACAGCTTCGTGTGAGGCCATATTGCTTCGTAAAATACTCTTGAACCTACTCAAGAGAAGGATGGAACCGATCAGGATTATGTGTGATAATCAGAGTTGCATCAAGCTCTCTGAGAATCCTGTGTTTCATGACCGGTAGAAACACATTGGCATTCGATGCCACTTCATCAGGGACTATGTCCAATGGGGAGCAATGCAGTTGAGGTACACTCCTACAGGGGAACAAGTGGCAGATATCCTCACCAAAGCTCTGAGTAAGATTAAGTTCACTTACTTCAGAGAGAAGATGGGGATGGTCGAGAACCCCTTCCATTGTTGGATTCCTCTTTCGGAGAGGTAAAAGATTGATCTAAAGATCATCTTGTTTGGATGAGAATAACTTATATTTTGAATTTATTTTCCACACATATGCCAATTGTCAAATTTGGCCAGATTTGTAATGTAGGCTCACAAGCCCCAAAAGATGTGTCACACACCCTCATTGATGGATATAAATTGGAGAGAGATGATGCTCATTTCATCATCATCTCATCACACACATTACTCATCATCTGATTGGTTCGTGCAGCTTTTGGAGGCTTCTCTCTGTCTCCAACGTGTGAAAACAGGAAGCTAAATTTCGGACTGTGTTTAGGGCATTTTTCTGGAGCGTTAACCAGCGTTGACTGTGGGTCAAACCTTGGAGTTTGACTGCCATTTCTGCCGAGAAAATCCGATTTATGCAGGCCACATTGGAGGGCATAGAAATCGAGGAAAATCTGTTGACTTTGATCGTAGCGTTGACTGTCTTTGACCACAGGATATTGACTTGCGTTCACTGGTTTTGAGGGTTGTTTTGTGGGTTGTGTGACACTAAAGAAAGGTTGAGTTTGACCGAGTTTGACTCAACCTCCGAGAGGTTGGTAGAGCTGGTTTGACCAGCAAAAGTCTTTTCTGGCTAGGGCATCCTATTGACTGTTGTAACAAACATTTCTCTCTACATTTGTTGAACAAAAAGAATTACAACTTATAATTTATTATATTGGCTTGTCTTCTGTCAATCTATTATTATGTTCAATCAGCATTTACTTTCATGTTTATGTGATTGCTAATTTGAATTGGGCCTATAAGAAAGATTGAAGTAAACTGCATTAAGCAAAGAACATACCACGGTTATCTAAAATTAACAGAGAGGCAGAGTTGTCTAGACAGATCATAAGGGATGACCACGTCAGCAGGGGCTAGCGGCTTGAGTTGAGTGGGGCACAACATCAGCATGGAGGGCTTGTCCCGTACACAAGAGATTGTACATTTGATCCCTCCTTTGTGATTGGGTGGCAAGAGGTGCTGAGCTGGTAACCAATGGAACAGATTAGGTGGTTAGGTACATCCACGGCCACAATTCAGCGAAGGTCATGGATTATCAGAGGGGCTCAAGGGCCAGTCTATTGTTGGGATCCAAGTGGGGTTTCCCATCACATCATAGAGTCGGTGGGTGACAGTAGTTGCGTGATGGATCAGAGGATTGGGCACACACACATTTTCATATCTACATCAGCACTAGTGATAGGCATTGTCACCGTGTTCATGTTCACGTTCGAGTTCAGCGACTTTGAAATTTGAATAAAGTTCGACAATTAAAATTTGGCGATAAAAATCAGCGTTAAATTTGACATACTAAAAACTTGAATATATATATATATATATACAATTCAATATTGTCATCCACTCTCATATTTATTTTCAATAACATTCAATATCCTAAGTTGAACCCTCTTCTAATGTTGTTGGGAACACTTTCATACATATTTACTGAGAATTAGAACCTAGAGGCTAAAAGTAATACTACAATTTTAAACTTTAGCGCCAATACTGCAGCTACTACTATTGGTACTTTTCACTTGCTCACTATGGTGCTTGCTACTTTACTGCCACTGGTGCTCAAGTCATGAAGTTATGCTACAGAGAAAAAGGTTATGTGCTTGGATGATGAAAATGGCACACAAATTGAATGTAATAGATAGTTTATTCTTACCTTCAAATACTCAACTCGAGGTAAAGAAGTTGAAGATGAAAGCTCTCATGCATGGAGAAGTGAGGTAGTATTTGCTATGATGTGTGCCTCGATCAATGGTGTAAGCCATCTAGCTTGCTAGTAAAAATGGTAATTATTTATATGTAGAAAAGCTTGTAATTTCCTAGCGAATCATCCCTTACATGTTTGGTGCCCCAATAGGTATCTCTAGCACTAAAAACATTCCAATGGAAAATCACAGTATATTCTACAAACATCTTCCGAAGTTCACAAAGTTAAGAATCTAGACAAATTTTTTGAAGAACTTAATGAAACAAATTCGGCATGGGCTGATGTTCGACGAACTTTGAACTTCATCAATAAAGTTCGCCGAACACAGTGACTTAGGTGACAAGATGGTTTAATAATAGAGCAAGAAGATTTCACGCGTCATATTGCCATGTTGATCAAGCATGGGATCACAGGGTAATTAGCCTACTCTAGCAAGAGTTGGTAGGAGGAGGTGGCATCTACAAACCATCGGACAGGGCATCATATGGAAAGAGTGCTCTCCCATTGATGTATTGGGCACTGGATCCATTAAGGTTCGGCACAGTAACATTATGCCCGATTGCATGTGAGGAGTTGGGCCACTTAGGTGTTCCTGCATAGATGAGGAGGTGTAGATCACTTTGTGGTGGGTGTACTAGCGGAGTGGTGGATGCATGGGCACATGTGAGATGCCCTATGGTACATTGTGGCATGGCATTGACCATTGGTATCAAGTGGTGCATGGAGTTGTGCTACGGAGTTCAGTGCTATTCAGAGGAGTGCAGGGCTATGTATTTGTGTGTAGCAGAGCATGATTATGCACAACAAGTTGTTGGAGTGTTGCCGCTAGAGAGATCTCCTTACAAGGGCATCAAGAACACCATTGGGTCTGGCACACTAAGATTTGGAGAGCGAGTTGATCACAGGGTCGACCGTGAGCTTCCATTTATCACTCTCTAGCATTGCACACTAACACAGGGGACTTGGATATCATCTCTTGATGATCTCATTGCAAGCAACAAGACCCAGGAGGCTCATCTGAGACAGTTGGATGGGACATGATGCATCGGGAGAGAGGTTTTGCAGTTGTGGCGTATTGTCAAGGCTTAAGTTGGTGGATGCAGGCTTGGGCGTAGTCCGAGCTTTTGCAAAGGTAACACTTGCACCACCCTGGAACCCACACTCAGGGAGAGGCATGACCCCCTTTTGGCGAGACATTCCGAGGTGTCTCAGAAGCATCTACAACAGTTGGTGGACCTTACTTATAGGCGGATGTTTAGACTACAGGCAGTATTGGGGAGCGCTTTCAGGAGTCAACACGACAGATCCCACTGTGTGTTATGGTCAGCGCAGGGTAGTTTCGCACACACCAGATTCGTTCATGATATATGGAGTCCATATATGTATTGCATGCAGGGGCCTGAAACGTGGTATAGGTTGGTGCCAACAGCTATCAGGACTATGCCACAGTCGTTCTAGATGTGGGATCAAGCGAGTTGGTTGGTTGATTGGACACTCTATTACATGATGAGTAGGATCGGGGCAGAGAATGACCCAACTCACACTTGGTTTGACATGCAGGGGAACATTGAGGCCTTTTTCGCATGGCAAGAATGGTTTTCCTTGTTGCTACGAATCAGGGTGAGTGTTGGATGGGTAGGTCGTGACATCGTGGAGATGCTTTGGCCAAATGCGTTGGGACTCTAAATATTTTTCCATCAGGTCCCAAGAGAGGAGGATATAGCTTGCGCGTGATCGGCAGATCGTCATCATCCGAGTGGGGCAGCGACAACATGGTGGTGCCCTTTTTAGACTAGCATGGTATCCAAGCATCAGAAAACTTGGTAGTACAGCTACCTTTGGGGATGAGTTGATTTCAAAAGGGGAAGATCATTCAGATCTTCCATTGGGCTTTTGTGACTCATTGATGGCATGGAGGACTTCATCAGCATGGCAAGTTGGTTAGCAGGAGGATATCAATGGAAGCCCATGCATGAGAGACTTCACCCCAACAGGGATTGGGTTGTATCTTCAGGAGTTTACCCTTGGAGTGCAGGAGGTAGACTACTCGGTAGGGTAGCTTCATGGGGAGTTGGACAAAGTCCTACATTATCATGATGCTCTACTTATTGATAGTATGGAGTGGGCTTCTCGTACCTATACCCGGCAAGACAATGAGAACCGCAAGGGGTGCTTCACAGTGATTAGGATGGCTTGGGAACCGGGTATCGAGGGATTCCTGCACGATCAAACAGTGCAGAGATTGGGGTTGCCTCAATGGCACATTTGGGACCCTGGTATTAATGGTGGTGATAGTGGTGATCAACAATCAGAGGGGGCACTTGTTTAGGCATTGCTTGAGGACAAGCAATTTTTGGCAAGGTGTTATGAAACCAGCTCACAAAATAAAATAAAAAAGAGATCAGCGACTTAGAAATCAGTCTCTTTGAGGGGGAAACCTCCTTTACATTACATAAATGAACAATTCTTGGATGATACAAATGACAAAACCTCCTTTCTATATATAGGAATCCAATGGGTCACAATATAATACTAGCCGACATAACAATAACAATGTAAGAGCACAACAATAACAATAGTGGGCTACTATGGGGCACAATAATAACAATATGGGGAATACATGGGCAAAACAATAACAATAATGGGGCTATACTAACAATGACAATAAGGGGATACACTAGTATTATAGGGACCTAACATGCCTCTCTCATTCAAACAAGTGTTGTCGTCAATGCTTGATTATTTATGGATGCTTATGTATAAAATTCTCATCCTCCCATGTGGAATCTTCAGTGAGTAAGTTCTTCTACTTGATGAGATACTCTGAAATTGATCGATTTCGTAGCTATCGAGTTCTTGTTTCTGTGATTGCTTCAGGTTCTAATATTAGTTTTCCTTCCTCATCAAATTCTGGCATTAGGAATCAGTTCTTGTAGCAACTTTGTCAAACCTTCCTTCAAACCTTCCATGTCTGCTTTTAGATCATTCTTCATGTCCTCCATGTTGCCTTTCAGTTTTTCTTCTATACCATCGATCTTAGCTTCCATTTCATTCTTCAACCCATCCATCTTAGCATCCATGTCTACTTTTAAACCATCTATGTCATCTTTGGTTGCTCTTTGTGAGATCGAAATTTGTTGCACTTGGTACCGTTATTTTGATATATCATATTGCAATTCTTCATCTTCATGCATCATAGTAGAATTTTCTTAGGGCTTAATGGGTGTAGAATTCTTTTTAGGGGTCATTTTAGAACCCAATACTTATATCTATACTTCAATATGCCCTTGGAATCACTTCAAACATATTTTTCAAACAAGACTTATCCAATTTGAAAAAAAAATCACACTTTTTTCTTGCTTTTGAGGAGCTCAATATTGAAACCAATGTATCTCTATAATTTCTGATCCCCGAGATTTTATCTTCGGTCCTTTAGTAACCCTCTGAATCTTATTTCCAATGCCACAAGTCCGACCTGATTTGGATTCTTCAAGGAAAAGTTATGCCCAATCTCCCACAATGACCTAATTTTGGATTGGTTCAGTAAAGCGAAATTGTATGGCGTGCCACGTGTCACTGTGTTCTCCTTTGGCTCTGAAATTGATATACAGGAAACTACAGTCTGTGTACTTTCGGCCACCTTTTACAAAATTCCAATCCGATGCTTAGAAAGAGAGTTATGACGATTTACCCAAGGTCACCTCTTTGAGATGAAATTCAGAAGCCTGCAAAAACCCTAACTTCCACAGATCATATCTCTAAAAATATTGCGAACCAAGATCTGAAATTTTTACATGAAGTTCCTAGGGATTGCTTCGCAAATGGGGTTTTTTTTAAGCTTCTGAACCTCTGTAGAAAAAAAGTTATAGCGAAAATGCCACGATGACATGTTTGAAGTAGTGAAACCCTAGAATCCAATGCTCTGATAACAAATGTTATGAAACCAGCTCACAAAATAAAATAAAAGAGAGATCAACGACTTAGAGATCAGCCTCTTCGAGGGGCAACCTCCTTTACATTACATAAATGAACAATTCCTGGATGATACAAATGAAAAAACCTCCTGTCTATATATAGGAGTCCAATGGGTCAGAATATAATCCTAGCCGACATAACAATAACAATGTAAGGGCACAACAATCACAATAGTGGGCTTCTATGGGGCACAATAATAACAATATGGGGACTACATGGGCACAACAATAACAATAACTGGGCTATACTAACAATAACAATAAGGGGATACACTAGTATTATAGGGACCTAACATGGGCAGCACTATAATATTCCTAATTTTGATTTTCCACATTCGAGATGATTTTTGTAAGAGGTGGAAATTTCGGCATTGGGAGTTAGGAGGAAAAAGGGAAATTGCAGCTCTATTGGAACATGGGGCCCACAAGAGAGAAATTCGGCCAAGAAGTGAACTCACACTCTTAGAGGAGAGAGAGAGAGAGAGAGGAGGGGGTACGAATTAAGAGAGAAAAAGAGTGGGGGCCACCAAGGGAAAAAAGGAGACCAACAATTATGAACAAGGAGAAAAGGACTTCATTTGCATCTTTTTTACAAATTTTATGATGGATCACAAAAGCATAGATTCCAAAAACAAGTTTCCTTGATTTGTTTAGCCAAGCAAACTAGTGATGTCCTCTACCCTTGGTGAACTTCGAGTGTCACCCTAGGAGAGTAGAGAGAAGTCCATCTAAGCACTTCTAAAGGAGACAAAATTGCAGGTAATTCATTGACTGGTGCGTGCTTCTCCTAGGACACAGATGGAATTCGTTGTTGATTTTTGTAGCATCGGATGTGCTCTAGCCTTGAGATTTTGCAGAGAGGCTAAGACACATGCATTCCACAATACCTAAAAGTGTTTTGGGAAATTCCACCCAAAGAGGATTTAATCAAAATAATTAATCATGTTTTAATGTATTCCTAAGTCTAAACTTAGGGCCCATGTGGTGTAGAACAGTCGGTGATGGGGTGCACTGTTAAGGCACTCCGTTCTGTAAGGTCACCGGTTCGAAACCCATGGGTGGAATGGAAGGAGAAAAAAATGGGAAGATTAGGATTAGTCTAAACGAGCAAAAAAAAAAAAAAAGTCTAAACTTAGGAAATGTGAATAACTAAAGTGTATTAGTTAGATTGAGTATGAATCTTCTAGATAAAGACACGGATCAACTCCCAGTTAATATTAGCCTTTGATTATGTTTTAATCTTGGTCATTGATTTGTCAACGAGAGATTATAAGGAGTTTGATGGGCATTCGGAAGACACATCAAGAGAGATTTCTAGAGATCGAATTCTCAAGAGAGCAGTGCAACAGTTGTCGGAGAGTGATTGAGTTGATTTCTTGCAGTGAGGGGCAGGTATAGTTTGTCGGTGGAAGATTTTGCAACTCCAGAGAGTGCAAGGCAAAGGAGGCAGAGAGAGGTCATGAGAGGTTGCGCAGTGCCACGCTAGGCAGCGCAGAGCTATGCTGAGGTAGCGTACAGCCTTTGAGGAGATCCATAGTTTTGCTGAGGAGCAGTCCAGATCTAGTGTCGGGAGCCCGGGTGTGAGACTGGAGGGCCAGAGATCTGAGCATCCAGTTAGGAGACCGATCAACTAGAGGAGTGACGCAGTCCCTAGGAGTTGTGACACAGATCTAGCGCAGTGACTATGCAAAGGCAATGTGGGGTTAGCCATTCAGAGGTTGGATCAGTGTCGGATCACAAGTGACAGTGTGAGATAATTTCTCAGTATCTTTTTGCCAATTTATTCTTTGTATCGAATTGCCAGTTTGGGCATCCAAAGACTTGTATTCAGAAACTATTGCATAATAATTAAAACCCTCAGCTGCTGCACTAGTTTTCCCACATTCGGTTTTTTCGGGGACATTGTCCAAAAATAATGGTTGTATATATGTGTGTTTATTTCTTTCCTGCTCAGTTGTATTTATTTCGATGTTTATTGTGTAACACCGTAAATAACTTGTATCAGAATTAACAAGTAGAAGAAATAACATCAGATTGATGCAGTAGGGATTCCAATCTTGGAATTTTCACATGGTATCCGATCGTAGGTGAAGCAGGAGAGCAGAGTAGGAAGAGCCCAACACTGAGCAGAAGGAGTAGTTTGAAGGACTGCGTAAGCAGCAGATCAAACCCCAGAGGGGCTACGCAATCCATTGGTCGGGAAGGATGATTTTCATGGAAAATTACTTCTCTGAGTGAATCGACGGAGAACAATTTTTTCGGATCGAGATCTTGTCAAAGGCAGAGGGAGCAGCGCAGCAAATTCAGCGTTGAGCAGATCTTTAGTGAGGATGCAGTTTTCTACAGCACTTTGCTGGGACAAAAAAGCGTCAAAAGAGGAAAGAAGGGCACATACTGAGGGAATTTCTTCCTCAGAGAATTCCAAGCCAATGAATTTGATTTCTCACTGCAGAGCAATAGTAGTTGGGAGCAGATTTACTTACTTCAGCAAGGAGTGCGTAGAGCCAGTCAGCAACTGCGTAGAGAAGAGAGGAGGCAATTCGACATTTGATTGGCAAGATGGCATCAGCTGGGTTGCGAGATCAAGATCGATTGGAGGGTGTCTCCAACTATGTTATCTGGAAGGCAAGACCTTCCTTCCCTCTAGACGAGCATGATCTCAAAACTTATATCACTAATGTGGTAGTTAAGCCCACAGATGTAGATCAACTTAAGGCCTACAAGAAGGAAATGGCGAAGGCCAAGACGTTGATCCTCGACAGAGTGAGAGATCACATTGTATCTCACATAGCAGGCAAAGACACAGCCAAAGCGATGTGGGATGCATTGGCCACATTATATCAAGGGTTTTTTGAGCAGCGGAAGATGTACTTGGAGGAGAAAATGAGATGCATGAGGATGCAAAAGGGGGAGCGCATAGATCCCTTCCTTACGAGGCTTCAGGATGTCCGGGATCAGCTAGCTGTTGTAGGGTTAGCACCTTAGCCTACGGATAGATCCCTTCCTTACGAGGCTTCAGGATGTCCGGGATCAGCTGGAAGTTGTAGGGTTAGCACCTCAGCCTACGGAGTTTGTGAGATTAGCCCTTAATAACGTCTCTGAAGAATGGAAAGTTTTCGTCTGGAGCAGTCTGAGGAGAAAAAAATTGTCGAAGTGGGAGTGGATGTGGGCTAACTTAGTGAAGAGCAACCTAGAAGGCAGCAGCAGTAGCGAGAAAAAAGAAAATGTGAAGGAAGAGGAAAATGCAGCCCTTGCATCAAAGGGGCAGCAGGAGCAACGTAGCCAAAAGAAGGATATTTCGAAGATCAAGTGTTTCTGATGTGGTGAAATGGGCCATTTCAATTCTCAATGTTCTCTTCGGAAGAAGGACAAGGAGAAGGAGCAGGATCAACAAGTTGCTACCACAGATATTGATAGCCTATAGGTTGTCCTCCAGATTGGAGGAGGATTTTGCCATGATTTCCCATATATCTCCACAGGAGAGGTGGGGTGATATGGTTTTGTAGCCTCAGAGAGCTATAGGCTGGTCAGGATGCTTGAGGATTCCACCTCTTAGATCATCACCTTGCTACGAGAGCCCATAGCAGCAGTAGCAGGATGGACCAGAGTTAGTTGGTGCAGTCAGGTGCCAGAGTGACAGATGCAGTGGTTAGCACTGTCAGGAACTGAGCAACGCAGAACACAGTTGGCAGCAGTGCAGTTGGCACAGTGCAGAGTCAATAGCAACGTAGAGGCTTCAGTGACAGCTTAGAGGCTAGCAGCAAACAGAACTCAATGGGCAGATGCATCAATCTGAACACAGTTGATTCAGTTGATGGACATCTCTCAGTTGCAGAAGCACCAGATGAGAGGGAGTGGCGGATGTTGTAATGGCAGCAGCAATAGAGTTGCAGTGCAGATGCAGTAGTTGATAGCAGCATGCAGAGTCAGCAACAGCACAGATGCAACACAGAGAAAGCTACACAGTAGTTGGTGGGTAGCAGCAGCCAGACATCAGCAGCACAGCTGGGATGGTGCAGAAGTCAGAGTGATGCTTCAAGAGGTTGCAGCACTTGAGCACATTTCTCTCTAAGGAGTGTTGATTTTTGTAGCATCGGATGTGCTCTAGCCTTGAGATTTTGTAGAGAGGCTAAGACACATGCATTCCACAATACCCAGAAAGTGTTTTGGGAAATTCCACCCAAAGAGGATTTAATTAAAATAATTAATCATTTTTAATGTATTCCTAAGTCTAAAATTAGGAAATGTGATTAATTAAAGTGTATTAGTTAGATCGGGTGTTAATCTTCTAGATAAAGACACGGATCAACTCCCCGTTAATCTTAGCCATTGATTATGTTTTAAACTTGGCCGTTGATTTGTGTAAATTTATGTAGATGTTCTATGCTTGATGCAACTTTACTTTTTACTACAGCAATCACACAAACAATCAAGTAAAATGTTGATAGAACATATCAGTGGATCTACAGAAGACAAACCAGAAACAAAAAAATGTGGTGGCGTGTTACGGCGGTCAACAGGATGCTTCAACAAGCAAAGTCTCCTTGGTCAGCGGACCCAGCATGTGTCACAACAGCGCTCAAAACAGCCACACAGTCAACTCAAAGTCAACCCTAGAAAAGTCAACGCTGTCCAAAAAAGTCAACGCAAAACAACAGTAAGAAAGTCAATGCAGCTCAGTCTTTGGTCAACCTTTTGACCTCGGTTCTTGTGCCAATATGTACAGCCTCCCAAAATCGAAGTCTCCACCAAAATTTAGCATCTTTGAACCATGCGTTGACCAAAGTCAACATTGGTCAAACTTGCGTGGAAACCCTAGCTATAGCAAAATTCGTCCTTCTTTCCCACGTGTGAACCGAAACTGCTTCCGAGGAGCTCGTACTAAATCAGAAGAGGAGAGATGTTGAGTGAGGATGAGATGATGAGAAATGTCCTCCAACGTTGACTCTATTTATATCAATCACTGAGGTGTGTGACATGTTTGTTGGGGGTGTAAAACCTTAAGGCCGACCTGCACATATTTTGAAAGTATTAAAAACAAATTCAAAATAAATGTTCTTCTCATCGGATCAAGATGATCTTTAGATTGATCTTGCACCTCTTCGAAAGAGGAACCCAATAAAAATATTGGTGTCTTCATCTAAGCATCACAACATGGAGTTTGGACCTAGTTGTCCAATTTTAACACTCCCTCTCAACTAGGGAGAACTCCATCCACCTGTGCAATCAAACATTGTGAGTCATCCCGTCGTAACTTGGTTTGCTGGCCTCTTTATTTCAGAACAAAAGTGGGTCAGTCACAAAGACATCATTCCCGGCTGACAAATTCAGCCCAGAGGTCCGAAACCTCACTATACTTGATCCCAGATCAAGTGGTTAGATCGTGCTATCTTAAATAGAGAGTATGGCAATCTCTGATGCGTCCATCAATCTTTGCTACTAGTCTCTAGCTTTTCCCACCTCATTGGCCAAATGAGAGGTACTTCCCATAAGCCCTGAACTCAATGGGTAGGATGCATACGGGGCACAGATAATGAGAGGTGAACCAACTCAATAATCACAACGGTGGGGCCCAAGCACACCAACGCAAAGTTAAACAGCCCGCCACAGCCAGTTGCTTATAGCTCCTAGAGAAAAGTTTATCCCCCCCCCCCAAAGCTCCCAGAGCTCATCGTCCAACAGGACCCACATCATAGGGTCATTCGAAGTTCCACGATACCAAGACTCTCACGGAAGGTTAGGAACTTGACCTTCCCCAGGGCTTAGTGAGAATATCTGCAACCTGCTCATCAGTTCCTATATGATCGAGCCTTACGGCGCCTCGCTGTACCATATCCCAAATAAAGTGGTACCTGACATCAATATGCTTGGATCAATCGTGGAACACTAGATTCTCGGACAAGCGAATCCCACTCTAGTTATCACAAAGTATCACGGTGCTATCTAGCACATGTCCAAACAGCTCACTAAAGAGCTTTCGCAACCAAACTGCTTCACAACAAGCCATACTTGCTGCAATGTATACGGCCTCAGCGGTGCTCAAAGCTATCGACTTCTGCTTCTTGCTCATCCATGAGATCGAAGCAAAACCAAGATTGGAGTAGCATCCCGATGTGCTCTTACGATCCACCACACTGCCAGCCCAATCGGCATCAGTATATCCAAGGAGTGTCACGCTCTCGGCAGTGTATCTCAGCCCATGGTTTATCGTGCCCCGAAGATATCTCAGAAGATTCTTGGCACCAACCCAGTGAAAGTGATGAGGCTCAACCATCTGTTGACTCAAAGTGTTCACTGCAAAACATATATCTGGACGGGTGTTCACTAAGAACCAGTGTTTTGAACATCGCGATGTTTTCAAAAAATCGCAATTTTTTCGGGCGAACGATTTAACCGGCGATGTTTTCCCCGACGTCTTGAAAAAATCGCCAATCGCCAAAAAATCGCAATTTTTTCCAAAAAATCATGGCAAGGGAAAACAGCGGGGTTAAAATGCGATTTTGATGTTTTTTTTTTTCATTTTCACATGGACAGGTTTGGTTATGAGAGCTAAGGAGTGAAGGAGGAGAGCCAAGGAGGGAGATACGTGATCTACAAGCCCAAGATTGGACAAAAGTGAAGAATTTCTTGCAAGCCAAGCGAACAAAAATCAAATTTGGACCAAGTGTCTCCGGCAAAACGTTTTTCCAGGTATGGGCATCAAATTTGACCCATTTTTTTTTGTTTTTTTCTTGTTCTTCCATGGGTTTCTATTACTCATGTATTTTTCATCATTTGTGATTGCATTTGGTTGTGTTTTTTTTGTTTGTTTTTGTTTTATTGAGAGGAGAGGGTTTATTTTGGTCAAAAATGCAAAAAATTGTTTGTTAAATTTTGTTTTTTATATTTCTTCTTGTGCTCTTAGTTTCTTTCCATTATTTTTGCTTGTGTTTCAACATGTATTTTTTCCCATTATTTTTGCATTGAGTTGAGGCTTTTTTTTTGTGAAAAAAATCAAAATGTTGTATGTAAAATTGTAATTTATTTTATTTTATTTTTTAACTTGCAATTTTTCTTGTGCCCTAGGTTCAAATTTCAATGTTCAAAGTTCAAAGTTTCCAACATGCCAAGGAAATTAGATCCTTTATGGGAATTTGGTGAACCTGATCAGGGGTTTGACCGATCAAACTTGACTTGCAAATTATGTGGTCATCACATGACAGGGGGGTATACAGGTTGAAATACCACCTGGCACAAATTCCTGGGCATGAAGTAGGCCCTTGCACAAACACCAATCCAGAAATAATCAGAAGAGCCATGAACTCAATGGGAGAAATAAAAACCACTAAACTCAACAAGGCAACTCTGAAGAGTCAAATACCAGGGTTTAGAGTTGATCGTGAGAGTGGTAGTGGCTCTTCAGCATCAGCCTCTTCTACAGGCAGCCCCGTAGCTGCCTCCTCATATTTTGCTCCTAGAACCACTCACGGGGCACAGCCATCTATCTCCTCCCTTATTAAAAAAAAGGAGAAGGAAGAAGTTGATAAGTTGTTGGTCAAACTATTTCTTTGGAGTGATATTCCTTTCACTGTTGCCAGGAACAATCCATTTTATCAGGCTACGATTGATGCTATCGCTGTTGTTGGCCCAGGATACAAAGCCCCTTCATATGATGACTTTAGAGGGCACATTCTGCAAAATGAAAAAGCTGACTACACCAAGAGATTGGAAAAGTTAAGGGCATCATGGGAAGTCACAAGATGCACTGTGATGTCAGATGGTTGGACTGATCAAAGGGGTAGGACCCTTATTAACTTCTTGGTCAATTGTCCCAAGGGGACAATGTTTATGAAATCTATTGATGCATCTGCACATGTCAAAGATGCAAGATTATTATATGATTTATTAGATGTGTTCATTCTGGAGGTTGGGCCCCAAAATGTTGTCCAAATCATAACGGACAACGCTGCAAACTATGTTTCTGCTGGCAAGATGCTTATGGAGAGGTATCCGAGCATATTTTGGACACCTTGTGCTGCACATTGCCTTGATTTGATGTTGGAGGACATCGAAAAGATTGATTTTGTCAAAGAGATTGTAGAATCATCAAAGAGCATCACAAAATTTATATATAATCATGCATCTGTGCTTCATTTGATGAGGACATTCACCAACAAGAAGGAGTTGGTGCGGCCTGCTATTACACGATTTGCCACTAGTTTCATATCTCTTCAATCCCTCTTGAATTCTAAGTGGGATTTGAAGAGAATGTTTCTTTCAGATAAGTGGCGTGCTTTGACTATCAGCCGCAAATCAGAGGGAGAGGCCATCTGCAAGTTGGTGTCATATCAGGAAAGTTTTTAGGCTGCAGTGGAAGAGGTGTGCAGCATTAAAGAACCTTTGGTAAAGGTTCTTAGATTGGTGGATGGAGACAAGCCCGCAATGGGATACTTGTATGAGGCCATGGATAGGGCGAAAGAAGCTATTCGCATCTATTATGATGATAAGGGTGATGAGGGGTTTCAGAAACAACTTCTTTTATGGGAAGTGATTAATGATCGATGGAACAACACACTCCATCATCCCATTCATGCTGCAGGGATCTTCCTGAACCCCGGATTTGCTTATTAATGTAGTTTCCTATTTGATGTTGAGGTCATGGATGGCTTTTTCACTTGTGTTCAACAGATGGTGCCAAATCCATCAGAACGTGCAGATATATCCAAAGAGATGGAGGTATATAGAATGGCAGGTGGCACCTTGAGCTTCGACATGGCTGTCCAGGATAGGACTACTAAAATGCCAGGTAAGATTTTCATTATTTTAAAATTTTTCTTATGTTTGTAACTTTATAAGTTTATCTTATTTGTTGTAACTTGTAACTTGTAGATGCATGGTGGAGGAGCTACGGTGGCAGATTACCAAAACTCCAAAAACTTGCCATTAGAATACTCAACCAAACATGTAGCGCTTCAGGATGCGAGCGCAACTGGAGTGTATTTGAAAAAATACACACCAAAAAGCGCAACAGGTAAAAAACTTAAAATATTCCAACTGATTTTTTGAATTCATTAAATATTTTTTTTTTAAATATTTAATTTATTAATTTATGACCCTTGTACAGGTTGGAGGCCCAGCGGCTCAATGACATGGTTTACGTCTACTACAATCTTAGATTGTGGGTGAGACAACTTGAGAGGACACCTAATATGGAGGCCATCTCTTTAGATACGATTGACACCACTGCTGAATGGAGGGTTGAGGCTGAGAGGCCTGTCATGGAGTCAGCTCCTTATTGGATAGAGCAGGAGGTAGTGGAGGGGGAGGAGGACGAGGAGGAGGAGCAGCAGCAAGAGGAGGAGGAGGAACAGGAGGAGGAGGTGACACCACCTACCACTACTACCGGTAGAGACGTGGTCTGCCTCCTTTAGCTCCTAGTGCTTCAGGTTCCCATGCTGGTGCTTCAGTTTCTACTTCTAGAGCACGACAGAGCCCATTGCCAGTCCCGCCAACTTCTTCATCTAGAGAGAAAGGCAAAGCTGTTGTATTTTCTCGAAAGAGGGGCAGAGGAAATCAGTAGTATAGGACCATAGGTTATATGGTGCATTGACATTCCTTTGTATATGACATTATGACTCATGATATGAGATACATTATTATATTTTTTGTTGATATTTTGAGGCTGAGTTGACTCTTGAGACTCAGGACTTAGTATTCAGGACAGGATTCAGTTTTATGTGTGATGTAGCACTAAACATGATATTACACATCTTATATATTAGTTTTTTTTCATATTTATTGTCAATGCATTTATTTTATGTTGTAGATGCTTTAGATATTAAAAAAATTGAAAAAAAATGAATATTTTTGTATGTGCAGATTTTTTCCCGATTTTTACCGATGTTTTCCCAATTTTTACGATTTTTTCTGATTTTTTCCCCTCGCCGATTTAATCCCAATCGCGATTTTCAAAACCTTGCTAAGAACATCAGGAATCCTACGAGTTGACGATACTCAGTACGATTTTCCAATACGGGCCCAGCAGCGCTGGCACTCAACTTCTTGAAGTTGAGCTTCATCAGTGTCAACACGGACTTGCATTCCACCATACTAAATCTTTCCAGAAGCTTCACAATGTAATTTCCTTGAGAAAGGAAAATCTCGCCAGGTCTCTGCCAAACCTCCAGGCCTAGGAAATAGTGCATCAGTCCTAGGTCCTTCATCTCAAACTCAGCAGCGAGCTTCCTCTTTCACTGATGAATGAGAGGGTTAGCACCTGTCAGGAAGAGATCATCCACATACAGCACCCGAATGAGAGGCTTCCCCTTGACAACCTTGAAGTAAAGGTTCGGATCAGCATTACTTCGAGTGAAGCCCAGCTTCATCAAATAGCTATCTATCCTCTCGTACCAAGCTCTGGGTGCTTGCTTCAGCCCATAAAGGGTTTTCTTCAACCTGTAGACATGGGTGTCCCGATCCTGGACTTCGAACCCCAGAGGTTGCTCCACATATACCTCTTCCTTTATCGCACCTTGTAGAAATGCGGTCTTCACATCCATCTGATGGAGACTCCATCCTTGCATAGCAACAAGGGCTATAATAGATCAAATGGTGGTATATCGGGCCACAGGTGCAAATATGTCATCATAATCTATGCCTTCCTTTTGAGAGAAGCCACGAGCAACAAATCTTGCCTTGAACTTTTCAACACTTCCATCAGATCCATGCTTGATCTTGTAGAGCCATTTTGAGGTGACATCTGATTTTTCCTTCGGTCTTGGAACCACATCCCAGACATCATTCTTCATTATGGAATCATACTCTTCGTGCATAGCATCCTTCTAGACTTGATGTTTTACGGCTTCCTCAAAAGTTCCAGGCTCGGATTGTACAATAGTACTCATGGCTGCTAGATACCCTTGGTATCTACTCGGCTTCTTGCTTTCATGGAATGTCCCCCTTGGGCCTGCATGACCCTCAGCATCCTCGAGAGTGTCCCTGAGCCATGATGGTCTCTTTCCCAGTGATGGAGGTGGATCAATTGGGTCCATTGGTCCTTCAACATCAGGCATCGTCTCATCCTTCCGTTCCTCTTGATTTCCAGGCCTTGCTTCATGATCTTCCTCAGATCTCGGAAGATTGACTACTTTCCTTAGGGAACCATCTTCGTCAAAGGTGACATTGTGGCATATCTCCACTTCCCTTTGACCAGGCACATAGACTCTATAGGCCTTCGAAGTTTCAATATAGCCCACAAACATTCCTTTCTTCGCAGAAGCATCCAGCTTGCTTCTCTTTTCTTTCGGCACATGAAAGTAAACAGGACATCCAAAAACTCTGAAATGTGAGACGTCAGGTTTCTTACCAGAGAAAACCTCTTCGAGAATTTTGGAGTCTAGAGCGGAATGCGGGCATCAGTTTTGTATGTACACAGCAATGTTCGCAGCTTCTTTCCACAAAAACTTCGGTAGACCTTGGTCACATAGCATGGCACGGGCAGCTTCCACAATGGTCCTGTTCTTTCGTTCAGCAACACCATTTTGCTCAGGAGTATAACAGTTGTGGTCTCCCTCTCAATGCTAGCTTCTCTGCAAAAATCCTTGAACTCGTTTGTCTCATATTCAGTGCCATTATTAGTTCTCAAAATCTTGATCTTCTTTCCTGTCATATTTTCCACCAAGACTTTGAAGGTACAGAACCACATGAAAGCCTCATCCTTCTTCTTTAAGAAGTATATCAAGGTTTTGCGAGAGAATTCATCTATGAATGTCATATGATATGAACATCCTCCCAAGGATGTCACGGGCAGCATACCAGATAGAACAGAAGGGATCAATTACAAGACATCAGATGTCTTTGTGACACTTGAGGGGAAAGGTCCTCTTGTATGCTTTCCTTCGGCACAACCCTTACATACACCTTCATGATTATTTAGAAACTCGGGCATCCCTGTCACCACCTTCCTTGCTTTGGGAAGGGCTTTGTAGTGAAGGTGTCCAAACCTTCGGTGCCATAGTTCAGTCTGTCGAATAGTATCACATGTCATTGCTCCCAGTGGACTTCCTCCAACCTGGTAGAGTGTATCAACTCTAAACCCAATCGTGATAGCTTCCTTGAAGTTCTTCTTCCACATGAGCACCTTTCCATCAGTGAATGCCACATTGAAACCTTTGTCTTCCATGGCCAATATAGACACAAGGTTCTTCTTTAAATTTGGTACATAGAGTACATCCTGTAAGTGGAGGACTTGACCTTGAGACAAGTGGAGGGTCACAGTCCCTGTCCCTTTCACGAGATATGAGGCATTATCTCCAAGGATAATTTCCAGATTAGTATCCTTCTCAACCATATCAGAGAGTGCTTCCTTGAACCCAGTGATGTGCCTTGAGGCAGACATCCATAATGTCGGGTGGAGATGCAACAGAGATGGCAAATACAAGAATGTATTCATTTCTTTTATCAACAACATGTGATTCCTCATACTTGGAGTTTCTTGACCTTTTGAAGGGTTGATCATTTCCGCCAGAGGGAGCCTTCCTCTTTCCCTTGAACCTATTGTTGTCATCACCATCGGGAGAATCCTTCTTGAAAGGACATTCTCTAGCATAGTGACCAGGCCTATGACGAGTGAAACACTTGCCCTTCTTTCCTTGGGCCCCTATTTTTCCTTTGTTCTTTGGACCACCAAAGTTCTTCTTTCTAGAATGAGCAGGGTATGCAACATTTCCTTCATTTCCATACTCCTTCATTCTTGATTCTTCATGAACGCATCTCGATAATACTTCTTCAAAGTCAGGTATCACATTATTATTTAGAATGGTAGTGTTGAACACATGCCATTCTGATGAGAGCCCTCCAAGTGCGGTGAGTACCATCTCTCAATCAGCTATTGTCTCCCCAATAGCCAGCAGATTGTTCCTGATCTCGGTCAGCTTCAGAAAGTATGATTGGACAGACTCATCCTTGCCTTTCTTTAGATTCTTCAATTGATTCTTGAAGAATAGTACTTGATTTGCATTGTTGGCCTTGGATATGAGGATCAATTTATCATACATCTCTTTCGATGTACCCAACTCAGAGATGTAGGCCACCAGACTTTTATGAATGGATTCCCTGATCATCAGCTTTGCTTTGATCTCCCCCTTCTTGTACTTCGTTTTGGCAGCAACAGTAGCAGTGGATGGAGGTTCTTGGATTTTACCCTGCACATAGTCCATGACATCATAGTCTTCTAATTTGAGATCCAATATCACTTCCAAGCATGGAAGTCATCCTTCCCAGTCAATTTGTCATCCTCCTTGAAGCCATAGTTTGTGGAACCCATTTTCTTCTTCGGTGATTGCTACAAATAGGGCTTGTCTTCACCTCAACTTTGATCCCATGTAAATTTATGTAGATGTTCTATGCTTGATGCAACTTTACTTTTCACTACAACAATCACACAAACAATCAAGTAAAATGTTGATAGAACATACCAGTGGATCTATAGAAGACAAACCAGAAATAGAAAAATATGGTGGTGCGTTACGGCGGTCAACAGGATGCTTCAACCAACAAAGTCTCCTTGGTCAGCCAACCCAGCATGTGTCACAACAGCGATCAAAACAGCCACACGGTCAACTCAAAGTCAACCCCAGAAAAGTCAATGATGCCCAAAAAAGTCAATGCAGAACAGCAACAAGAAAGTCAACGCATCTTAGTCTTCGGTCAGCCTTTTGACCTCGGTTCTTGTGCCAATACGTACAACCTTCCAAAATCGAAGTCTCCACCAAAATTCAGCCTCTTTGAACCATGTGTTGACCAAAGTCAACGCTAGTCAAACTTGCGTGGAAACCCTAGCTGCAACAGAATTCGTCCTTCTCTCCCACATGTGAACCGAAACTGCTTCCAAGGAGCTCGTACTAAATCAGAAGAGGAGAGATGTTGAGTGAGGATGAGATGATGAGAAATGTCCTCCAACGTTGACTCTATTTATATCAATCACTGAGGTGTGTGATACATTTGCTGAGGTTGTAAAACCTTAAGGCCGACCTGCACATATTTTGAAAGTATTAAAAATAAATTCAAAATAAATGTTCTACTCATCGGATCAAGATGATCTTTAGATCGATCTTGCACCTCTTCGAAAGAGGAACCCAATAAAAATATTGGTGTCTTCATCTGAGCATCACAACATAGAGTTTGGACCTAGTTGTCCAATTTTAACAATGTGTCAACGAGAGATTATAAGAAGGATCTTGGTGGGCATTTGGAAGACACATCAAGAGAGAGATCTAGAGATCGAATTCTCAAGAGAGCAGCGCAGCAATTGCTGAAGAGAGATCGAGTTGATTTCTTCTAGTGAGGGTCAGGGATATTTTGTTGGTGGAAAATTTTCCAGATCCGAAGAGTGCAAGGTGTGAAAATTTTTTAGCACAGAAATCCTACCATTAACTATCAATTTACTTCTCCTACTTGATTTATTACACAAGTTATTTAACTGAATATTCAGAAAAACTTCGAAGTAAACACAAATAGCAGCCTACACAAATATAGATCATTTACAGAACATCACATATATATGACAAATGACACAGATATTTTGGACAAATGTCCCCAGAAAAACCCAATGCGGGAAAATCGATGCAACAGATATGAGGGTTTATTATTATTAAACATCAGTTTTTGAGTACATCTACGGTACCATAAACTTGGCTCACCCAACAAAGAAAACCTTGGCAAACAGAGAGAAAGTGAGATATATCTCTCTCGCAAGTCCCAGCTAATACAGATGAGAAACTGGTGAAACCCCAGCAAGCTCTGCACAGCCTCTTCGTAGCTTTTGCGTCAGCCTGCGTAGCCTTGGCTGAGGGACTGCGTCACCCTAGCTCTGTGTGGATCTGCTTCTCCTGGATCTCGATTTCAGCCCTGCTGGCTGAGAAACCCTTGCTTCAGGCAGAATTTCAGACTTCTGCTTGGGGACACTGCACTGCATTGCCCCTGCATGAGCCCTGCATAGGCCTACGTCACCCTCCTTAGGGACTGCGTCACACCCTCTGATGGTTGCACTGCCTCCACTATGTCTCTGTTGCCCTTACTCTGCGTTGTACTCTTCACCCTCTTAGCCAATCACTACATCTGCCTCTCACTACAACTCCGAGTCACTCAGATCTAATATTCGTCCAAGCACTGCTCCATCAGAAGAATTTGATCTCTTAGATTCTATGTGTGTCCTCCAGCTGACCCCAAGCCCTTCCTTTATACTCTTCTCATTGACACATCAACGACGATCATCTAATCTCTAATCAACAGCTAAGATTAAAAAAATGCTTGATCCACGTCACCTAGAACATTCTCATCACATGTGTAAATTAATTCACTTTAATTTTTTTAATTTCCCTAAGTTAGACTTAGGGCCCCCATTAAAAAATTTAATTATTTGAATAAATTTTTCACCAGATGGAATTTCTCCAAACGCTTTCTGGGTCTTGGATATCTCGTGTGTTCCAGCCCCTCCACAAAGTTTCAGAGCTAGAGCACACCCGATGCTACCGCAAGATCTCAACACTCCCTCTTAGCGATGAGTGTGCTCTTGCAATACTTCCAAACTGAAGCATTGCCCTGATATCTGGCATCGGTCTCCGCATTGATGCTTTGCGTATTGTTGCCCATGTTACTGTCACTGACACTGCCACATTGTACTGCAGCTCCCTTTCAAATTGTTGCATCATGTTGCCAACTGCTGCACTGCAACTCAGTTGCTAAGAAGTAAGCAACTGAAGGACCACTACCCAATCACTAACAAAGAAGTCAGTCGGGCTACATCTCATCACTGAAGCACCCTTGGCTATTCTGTTGCGTTGTCTCTCTAGAGCCACTACTTTGCTGCTGCTCTGCACTGCGTAAGCACTGCCCCTCTGCACTGCTAAAGTCCCATCAGCCTCTGCTCTGTTGTTGCCTCTGCACTGTGTTGCTCCAATCTACAGCGTCCTAGCTCTGCCTCTACTTCATCATGATCTTCTGTACCCACTGCTCCAGTCATCCTGCTACTGTCTTAAGGCTCCCGTAGCTCGTATGTGATCCAAGACTCTGGGCACCTCAAGGATCCTGCCTTCTCCATCTGTAGTTGCTCTATAGATCAATATCGCCCCACCTCTTCTCTCGAGGCACATGAGCACTCATGGCCACATCATCCTCACTACCACTGTCCCCTCTAGTTGTTGTTGCCTTGGAATCAGGACAAGTGTTGGTGAAGTGTCCAAGTTCGCCACATCTAAAGCACTGGACCTTTGATAGGTCCTTCTTCTTCCCTTGTCGTTGTCCCTTTGATGTAAGGGCAGCATCCTCCTCCTCCTCCTCCACCTTGCTACTTATGTTGTTGAATTCCCTCTTGGTCATCCGTCGGATCTCCTCCTGTCGAAGGATAGCCCCCATGTCACCCCAATTAGGGAGTTGTGCTCTACCCAAAATGCTTTGGACAAAGGTCTCCCACTCATCAGTGACTGCATTCAGGGTAGTCCTTACCAAGAGCCCCTCATCCAGAGGTGACCCAATGGCGATCAGTTGATCCCGGATAGTCTGCAATCTAGAGAGGAATGGATCGATCTCTTCCCCCTTATGCATCTATAACATCCTCATTTGGTTCTTCAGAAGCATCTTTCGTTAGACAGAGCTACCTTGATACAGTGTGGTCAAGGATGTCCACATCTCATGTGTTGTCCTCTTTTCGGCAATATGTCGGACCACGTGATCTTTCAACCCATCCATGATCAAGCGCTTTGTCCGCACCTGATTCTTGTTAAACCTCTTCAGAGCATCCGCATCGGTTGGCATATCTAAGACATTTTTCGTGTGGTCTCTAATGTCGTACTCCTCCAGGACTGTCAGGATTCTAGCCTTCTAGATCGCAAAGTTGGACACACCATCCAACTTGTCATGATCACGCAGTCTATACGGGGCCATTTAGCTCAAAATCTGTCGAAGCAGGTACTCCTCTCCCTTCTACAGCTGCTACACTCAACAAAAGACCGGATCTGGGTTTCTTGGCGATAGAAACCCTCTAGAGTAGTTGCTCCCTCTGCCAACTGATTTCCCTCCCGGAAATCCTTCGCCAAATCTCCTGAATCAGTGCTCTACGATCACCCTCCTGATCGAATCTCAGATTTCTTTGGCACAAATCTGTTGAGCAACTATTCTCCTCCCACTTTTGTCACCTTTGCTATGCACTTTTCTGCACCGACAAAACCTATGCCACACCAGCAACTTCTGAAGATCAAAAACTACAGTTCCAGCTCAGGCAAATTGCACAACAATTCACCAACTCGGACTGCGTCAGCCTCTACGTGAGAAAATTGGCTCAGCGTCCCTCTCCTGGTGTTGCGTCAGCCTCTGCATGAGCAAACTGGCTCTGCATCACCTCTCTGGAGTTGTGTCAGCCTCTGTGTGAGCAGACTGACTCTGCGTCACCCTTGTAGGGTCTAATGTCCCTCTAGTGCTACGCTACCTTCTTCCAGATCAGTGTTGCTTCAGTTGCCCTTCCTACAGAAAATATCTTCAACCGCTTTGCTGATGGTTCAGCTTGATCTACAATGCTCTGATACCATGTGAAAATTTATGAGCACAAAAATCATACTGCTAACTATTGATTTACTTCTCCTACTTGATTTATTACACAATTTATTTAACTGAATATTCAGAAAAACTTCGAAGCAAACACAAATAGCAGCCTACACAAATACAGATCATTTACTGAACATCACGCACATATGACAAATGACAGATTTTTCGGGCAAATGTCCCCAGAAAAACCCAATGCAGGAAAACCAGTGCAGCAGATATGAGGGTTTATTATTATTAAACAACAGTGTTTTAGTACATCTAGGGTACCATAAACTCGGCTCAGCCAATAGAGAAAACCTCGACAAACAAAGAAAATGTGAGATATATCTCACTCTCGCAAGTCTCGGTTGATCCGGATGAGAAATTGGTGAAACCCCAGCTAACTCTACGCAGCTACTGCGTCAACCTGTGTAGCCTTGGCTGAGGGACTGTGTCACCCTAGCTCTGCGTGGATTAGCTTCTCCCGGATCTCGATTTCAGCCCTGCTTGCTCAGAAACCCTTACTTCCGGCAGAATTTCAGACCTCTACTTGGAGACACTGCGCTGCCCCTACATGAGCCCTGCGTGGGCCTGCGTCACCCTCCGGAGGGATTGCGTCACACCCTCTGATGGTTGTGCTGCGCTGTACTCTTGGACCTCCTAGCCAATCACTGCAACTCTAAGTCACTCAAATCTGATCTTCGTCCGAGCACTGCTCTGTTAAAAGAATTGGATCTCTTAGACTCTATGTGTGTCCTCCAACTGACCCCAAGCCATTCCTTTATAATTTTATCGTTGACACATCAACGATCGTGATCTAATCTCTAATCAACGGCTAAGATTAAAAGAATGCTTGATCAACGTCACTTAGAACATTCTCATCACACTTAGTAAATTAATTCACTTTAATTTTTTGATTTCCCTAAGTTACACTTAGGGTCCCCATTAAAAAAATTAATTATTTGAATAACTTTTACACCAGATGGAATTTCTCCAAATGCTTTTTGGGTCTTGGAGAGCTCATGTGTTCCAGCCCCTCCACAAAGTTTAGAAGCTAGAGCACACCCGATGCTACCCCAAAATCTCAACACAAGGCAGAGGAGGAAGAGAAAGGTCGAGAGAGGTTGTGCAGCGCCACGCTGGGCGGCACAGAGCTACGTTCAGGCAGTGTAGACCCTCTGAGGAGATCCGCAGTTTTGCTAAGGAGCAGTCTAGATCTAGTGGCAAGAGTCGAGGTGTGAGACCGGAGGGCCAGAGATCTGAGCATCTAGTCAACAGATTGATCAGCTAGAGGGGTGATGTAGTCACTAGGAGCTGTGACGCAGAGCCAACGCAGTGACTGTGCAAAGGTTGCGTGGGGCTAGCCATTCAAAGCCTGGATCAGTGTCGGATCGCCAGTGACAGTGTGAGATAATTTCTCACTATATTTTTGCCATTTTATTCTTTATATCGGATTTCCAGTTTAGGTATCCAAAGACTTGTTTTCAGAAACTACTGCATAATAATTAAAATCCTCAGTTGTTGCACCGATTTTCCTGCATTGGGGTTCTGCCGAGGACGTTGTCCAAAAACAACAGTGTATATGTGTGTGTTTATTTCTTTCCTGCTCAATACTTGTTTCCACAGTATTTTTTATGTTGTGAAGGCTGCAATTTTATTTATTTTGATGTTTACTATGTTACACCGTAAATAACTTGTATCAGAATTAACAAGTAGAAGAAAATTAAAATAACATCATATTGTTGCAGTAGGGATTCCAATATTGGAATTTTCACATTCGTGTGTGTGAGAAGAGTCGACAAACAAAGGAGTTCGGGCCGAAATTTTGCATGGGATATTCCCACAAGGAGGACAAGTTTTCCCTTGTGAATTGGCAGGGCTGAAAGCATTGTAAACTGGAGGGTTGAATTTCTTTATTTTGGGCCTGTGCGGGAGTTATTGGCAACTTCTGCATACTTGTTGAGAGTAGGTGGTTGAAGGCTTGGGAAGCTAGGAATCACTTGGAGAATGGGAGAGAAATTTCACAGGAGTTGGGAAGGATTACTTGAAGGAGATTGGTCCATTTTACAGCAATTTGATTTCTACAACTTCACTGGTAGACTTATGGGAGCAAAACGCAGATTTGGGGTCATCGGTGACTTGTGGATTTAGCCCGAACCCTTTCTGGGCATTTGTGGGTTTTATGAGAAGAGACTAGGATTAATTTTGCATAATTTTTTTAGCACTCCTGAGTGCAGAATTCCTAGTTCCATTCGGTAGTCAACAGCAAAAATTGTTGGAGGGCAGTTAATTTTGAGATCATTTCAATCACTTGGGTTCGTGAGATATTTCTGGGTTTTGTCGCGCTGATGGAGTAGTGGTCGTGCCTAATTTTTTCGGAAATTTTGGAGCAATTTGGAGGTCTAAAAGTTCCCTTGCCAGCGGCAGCAACAATTTTTCTGGGTGGACAAAGACTTGGTAGTAGAGCCATTTCCAACACTTGGGTACCATCATATACACTTGGGATCTTTCCTTTCTTGTTGTAGCAAGCCCAAGTTCCTCTGATCTCATTTATTGTACTCCTATTTATCAAAATTAATACAATGACTTGGAGTTTTTGCCCATAATTTTGTGTTCAAATATGGATGGTTGTGCATTTATGAATTTAGTAGTTGTAGCTAGTTCATTGCTTCTGTTATCTACGGTATTTTTCCATTCAGAATATTACATTCTTGCATAGCTTCCTCAAGAAAGAGGTATTTGAGAAACAACCACAAGGCTTTGAATAGGATGATAGGGAAACTCATGTATGCAGGCTGAAGAAAGCCTTGTACAGGTTGAAACAAGCTCCAATAAATGTTAGTTTTTGTAGCGCCGAATGTGTTCTGGCCACAAAACTTTGTGGAGAGGCTATAATACATTGTGTGAAAATTCCTAGATCTGACAATCATGGGAATCCTACTACAACTATTTGAGTTTACTTCTCCTATTATGTAAATTACATTTACAGAATTAATTCATAATGCATCATGAATTATTGAAGTAAACAACTAAAACAACCTACACATAATTAAATAGGATTCCGAAACAAGGAAACTGAGCAAGAAATCAATCACACAAGGACAACTTTATTTTGGACTAAGTCCCTGGAAAAACACAATGCGGGAAAACCAGTGCAGCAAATCTGAGGGTTTGTATTATTAAGAAGTAGCAATTTCTGAATACATCGATGAATACCTCAAGGGTTATTCAGTTACAGAGAGAAATACTGGCAAAAAGAATTGAGAGTTTTACCTCACTCAATCATTGGAAAATCCGGTTGATTCGAACACTGGAAAAGCTACTCCTGGAGGTCTTTGCGCAGTCACTGCGTAGGCCCTGCATCACCTCCTCTAAGCACTGCATCAACCCAGCAAAGGATCGATCTGACTCCCAGAATCTCAGATCTTGGCCTCCCGGTCTCACACCCCGGCTCCCGACTTCTAGATCTGATCCGACAGCTAAATCTCGGTAACCCTCTCAACCACAATGCAGCCTCTGCGTAGCCCTGCGTGGCTCTGTGTTGGCTTTGCGTCAATCTGTTTGGCTCTGCGCTGGCTGTGCTAAATGTCTTTATGCCTCTCTCTGTTGATGATTCTCCGGCTGAGAAAATATCTCTCCGGAAGCTACTCCGCCTCTCACTTCACTGAATCACTTAGATTTGATCTTCGTCCGAGCACTTGCTCTTTCGGAAGAATTTGATCTCTAGATTCACTCAGTGTGTCTTTCCAAATGACCCTCAAACCTTCCTTTATAGTCTTCTCGTTGAGAAAACAACGGCCGAGGTTAGATCTCTAATCAACGGCTAAGATTATAAGATGACTTGATCTTTCTTTTCTAGATCATTCTCACTCTGTTTTATTAATACCTTTTTATTATTTAATTTCCCTAAGTTAGACTTAGGGTCCCCATTAAAATAATTAATTTTTACAATAAAACATGAACCGAGTGGAATTTTCACAAACGGTTTATGGGTTCTTTGGAATATTAGTGTCTAAGCCTCTCCACAAAATTTGGGGCTTAGCGCACTTCCGATGCTACCAAAAATCAACATACATGAGATCTCCAAAACACAGAAATCATTTCTAGAAAATTCCGCCTAGAAGTGTCTCAATTAGATTATTAAACGATTTTTAAATATTTCCTAAGTCTAAACTTAGGGAATATGGTTAATTAATCAGTATTAATTGAGATAAGGTGAGAATACTCTAGAAATTCAGTCAGATCGACTCCAAGATGATCTTAGCCATTGATTAAGTTTTAATCTTGGTCATTAGTGCTCCAACGAAGGATTATAAGAGGAGGTCAATGTGGTGATGGAGAATACACTTGCAGACTCCGATTTCAATGGCAAATCGATTTCTAGAGTAGCAGCAGTCAGTTGTCGGAGAGAGAATCAGAGAGATCAAAGCAGTGAGAGAGGGTCAGAGACAGTGACGCTAACATTCTAGATCCAGCAAGTGCATTTGTAGAGAGGCAGAAGAGCCACAGAGAGGCTGACGTTGGGGCAATGCAGTAGTCTCTAGAGGCAAAATCAATTTGTTGTGAAGGAGAGACATTTTCAGTTCCAGAGGTCAGAAAGGAGTCCCAGAGTGCCAAAGAAGCATCTTTCTAGTCAGCAAAAGGCAGAACGACTTCATCGGAGACCAATCTGACGGTATCCATCCAGCCAGCTACGCAAAGCAATGCAGAGGCTAACACAAAGAATCAGAGGGTCGTATTTCTGAAGGCAAGTCGTGTCAGGAGATTTGTTATGGGGTGAGGAAAATTCCTCACTAGATTTCTGCCAATATTTTTCTATGTAGGAATGCCAGTATTTCGGCATCTAGTTGTACTCAGATTTTCTCACTGCTACATAATAATAAAACCCTCAATTGTTGCACCAGTTTTCCCGCATTGGGTTTTTCAGGGGACTTTTGTCCAAAAATAATTGTGTTAATTTTATGTGTGTGTTAGCATTTCATCTAGTGTTTATTCTTTCACAGTTTTATTTGTGTAGATTGCAGTGTCATTTATTCGGTATTTGTTGTAGAAAACAACAAATAAATTGCTAAATAAAATTAACAATTAGGAGAATAATTTCCAATTGCTGCAATAGATTTTAGTTAAAGATTTTTCACATGGTCTCAAAAGGAAGTTGATCAACCAGAGATCTCAGAGGCGAAAAGAAGGAATTTCACTGTTCAGTGTCGCCAGTAGATCGAAATTCCCAAGGGCAACGTAGTCATTCTGTTAGGAGACCGAGTTACTTGAGGAGGCACAATTTTTCTGAGTGAGGGGCAAAAAATTCGATCTCTCCAAATCGAGTGAATCCAGAGGTAGAGGGAGCAGCTCAGTATTTTTTCGTTGAGCGGATCTCTAGCTGGACGCAGAGGATTTCTGCAGCAGTTGCTACAATAAAACGTGCGTCGGGTGGAAGAAGAGCACACACAGAGGGAAAATTTCTCTCAAGGAGCTTCTAGTTTGGGAAGTTCAAATTTCCAGTTGCAGATCGACAGTAGCACCTAGCAGAGCTACACATTCAAGGAGGGAATGCGAGTAGCAGAGCAACAGCCGAGCATGGGGGAAGAGGGAGTTTTCGACATTGTTCTATTCAGAGATGTAAATTGTTGGGAAAAGGATCAGGACAAGTTGGATGGAGCTTCCAACTATGTCATCTGGAAGGCAAGGATGTCCTTTCTTCTAGATGAATATGGCCTGAAAGCCTATATTGATGCAGTGGTGGTTGTTCCTAAGGATGTGGATCAGAAGAAAGAGAACAAGAAGGAGATGTCATGAGAGAAACGATTGAACCTAGATGGGGTCCAGGATCATGTTGTTTCACATATAGCTAGCAAAGATATGGCCAAGCAGATGTGGGATGCTCTCTGCAGATTGTACCAGGGTACTTCCGAGCAATAGAGGATGTACCTAGAGGAGAAGCTGAGACTCATCCGGATTTAGAAAGGGGAAGGCATAGACCCCTTCCTTACGAGGATTTAGAAGGCCTGAGACCCACGGAGCTAGCGTGATCAATGTTATCAGAACTGAACTGGTCATTGAACCGAAAAACCTTGTGTACTTGGAACCAATCGGAACTGAAAACCAAAAAAAAAAAAAAAAAAAAAACTGGTTTACCAAAAACACATAAAATATTCATATTTTAAAGAAAAAACAGATATTTTCATGTGCATCCATATGAATTCAAACCATTTATACACAAATATGCAAAACTTCTCATTTATATAGCAAGTAATAGTGCATATAACCAAAATAACACTTAGTGTAAAACATCGTTGAACCAAAAATGTTACAAACATCAAGAAGCAAGTTCTAAATGGCCTTTATAGTCCAAAATAACATCATAGATCATAGTATTATACTACAACCTGCAATGCTAGAAGCTACAGCTACAACAAATCAATGATCAAATCATCAATCATCAATCATCATCAGAATCATCATCCTGATCATCCTCCTCATCCTCATCTGAAGAATGAGTACCATCCATGTCTGCAATGAGATTATGGATTGATTCCCCTGTCCCTTGATTTACCCTCTAAATTTTTGGAGAAAATCAGCTCCAAAATCCTCTGAAATCAACTATGTAGCAGCCCCAACAAAATAAAATAAAAAATCTTCCACCAGTTGCAAAACCCACTGAAGAAAACCCAAAGATCTTTGGGAAAAAAAATCTTTAAAGTAGCTTGAAAATCTGCCAAGCCAACAACTCTCCAAGACTCCATTCAGCTCTTCAAATCTGCAAAAAAGCTCCCTTGGAACAACCCTGCAAAAAACTCTCATAATTCTAATCACGAACTAAGCTCAAGAATTGCAAGAGACTCGAATGAATAGTGTGAGTGAAATAGAGGGGGTGGGGGTGTTTAGTTAGCTTTATGAGGGGGCTAGGGTAGCGTTAGTAACTAGGAAAAATATAAATTGAAAAAACTAAAAAATAAAAATAAATTTAAAAATGTTCTTTTAATGCCCACGCTTGTGAACTGGTGGAGTGCCAAAACTGGCCAGTTCAGTACCAAACCTATCATTTTCAATTCGGAGGGCCGGTTCGGACTGGTTTTGCCTCCAAACCGGTCGGACCGACCGATTTTCCAGGACCGGTTTGGTTCCGATAACACTGAGTGTGATTGGCACTCAACAATGTCTCAGAGAAGTGACAGGTCTTTGTCCAAAGAATATTGGGCAGAGATAGGCTACTAGACTGGGATAGAATGTGGGCCGATTTGCAGTAGGAAGAGTTGAGAGGAGCTCTTTTGAAGAGCTCCATCGATGTTAACAGCAGCAGATCGAAGACAGTAAAGCAGGAGGAGAATGTAGCCCTCGCATCTAAGGGGTCTTAGTTAAGGAAAAGGGGCGCAGAGGAAGAAGAAGGACCTGTTAAAGGTCAATTGCTTTAGATGTGGTGAACTAGGCCACTACAATACCCAGTGTCCTCTCAGGAAGAAGGACAAGGAGGAGAAGCAGGACCAGCAGGCAGCTTTTGTAGAGATCGATAGGCTTTCCTCCAGGCTGAAGGAAGACTTCAGGATGTTCCTCAATATACCTCCAGGAGTGAGGTGGGGAAACTTGGTTTTGTAGCCCCAGAGCGCAACAGACGGGCAGGATCCTTGAGGAGTCCACCTTTTGGATCAATACTTGGCTACAGGGCCCCACGGTATTCAGTAGTAGGATTGACCAATGACAGTTGGTGCAGTCAAATTTCAGAGTGACCGTTGCAAAGACTAGTAGTAGTCAGATGTTGGGGAGTGCAGTACAGAGTTAGCAACAGTGCAGAGTCAGCAGCAGCATAGATTCCACAGTGACAGTGCAGATGTTAGTAGCAATCAGGACTCGGGTGATAGATGCATCATACTGAACACAATCGATTCAATATTTTGGATGTTGTTTTGTTGCCGATGTTGCAGTTGCAGCAGCAACAAATGAGAGAGAGTTGCAGTGCAGATGCAGTGTTGGCAGCAGTTCAGCAAGGTCAAGAGCAAACAGATGTAGCTCCTATCAGAGTTGCGTAGTGGTTGGTGGGCAACAACAGCCAGACATCAGCAACGTGATAGGAGATGTTGTAGAAACAGAGTATTGCTACCAAGTGTGCAGCAATACTAGAACACATTCCTCGCGAAAGGGAGTGTTATTTTTTGTAAAATCGGATGTGTTCTAACCACGAAACTTTGTGGAGAGGCTAGAATACATGAGATCTCCAAAACCCAGAAATCGTTTATGGAAATTTCGCCTAGAAGTGTCTCAATTACATAGTTGGAGGCTCCCTCCAACCAACCCTAATCTCTAAGGTCGTGAGCTGCCATGGCCTTCAAGAAAATGTTGAATCTGCCCCCTCTCTTTCTCTTTTGCGCAGTGCTAGACTGGCTTATGCACTCCTTGCTGGAGGTGGTAAATCAGCGACTCAGATTTGTTGCTCAAATCTCGAAAAATAGAATTCCTCGCCAAGGAATTCCCTGAGCTAAAAATTCCCTCGTAGTACTTCTTCTCTCTCTTCTGACGATTTTCTGCTCAACAAATTGCTTGCAGAAAAAACTATGTCCCACTAGCTCTACGCTGAGGCTCTGCGCTACTCCCTCTGGCTCAGAAAAGTCTCGATCTGGAAGCCCTTCCTCTCCGTTGACTCACTCAGAGAGAGACTTTCCTTGAAAATTCAGCCCTCTTGGCTTGGACTGCGCAATCCCTCTAAGGATTTGAATTGCTGCCTTGTATATCTATTCGGCCTCCTGTTGAGCATTGGATTTGCTCTTTTTGTCTCACTTGCAACGCCCTGATACCATGTGAAAATTCCAAGTCTGGACTCCTACTGCAGCCAACAGAAAATACTGCACCTACTTGTTATTTAATGAACAAGTTATTTGCAGTTTTCTACTGAAAATACTAAAGTAAATTACTACTGCAACCTTCACTTAATAAAATTAATATGTTGAAACAAGAAACTGAGCAATAGAGAAAAACATCACACAGGACACCGTTGTTTTTGGACAAATGTCCCCGGGAAAACCCAATGTGGGAAAACCGGTGCAACGGATATGAGGGTTTTATTATTAAGCAACTGTTATTTCTGAATACAATCTCTGGATGCCTTTCTGGCAATACAGTACAGAGAATATCACTCAACAAAAGAAATTAGTGAGATTACCTCACTCTAGAGTCTACACTGCAACTCCTAGTTGATCCAGTAGCTGAAACGACGAACCCCCAACACCCTCTGCGCTGCCTCTACACAATAATTATGTAGGCCTGCGTGGGGAACTCTGGAGGACTGTGTCACCTCCTCTATTGGATCGATCTACTCTCAGGAAACTCGATTCCAGCCCTCCCGGCGCAAAATCTCGATCTCCCAATTGAATCTCGGACTTCTAGTCAGCAATACTGTGTTGCCTCTGTGTGTGGCCTTCATGGCCCTGCATCACCCTCTCTGGTTGCTACGTCACACTCTCTTGGCACTACGTTGCCTCCTCTGCGTATCTTTCTGCCTCTATGATGAGTATTCTTTGTCCCAGAGAAGATCCTCTGACCAAAACTGTCTCTGCCCCTCAACTGTGTGAGAATCTCTCGATCAAAGTTTTCCTTTGAGCACTGCTCACTTCAGAAAGTTCGATCTCTTGACCTCTTGGGGTGTTTTTCCAAATGACCCCCAAGTCTTCTTTATAGTCTTCTCGTTGAGACTTCAACGGTCGAGATTTGATCTCTAATCAACAGCTAAGATTACATTTTGACTTGATCTGTTTTTTCTAGAAGTTACACCCACAGCTTATATTAATACCCATTAATTATTTTAATTTCCTAAGTTTAGACTTAGGGTCTCATTAATAATTATTAATTTATTAAATAAAACAGTCTCTGGGTGGAATTTCCCAAAAAGATTTCTGGGTTATCTGGAATACATGTGTCTAAGCCTCTCCACAAAGTTTGAGACTTAGAGCACATCCGATGCTACCCCAAATCAGCAGATTTCTCCACCTACACCATGACGAATTTTCCTATCTCCTACTCTCTCAGGCTTTACCGCAATCCACAGTCTGAACCAAGGAATACTAGGCCCTAAACCAAGACACACTCTCTAGTATTTACCATATATCCCAACCCGATACTCCTACACCTGATGGAGACCACCCACCTCTACGCTTTACCGCATATCCCGCCATTCACAAGTCGAGGATTCCTAGGCCCATTGAAGCAACACACTATCCGGCTTTACCGCAACCCACAGTCCGATTTAGGGGTTACTAGGCCATGTGTTCTATCATTTCGGAGATCCACCTCACTTAGGTTTGAATCCATCCAGCAATCCAGCTCAACCAAAACATGAGAACCCCATCACACCATGGCTATCCGGAAATGGCAAGGCTAGTGATGCAGGGGCATTAGACACTAGCCAGCAATGTAGGAGGTTTGTCCACATGTTGTGGCTAATAGGGTCGAAAACATTTGAATTGTAACAGCTAGGTGTCAATACCTCAGCTGACTGTATTATTTAGATCAGTTAGAGTTAGTAGAAGTCGAATAGTTAGCCCATCTGTCATATTTCAGTTAGTTGAATTATTTTAATTAGGCTGTTGATTTTCTAAAACGGTCCTCACAGAGGAACCGAACAGACAAATGTTCATGTATATAAATGTAATCCCTCGGATGTATATAGGAGGGAGCAGGGGAGAAGAGAGGAGAGATTCTGCAATCATCTATGTGTTCACAATTGCTTCCAGTTAAATAATTTCAGTGTGCATTGCCATAGAGTTGTTTTGAGTCCTTAATTGTGGAGAAATTGTTTGATTGCGAGGTGATTGAGCTCTGTGCATGTATAATTGAACTACTGTAAAATTTCCACATATCTCTGTCTATTGTTTTCTCAAAATTTACCCGAACAACCCTGTGAATTAACCCGCGCAGGCGAGGCCTGTGTAGAGGATCCACGGTCGCAAACGCAGTTTAAATAGTAAAACTCCCGAGACCGAGTTGTTGCTTCCGGAACCTGACCCGAGGATTAGACGTGAGTTAAAGAACCAAGAGGAATAGCGGAACCCGACTCAACCGTGGGTTGGTCACTTTTCAAAAACCACGAGTGGATTTACAAAGGCGGTTTGCCCATATTGCCTGCTTTTGTGGAGCAGGCGGTATTTCCCAAACGCGAGCGATTCCATTCAGTGTTCGACACGTGGCTTAGGCGAAGTCCCAAAACCGTCGTTCAAAACGCGCCATCGCACATTAAAGTTCGACGTTGGAAGCCTAGCGATATCGTCGAGAGCCGTTGATCTGGGAAGGGGCCATCGGACGGTGGTCATTGGCTAAAGGTGCGCGGCGGATAACCAAGTACGATACGAACCGTTGATTGGACCATTGATATATATATGTGGGCCCGGGGGCCACAGGGTTATTATACAATCAAAACAAAGCATCGGCATTAATACACGTTCGAAGGGTTAAACTTTGATTATAAAGGTTCGGAGATAAATATATAAGCCGGGAGATACAACTTATCATATCAAAAGCTGCTGAATATATTTATTTATCAATTTTCTTCAAAATTGATAAATAAAATTGCCAAGAAACTAAAGAACCGCGTGGGGGTAAACTAAGGGAATTGCTGACAGAGCGATTGTAGTAAACCCGCTCTCCTTAGAAGGGTCCGATTTCAGTTTTGTTGTCGTCATTTGTGGTATCAGAGCCATTGTTTTCGAGTTGTTTTTGTAGAGAGCTGACATGGCAATCTGAATTGGTAGAGGTGCTGGCAGAAGGAGACCTGTTGCCAACGCAGAGGTGTTGGAGATTTTGCAGAGGTTCGAAGCCAGAGTGGATGCCGTGGAGCAAAGACAGACCAGAGATCCTGAAGACATCAGCGAACCTGAAACAGAAGAAGCTGAAGAGAATGTTGAAATTCCTCCTGACATGAGACTCCTTAGAACTGTTCTGGGGTCTGCAGTTAAGCCCAGAATTGAAGTGTCGAGTTATGCAGGGGGACTGAATCCAGAGGAACTGGTGGATTGGATTAATGAAATGAACAAGTGCTTCGATTATGAAGAAATAAGTGAAGATAAAAAGGTCAAGTTTGCGGTGACAAAGCTGAAAGGACATGCTGCACTTTGGTGGGATGGAGTGCAGGCAGAAAGGAGGAGAGTTGGCAAGCAACCTATCAAGAGCTAGACCAGAATGATGGCTAAATTAAAAGGTAAATTCTTGCCTAGTGATTATCAGCTGACATTGTATAAGAAAATGCAGAACCTGAGACAGAGGTTGCTGACAGTAAAAGAATACACAGAGGAATTCTACAGAGTAAGCATAAGGGCTGGGCAATTCCAAGACACACCAGAGAAGACTGCCAGATATGTGAATGGTCTCAAGCTAGAGATCCAAGATGAGATTGGTCTCCTGTCTCCTAAGACAGTGGAAGAGGCCTATCAGATGGCCTTGAAAGCAGAGGAGAAACTCCTGAGGAAACAGTCTACCAAGAAGAGAGGTACTTTCCGTGGGAAGGGAAGTCAGGGTGGTAGAGGAAAGCCTGCTACACCCAGGGATGGAGCTAACAGTAGCTCACCTCAGAATGCATCTACAGAGGATGATGCAAGGGGCAGAAGGGGTTCTTATAGAGGAAAAGGAAGAGGAGGCAGAGACAGAGGTAGAGGTAGAGAGTTGAGGTGTTATAGATGTCAGCAAGTGGGACATAAGCACTATGAGTGTCCAGAGAATGTGGGTGCTGGTCCAAGAAATGTTGTTGTTGCCCAGGTTGGA
This sequence comes from Pinus albicaulis, assembly GCA_034641835.2. Classification (NCBI taxonomy): domain Eukaryota; kingdom Viridiplantae; phylum Streptophyta; class Pinopsida; order Pinales; family Pinaceae; genus Pinus; species Pinus albicaulis. Next base: position 800,596,640 of record CM076573.1, read on the forward strand.
GAAGAGGCAGAAATTGAAGAAGAAATTCTTCGAGAGAGGGGAGAGTCCTTGGTGGTTAATAAGGTCCTGTTGAAGCAAGCCAAAGAGGTCACTCAGCCTGCACAAAGGAAGACTTTGTGTAGGAGCATATGCAAGGTCCAAGGGAAATGCTGCCAGCTAGTCATTGATAGTGGCAGCACAGACAATCTGGTTTCCACTGAGGTGATAGAAAAGTTGAAGTTGAAGACAAGGGAGCATCCCACTCCCTACAGGGTGTCCTGGCTGCATAAAGGGCACCAGCTAGTTGTGAAAGAACAGTGTGAGATAGAGTTGCAAATGGGCAAATATAAAGATAAGATCCTGTGTGATGTAATGCCCATGGATGTGTGTCATATACTGCTGGGTAGACCTTGGCAGTTTGACAGAGCAGCAGTGCATGATGGCAAGAGGAACACTTACAAGTTCTTCAAAGATGGAGTACATCATACATTGATACCCATGGAAGAAGGAGAGTCATCCAGCAGAGTGATTGATCCAAAGACCTTGTTGCTGAGCGGGAAGGAATATCTGCAGCAGATAGAAGAAGAAGAGGTAAGCTTTGCTTTAGTTTGCAAACCTAAAGTAGTTCTTACTTCTACAAAGATTTCTAATTTGCCAGTAGAAATCCAAGAGATGTTAGATGATTATTGTGACATTATTGTGGATAATTTACCTGATGAGCTGCCACCTGTGAGAAAGATCAGCCATCAGATAGATTTTATCCCTGGTTCAAATCTGCCAAATAAGGCAGCCTACAGAATGACTCCCAAGGAAAATGAAGAAATCAGGAGACAAGTACAGAAATTGGTGGATAAGGGGTTGATTAGAGAAAGTTTGAGTCCATGTGCAGTACCAGCAGTATTGAGCCCAAAGAAAGATGGAGGCTGGAGAATGTGTACTGATTCCAGAGCAATCAATAAGATCACAATCAGGTACAGATTCCCTTTGCCCAGAGTTGAGGATTTGATGGACTGTTGAGTGGTGCTAAATATCTCTCAAAGATAGATTTAAAAAGTGGATACCATTAGATTAGAATAAGAGAGGGTGATGAGTGGAAAACTGCCTTTAAGACAAATGAAGGATTATATGAATGGATGGTAATGCCTTTTGGGTTGTCAAATGCACCTAGCACTTTTATGAAACTTATGAATGAAGTATTGAAAGAATTCATTGGTAAATTTGTGATAGTGTACCTGGATGATATATTAGTTTTCAACAGAACTAAGGAAGAACATTTAAGGCATCTTAGTCATGTCTTGAAGAAGCTGCACCAAGAGAAACTGCTAATAAATTTGAAGAAATGCTCATTCATGAAGGAAGAGTTGGTGTATTTGGGTTTTGTTGTTTCTGCAGAAGAATTGAAGATGGACCCAGAAAAGGTTAAGGCAATTGTGGAGTGGCCTTCACCCAGGAATGTTTTTGAGGTAAGAAGTTTCCATAGACTTGCCAGTTTTTACAGGAAATTTATAAGAAACTTCAGTAAGATCAATGCACCCATAATTGAAACAATAAAGAAGAGCAAACAGCCATTTAAGTGGACTGTTGAAGCAAAAAGAAACTTTAAAGTTTTGAAGCAAAAGATAACTGAAAAGCCTGTGTTGATTCTGCCTGATTTTACAAAACCATTTCAAGTAAAATGTGATGCCAGTGGAGAGGCCATTGGAGCTATGTTGAGTCAGGATGATAGGCCTGTGGCATATTTCAGTGAAAATCTGAATGACACCAGAAGAAAGTATTCCTCTTATGAGAAGGAATTCTATGCAATTGTTCAGGGATTGAAAAAGTGGAGACATTATTTAATGTCCAGTGAATTTGTATTATATTCTGACAATCATGCTTTGCAGTATATTGTATAGCAGCCCAAGTTGAAACATAAGCATGCCAAATGGGTTGAGTATCTCCAAGGTTTTAATTTTGTTTTGAAACATATAAGTGGCCAAGCCAATAAAGTAGTTGATGCTTTGAGTAGGAGGCACATGCTTGTTCAAGAAACAAATTTTGAAGTTGCAGGATTTGATTTTCTCAAAGAATTGTATAAAACAGATCCAGATTTTAAAGAAGCATTTGAGGCATGTAGTAACCCTGTTTTAACAGATAGAAGCCAGTGGCTGGATTATTTCCTACAGGAGGACTTGTTATTCAGAAGAAGCCAACTGTGTGTACCAAGATGTTCCATGAGGGAAAATTTGATCAAAGAGAAGCATAGTGGTGGACTTGTTGGACACTTTGGTACTGATAAGACTTATGAGCAGCTGAGTCACTTCTATTACTGGCCCAAGATAAGGACAAAAGTGGATAAGTTTGTGAAGAATTGCAAAATCTGTCAATATGCCAAAGGAAGGAGCCAGAATGCAGGATTGTACACTCCCTTGCCTATTCTAGACAGGCCTTGGGACATGGTGAGTATGGATTTTGTTCTAGGATTGCCCAAGACTCAGAGAGGGAATGATGCAGTCTTTGTTGTAGTGGATAGATTCTCCAAAATGGCACATTTTATTCCATGCTATAAAACTAGCGATGCCACCCATGTTGCTAACTTGTTTTTCAAAGAAGTTGTTAGATTGCATGGGTTGCCCAAGAGTATTGTTTCAGACAGAGACACCAGATTTGTGGGTCACTTTTGGAGGACATTGTGGAAGAAACTTGGTACCAAACTGAGTTTCAACTCAGCTTATCATCCCTAGACTGATGAACAAACTGAGGTAGTAAATAGGAGTCTGGGAAATTTGTTGAGAAGTCTTGCAGGAGAGCATCCCAAGCAGTGGGACCATATTTTGCCCCAGGCAGAATATGCATATAATGACTCGCCAAACAGGAGCACAGGGCAAAGTCCATTTCATATTGTTTATGGAATGCACCCCAGGGGAATATCAGAGTTAAGAAACTTGGGAAAGGAAGAACTGAGGAGTGCAGATGGTGAGGAATTTGCTTCAGAGATCCAGGCTATACATGAACAAGTGAAACAGCGACTACAAGGCAGCAGCATCAAATACAAAAGCAAAGCAAACTTGAGCAGAAAAGAAGTTCATTTTGAAGTAGGAGATCAGGTATTGGCACACTTGAGAAAGGAGAGATTCCCAAAGAAGCAATATAACAAACAGAAGCTCAAAAAGATTGGGCCATGCAAGATACTTAGAAAGTTTTCTGCGAATGCTTATGAGATTGAATTACCTCCTGATGTTGGAATATCTCCCATTTTTAATGTTGCAGATTTGTACAAGTATGAAGGTGATGGTGCAGAAGAAAGAGCAGCAGACAAGGGACAGATTGAGAGGAAGGAACAGCTACCTCCAGCACAGCCATTGCAACCGGAGAAGATATTGGACAAAAGAGTGTTCAAGAGGACCAGAGGACGATAGTACTTTCAGTACTTAATCAAATGGAAGGACAAGCCAGAGGAAGATGCCACTTGGATGACTGAAGGAATGTTGCAGAAGATAGGCAGATCAGTGGAAGAGCTCATGAACAGGAGCCCATGAAGAAGATTGCCCTCAGGAGTCTGATGCAGGGGCATTAGACACTAGCCAGCAATGTAGGAGGTTTGTCCACATGTTGTGGCTAATAAGGTTCGAAAACATTTGAATTGTAACATCTAGGTGTCAATACCTCAGCTGACTGTATTATTTAGATCAGTTAGAGTTAGTAGAAGTCGAATAGTTAGCCCATCTGTCATATTTCAGTTAGTTGAATTATTTTAATTAGGCTGTTGATTTTCTAAAACGGTCCTCACAGAGGAACCGAACAGACAAATGTTCATGTATATAAATGTAATCCCTCGGATGTATATAGGAGGGAGCAGGGGAGAAGAGAGGAGAGATTCTGCAATCAAATCTGTGTGTTCACAATTGCTTCCAGTTAAATAATTTCAGTGCGCATTGCCATAGAGTCGTTTTGAGTCCTTAATTGTGGAGAAATTGTTTGATTGCGAGGTGATTGAGCTCTGTGCATGTCTAATTGAACTACTGTAAAATTTCCACATATCTCTGTCTATTGTTTTCTCAAAATTTACCCGAGCAACCCTGTGAATTAACCCGCGCAGGCGAGACCTGTGTAGAGGATCCACGGTCGCAAACGCAGTTTAAATAGTAAAACTCCCGAGACCGAGTTGTTGCTTCCGGAACCTGACCCGAGGATTAGACGTGAGTTAAAGAACCAAGAGGAATAGCGGAACCCGACTCAACCGTGGGTTGGTCACTGTTCAAAAACCACGAGTGGATTTACAAAGGCGAGTTTCCCATATCGCACCGCTTTTGTGGAGCAGGTGGTATTTCCCAAACGCGAGCGATTCCATTCAGTGTTCGACACGTGGCTTAGGCGAAGTCCCAAAACCGTCGTTCAAAACACGCCATCGCACGTTAAAGTTCGACGTTGGAAGCCTAGCGATATCGTCGAGAGCCATTGATCTAGGAAGGGGCCATCGGACGGTAGTCATTCGCTAAAGGTGCGCAGAGGATAACCAAGTACGATACGAACCGTTGATTGGACCATTGATATATATATATATGTGGGTCCGGGGGCCACAGGGTTATTATACAGTCAAAACGGAGCGTTGGCATTAATACACGTTCGAAGGGTTAAACTTTGATTATAAAGGTTCGGAGATAAATATATAAGCCGGGAGATACAACTTATCATATCAAAAGCTGTTGAATATATTTATTTATCAATTTTCTTCAAAATTGATAAATAAAATTGCCAAGAAACTAAAGAACCGCGTGGGGGTAAACTAAGGGAATTGCTGACAGAGCAATTGTAGTAAACCCGCTCTCCTTAGAAGGGTCCGATTTCAGTTTTGTTGTCGTCAACTAGGCTGAAAACATTGTCACACTTGGCAAAACCCATGCCATGATAGAAAAGAACCACATGCAATACCATGCATGCCAAATTTAGCAAGGAAATCACACATGTAACTCGATACCTGCAAAGAATCTTGTTGTAGTTGTTTGATCCTGCTCTTCCTTGCTTGCTCCTTCCTTCCTCTTGCCTTCTTTTCCTTTCTTGATCCAATGCCAAAGTGCTCCAAGAAAACTCTCAGTGCCTAAGAGTGAGAGAGAGAGAGAGAGAGAATAATAAGAGAGCTCCAAAACTGAACTGACAAAAGGTACCAACTAATCCTTAGAAGCCTTTTTATCAATTAGGCCTCTGTTTTCTTCATTTTCCATTATTTTCCTTCATTTTCCTCCTCACATTCAACCTGTGACCTTTCACCTTCATTTTCTCCTAATTTCCATTATTTTCATAAATAAATGTGCCAAAAATGTCATTTTGTCTTTCCATATGCCTTTGCCATTGCTTTTGAAAATTTCCTTAGCCATAATAACCGAAATGAACACCCACTAGAATGTTTTGCCCAACCTTCAGCTTGGAATAGGTGTCCCATCAACCATGTTCATTATTTTTCCTTTATTAACTTTTATTACATGGAATTTTCCCTAGGGTTATTACAGAGGGGTGAGGGGATCACTTGATGGAGACTTAAGATGATGAACAATAGAAAAGGGGAAAGGGGGAGGTGAAATCTCAATGGGATCCTTTTCCAGAAAATCCAACTCTAGAGGCTCAAGTGATTTGAATAAAGGTAGGTATGAGCAAGGGCTTTATCAATTCTATCATTGTTGGTCCCAAAGATAGGGTCTTCCCAAAAAGGAGAATCAATCATCCCCAATTGCTCCTTTTCATGCAAGGGAAAATGATAATTCTCCTTCCCAAAGTTATTGATGGATATGTCCTCATAAATAATTTCCAAGAGAAAGGGAGGACCAGTCTCAACCTCATCCTCCTTGCCAGTGTCATAAACGGGAGCACAGTCAAATTGAGGACCAACAATTTCCCATTTCTCTTTTCAATACGGAAATAATCTTCAATATCATCCTCTATGGGGCTAATGGGACCACCTTCCTCAAGGTTCTCAAAAGGAAAATCATCGGGAGTACTGTCCTTGAGAAAGGTAAGGTTAGTCTCACCTTCACTCTCCACAGACTCATTTTTCTCAACACACATGTTCTCAAAGTCACTTGGTTTGTTATGTGGACCTGACGAAGATTGAACATCACCTAGATTACCAGAGCTTCCACCAACCCCCCTTTCCAAGGCCTTGTCACATGTAAAGGGAGGAGGGTTCTTTAAAGGGGAACCTAAGGCGTCTTCGAACACCTTTACCAAGACTCTTTTCAAGATTATTCCTTTCATCACGTAGCTTTGCCTCAGAGGGGTATCTAGGAGCTATCCATTTTTCATGAGGGGTGCCACCCCATCTTTCTAAGAAGTGTTGAAGAGTGTAACTAAGATCAGTCTTCATATTGACTATGTAATTATGTAAATATGTAAAGAAGAAGACAAAGATAATAAAATGTATTTTGTTGTACTTGCTTCATGGGTTTCATGATCAATATTTTATTATAGGTTAATATACTTCTTCTTGATGTCTATTAGGTTTTGTCTTCTAGGTATAAATATAATTAAGTGTCATACATATGAAGGATCTAGTCTAGAGAAAATGCTCCACGACCTTGTCAAAGTAGCTCAACAATATGGCTCAAGAATGGTGAAATACTTGATGTAAACACTCTTCAAGATAGCCTACTATATGCTCTACAAGTCAGCTCATATACCTCTCTTAGTTGGCCTATATATAGTGGACATGTACCATCCAATGTGGAAAAAGTCGGAGTCGGGATTATTTCGGCAAGGGTAAAAAAGTTGAAAAAGTCGGCAAAGTCGGGACTTTTTCGAAAAAGTCGGCAAAAAGTCGGCAAAATTAAAAAAATACAAAATTATTCAAAATTTTTCAATTTTTTTAGCATCTAAAGCATCCACAACATCAAATAAATGCATTTCCACATAAACATGTAAAGAAAGCTAATATATAATATGAATATGAAGTCTAGTGCTACATCACATATCAAAATAGTGAATCGAGTCCTGAATCTTGAGTCTCAGTCTCAAGAGTCAAAATATCAACAAAAAATATAATAATGTATATCATGAGTCATCTCCATGTCATAAAGTAAGTCACTAAGATGAAGATCCCCTGCCCCCTTTACGGGAATAGGGAATGGCTTTGCCTTTTCCTCTAGAGGAAGAAGGCTCTACCCCTCGGGATACAAATGGACCCAGTCGTCCTCTAGAAGCAAAAAAAATAGGTGGCCTCTGTGCTCTGCCATTGACGCTGCCACTGCTACTGCCCATCCTAGATGGTGTCACCTCCTCCTCCACATCCTCCTCCTGCTCTGCCTCCTGACTCTGCTCCTCCTCCTCTACCACTGGCTCCTCCTGCTGTGTATCTGCTTCCTCCTCTGGCACTAATGCCTCTGGATCCACATCTAACCAATCAGGGGTCGATTCCATGACCGGCCTCTCAGTCTCGACCCTCCATGCAGCAGTGGTATCAATATTGTCCAATGAAATGGCATCCATATCAGGAGTTTTCTGAATTTGTCTCATCCACAATTGAAGATTGTAGTAGACATACACCATGTCATTGAGACGTTGGGATTCCAATCTGTAAAAGGGTCATAGATTATAAATTAGTACTTGGAAAATTTATATAGTAAAAATAATCAAATTATTTCAAAAATTTAATTTGAAATTTTTTTACCTATTGCGCCTTTTGCTATGTATTTTGTCAAAGACACTCCAATTGCGCTCACACCCAGAGGAACTGCATGTCTGGCTGAGCACTCGGATGGCAAGCTTTTGGAGATGGGGTACTCTACCACCATAGCTTGTCCACCAAGCATCTACAAGTTAAAATAAAAATGATAAGCAAAAATTATGAAGAGACAATGAATTATTAAATTTGAAAGTTGAAAATTGAAACAAACTTAAGCTTACCTGGCATTTTGGTCGTCCTATCCTTAATAGCCATGGCAAAACCAAATGTGCCACCAGCCATCCTATATATTTCCATTTCTTTGGAAATTTCTTCACGTTCTTGCTCAGATACCACCATCCTCTCAACACATGTGAAGAATCCATCCATCACCTCGGCATCAAATCTGAAACCACAGGAGTAAGAAAATGCGGGGTTGAAGTAGATACCTGCAGCATGAATGGGGCGATGGAGGGTATTGTTCCATCGATCATCAATCACTCTCCATATGACCTGTTGTTTCTCTAACCCCTCATCTCCCTTATCTGCATAATAAGCACGAATGGCTTCTTTGGCCCTATCCATGGCCTCATACAAGTAGCCCATTGTGGGCTTCTCTCCATCAACCAACCGAAGAACCCTTACCAAAGGTTCTGAAATGGCACACACCTCCTCTACTCCTGCCCAAAACCCCTGATCATATGAAACAAGTCTGCATATGCCCTCTCCCTCTGGTTTGCGGCTAATAGATAAGTCACGCCAATCCTGTGAAACAAACATGCTCTTCACGTCCCACATAGAATTCAACAGAGACTGAAGAGATATGAAAGTAGTGGCAAAGCGTGTTATCGCGGGACGCACCAACTCTTTATTGTTGGTGAATCTTCTCATCAAGCTAAGCACAGATGCATGATTGTAAATAAATTTTGTTATGCTCTTGGATGATTCAACAATATGTCTCACCATAGGAATCTTACCTATATCCTCCAACATCAAGTCAATACAATGAGCAGCACAAGGTGTCCAAAGCAGGGTAGGATACCTCTCCATAAGCAACCTTCCAGCTGCAACATAATTTGCAGCGTTGTCCGTTATGACTTGGACAACATTCTGTGGGCCTATTTCCTGAATGAAGATGTCCAACAACTCACATAATAAACGCGCATCTTTAATGTGTGCAGATGCGTAAACAGATTTCATAAACATTGTCCCCTTGGGACAACTAACCAAGAAGTTAAGAAGGGTGCTACCCTTTTGGTCAGTCCAACCATCTGACATGACTGTGCATCCAGTGTGTTCCCAAGATGCCCTAAACTCCTCCAGTCTAGCAGTGCAATCATTCTTTTCCTCTTGAAGAAGAGGCCCTCTCAACTGTGCAAAGGTAGGGGCTTTGTACCCCAGGCCAACAACAGCAACAGCATCAAACATAGGTTGGTAGAATGGGTTTGTCTTGGCAATGTTGAAAGGAACATCACTCCATAGAAGACATCTACTCACCAACCTGTCAGCTTCTGCCTTTTCCTTTTTTTTAATTGCTGATTTGATGCCAGGTTGTGCATCGGGTGTCGTTCTAGGGACAAAAAAGGATGAAAAAGCTGAGGGGTTGGAACTGGAAGGTGATGTTGAAGCAGAAGAAGCACTCTCACTTACCCCCAGTCTTGAGCTCCCTACAAGTTGCCTTTTCATTACTGCCCTGGTGTCTTTGCCATCTTCTTTTTCCATCAAGGCTTTAATGGCCTGTCGGATCATTTCTGGACCCGGATTTGGGCAAAGTTCTACATTTTGCCCTGGAATTTGCCCTATATGGCATTTTAATCTGGCAATTCCCCCTGACATATGCTTTCCACACAACTTGCAAGCCAAATACATTCTACCGAGTCCTCCAGTTTCGGGTATAATATCAGGTTCACCATACTGCCAGAAAGGATCCAAAATCCTTGGCATTTTGTTTGAAACTTTTTGATGTTTGAACCTGGGCACAAAACAAAAATTAAAAAAAATATTAAATAATAAAAATTGCCCATCACATAAATTAAAATTTAAAATCACTAAATAGTAGATTGGGCACTAATAATATGGAGTAACTAAACCATGGAGGAGAAATGCTACCATGTTGGTATGCTGTGAGATTGTTGGCATACGTTGAGAGAAGGAAAGTATGTTGTCTATTAAATTTTAATGCTAATATTGCACTGTGCCTAGAGGTATATGTTGTTGTTTTAGTCTAGAATGATTGAACTCTCTGATTTAAGCAACCTCTTCTTTGCCAAAATGTGCAGGCTTCTGGAATTTTTATGAAACCATGACAATTACCTGAAGAACTGAAAATGAAAATTGATATATATAATTATTATAATATTTGCAATCGAATAAAAAATGTTCTGTCTGGACTCTGGAGTCTGGACTCTGTAATATTTATTGTTCAAAGTCAATTTTCTCAACTTTTAATAAGGTGATATGATTTTTCCATTTGGCACAAATAAACTTTGTATGATAGTTGAGTGTAGGGGATTAAATAGACAGTGGACACATCATCACAGGTATATTCCAAAACTAAAAAGTTAAAAACATTTACTATCTGATTTATCTTACACGTAACTATCTTTTTTTTAAAGAATTTAAGTCCTTAAGGTCGTTTTTTGCAAAGAGAAACCAAACAGGATGAAAGGAGGTCGAGACTCGAAAGTTGAAACTTGAAACCCCATAATTATTAATAACACATATTTTAATTTTTATCTTCTTTCTTACGAATTTGTTGGGCATAGATAAGGTTCTTTCAAGAAATATGACAACTTGTGATGATGTTTTGAGTCTGTATAAAATTATAAATTTTAAAAAAAATCATGTTATGTATATATAATATATATTATATATATCCGATTTATCATTTTACAGTCAACGATTCAGACGCCAGAGATTTTCGAAATTCGTGGCCAGCTTGTGACATAGTCTACTGTTTGAGGGATTTTAATTTTTAATATTTATAACAGTGAAGGGGAATCGGGATTGCAATCGTTTTGCTGTATAGAGTTGACGGGAAAAGAAGTTGGAACCTCTATAGCTGTAGACAGTAAACGAAAATGGCAAGCCGCAGATGTTTTGACTTACCTGGCGGTGGCAGCAGCAATTTGCAAACCCTGGCGGCGGCACAACTCCACAGTGCAAACCCTGGCGGCGGCACAACTCCACAGTGCAAACCCTGGCGGCGGCACAACTTTCCGGTGATTGCAATCCGATTTCTCAAAGTTCAAACCCTCCAGCTCGAGTCTCTAATCCACAGAACTTAAACCACGCGGGCGGGCGGACATTCCACTGCACAGTGATAAATGACGCGGGCGGGCGGACATCCGACAAAGAAAACAAAATAAAACCCAAAAAAAACGAAATTTCCGCCATTTATAATCACATTGACGATTTTTTTGGATCGATTCGGGAAATAATCGGGCATATAACGAAAAAATCGGGAATTTTTCAAATTTCAAAAATTCGGGAAAAAATCGGCCGATTTAATCGGCGTCTTGAAAAAATCGGGACTTTTTGAAAAAGTCGCGATTTTTTCGGGACTTTTTCCACACTGGTACCATCACACCCTTTCATTGATCAGGTCGGCTTATTTATAGGCTCAGAAGGACAGGAAACTGCGGATCTCTTTGAGGTAAATTGCGAATAGTCTGAAGCTGATTGCGGACTATTCTGTGGGAGAAAATTGCGGATGGTCTGAAGCTGATTGCGGACTGTTCTGTGGGAGAAAATTGCGGATGGTCTAAAGCTGATTGCGGACTGTTCTGTGGAAGAAATATGAGGTGAAACATAGCATAAAGAAATCTGTCATAGTTGTGAAGTCAAGATAGTGTTAAAGTACAAAGTGCGGATATGTTCTTGGGTTCTATTTTTGAAGTTGTTGATGCAAATTAATGAGAAGAGATTGCGGTCTAAAGTGCAGTCAAGTCTGCGATGTAAATATATGCACTCAAAGTAGAATAGAGTCTGTCACCTATACGTTTGTCACCTATGAGTGGAATGATCGTATCTGCAATAACTGCGTATACAAGAAGAAGTGTTTGAAGATCAAATTCAAAGAAAAAGGGAAGAAGCCCATGACTCAGATATGAGGGAAAAACCTAATGCAAAGAAATCTAAGAAATAAGAAGCGAGGGATCTCTACTATGATTGAGATCATCTTCTCCTTTAAGTGATTTCTGTTGGTTGTAAAATAGTATGATAGGGAGCAATGTATATTGATGGCATCTTGATAAAAGCATGGTAGGAGCTCTTGGTGAAACAACTCCGGGAAAATCTCTCTGATAACATTACTGATGTATGGCAATCATCAAGATCAAGGGTCATGATGGAAACTAGTGTTCACATTTTCTAATGGAGTTCTCTATGAATTCACTGATTAGAAAGAAAGCAAAATGGTTTCATCAAGAATTCTATGCTACAAAATTCTGGGATGTGATGACATATTGATGAAGCAGGTCAAGGGAATGAAGCTCTTCATTCTAGTGAAATTGCTACAGGATGACTCAAAGGAAAAAGGTATGAGGTATATATATGTATATGCTGACAATGGATGTTGTGAACTCATGTCATATGGTTGCAGGTAATGTTCTTCTATATTTAGAAGTATGATCCATGAAGGAGGATCTCTCTCGATGCACTGACATATGAACAAGGAACTGTAAATTAGAAGTTCCTGGAAATGAAGATGTGCATAAAGGAAGAGATCATGAAGTGCAACCATGTCAAGAGGCAGTTATCATCCAGAAGCCAAGAAGATGTGACTAGAATATCTCCTAGGAGGATATGTAGACTCTGATAGAAGTCTGGTAAAGAAGAAGACCACAAAACATATCATTAGGAGATATGTCAATCTGAATAAAGGATGTTGATGCCTACACGAAGATGTCATGGTGAAAGATCATCACTGAGATAACTTTTATTTTAAAAGTTCATATGTATATGTTTATTTGGATGAATTTGTGCAAAGATGCTAATCATGAGAAAGGATGTATGATCCTTGGAGATGATTCGAAAGAAAGCATCATAGCATATAAGGTGGACCTGATAAGAAAGACAAATGAATCACTTTCCAGTGGATGACATGACTCATGAATGAAAGTGATGGATAATCTGTTCCCTATGGAGCTAAAGTTGAAGATTCCTCAAAGATCGAAATCCATGACATCGAGGGGAGGAATTCTTCATGAGCAGGTGGGTGTCTCACCATTGCTACTGCAGGTCCCTTATTGAAAGGGAGCCTGGTGATCAATTCCTTACTTGGAAGAAACAGGGTAATTCGTAAGAATAAGCTTAGGTACATTCCTTATACAGGAATGAATACATTCCCTTGTGGAATAGATCTTCCCAGGATGAGAGGGAGAGATAGACATATCATTTTGGTCTTCACTTGGGAAGACAGAATGGAGGATTCGGTAATCATCTGGCATTCGATACTCTTTGAGAATGTATTAGGGCATTCAAGATAAGAGTAGTCGGGGACCGATATTCTTTGAGGGCTAGCTAACCAAGAAAAGAGTAGTCCAAAAAGGTGATACTTTGGGAACACCCGGGTGGAGTATGTACCTTGGAGAGACAATGACTATGGTGTCTATAAGTCAAGTGTCTCGCCAACATTGTAGCCCATTGTCTCGTTGAGAGATGGGGCTGTTAGTCAAGGCCTTGCACTAGGACAATGTTGGTTGATATGATGTTATACAGATGCGATTACCAATCTGATTCTTCTTATGAGATTCTTCAGTTTGAAAGTGACCATGTACCTGTATGAGTACCTCCCTAGTTAAGAGGGAGTGTTGAAAAGTGTAACTAGGATCAGTCTTCATATTGACTATGTAATTATGTATTTATGTAAAGAAGAAGACAAAGATAATAAAATGTATTTTGTTGTACTTGCTTCATGGGTTTCATGAGCAAGATTTTATTATAGGTTAATAGACTTCTTCTTGATGTCTATTAGGATTTTGTCTTCCAAGTATAAATATAATTAAATGTCATACATATGAAGGATCTAGTCTAGAGAAAATGTTTCAAGACCTTGTCAAAGTAGCTCAACAATATGGCTCAAGAATGCTGAAATACTTGATGTAAATACTCTTCAAGACATCCTACTATACGCTCTGTTGTCGCACAGATTGTTCAGGGCACCGCGACAACGGTTCAGACTGGGGGCTGTCACTCTTATCCCCAATCTCTCTCTTTAAACTGTCTCCTTGCAAGTTAGGGGAGGTAGACCCTATTATGAATGAGGATGACAAATCCAGGAGACACAGCTAAAACATCAAATACTTATAAAATGAACGAGATTTCACAGATCTAGATTAGATATCACGCTTAAGACCAGTGCCTTATGGAGTCAAACAGAATCCCGTTATGCAATTATAAACCAGTAATTGATGACTAACTGCTGCTTATTAAAACATGAGGGCACCGCGACAACGGTTCAGACTGGGGGCTGTCACTCTTATCCCCAATCTCTCTCTTTAAACTGTCTCCTTGCAAGTTAGGGGAGGTAGACCCTATTATGAATGAGGATGACAAATCCAGGAGACACAGCTAAAACATCAAATACTTATAAAATGAACGAGATTTCACAGATCTAGATTAGATATCACGCTTAAGACCAGTGCCTTATGGAGTCAAACAGAATCCCGTTATGCAATTATAAACCAGTAATTGATGACTAACTGTTGCTTATTAAAACATGATTGATTAATGATATTCAATTGAAAAACACCACAACCATGAATGAAAATGCCAGATGTTTGAAAGATTTCCAGATTTATGATGCTTCAATTAATTTCAATCCAGAAAGTGTCTCTATAGTCAAAACTTAGATAAAAAAAATTTAAGTCTCAGTTGACCACAGAAAATTTGAAATTTTTTTTTTTTTTTAATATTTTTGTATTTTCTATTTTTTTTGGATTTTAAAATATTTATATTTTTTATTATTTTTTTTTTTAAATTTAAAATAAATCTAAATCTAAATAAAAATTTAGAAGCCTAAAGTTAAATCTAAAAATCAAAATCTAACTAAAAATTTAAAATCTAAAGCTAAGGTTAGACTATACGAATTTAAAATCTAAACTAAAATTAACTTAAGTTTCAAAAAAAAAAACTAAGACTAAGTTAAAATCGAACCAAAGTTAAATTAAAAAAAATCTAAACAGAAATCCATCACTACTCGACCCTTATTAAAATTTAGATCTAAAAAATAAAAATTAAATGCTTCCCTAACTAAAGCACTACAAAAAAAAAAATACTTAAATCTAAATCTAACAACGAAAATAAAAATCGAACTGACTAGCGACTAAAATGAAACTTTAAAATAACACTGAAAACTTCCAAAAAACGAATGCGTTCAAATTTCTATGTGTGTTTTTCTTTGTCGTTTTGCAGATCGACCGGGCGAATGGCAGAGACGGCGTCAAGACTGGAGGTCGAGGGTTTTCTTATTTTTTATTTTGAATGTGTTTATCGTTTGCAGCTTCTGCAGGTCGGAGCTTGGACGCGGACAGAGGAAAAGGAGTCGATGGCACAGCTGAGGTCGATGGACGGAGAGGATATACGTACGCGTGAAGTTTTGGGGGTTCGAATGGCAAAAGTGGGAGGGGTCTCGATGCAGCAGGTTTAATACAAGAATAAAGAGACCACCACAGCGTGAAGATGGACGTGAGGAATGGAGCAGATTGTCGGCAAATGAGAAACGATGGCAGGTGGCACAGCAGGCAGAGGAAAAGGCTGTCGGATTGGACAGAGCGTGGAGAGGTTACAAAAAAGGCTAAGGAAAGTTGACCATAGTGGAGGATAATAGGAGAAAACGATTTGCAGTTTAGATGTGTAGATGGATAGCGGAAAGAAACAAGGCAGCCAATAAACCCAGAAATCTCTGATCTCATATACTCCTTTAATCTCAGACTCTTATGATCCCTTAAATCAAATAATGTCCAGGTTTGCCCACAGTAGGGATTCGAGGCCAGATCTGGCCTTTGGAGGCTAGATCTGCCTTAGATCCTAAAAAAAATTTGATTTTGAACCTGCAACCTGCAACAATCAGTCAGATCTGAAGACACACACCAAGAAACAATTAAACCCTCACAGATAAATTACAAATTTACACTAATTTACAAATTTAAAACCCTCATGGTTAGATCTGAAATCCATTTTAGCACAATTTTCAGAGATTAAGATTTTGATGAGAGGCACAAGCCTTAGAAGACCCTGCAAAACCCAAATATCGTAAGATAGACCCGAAATTTAACAAATAAAGAGCTTATCAGATTTATGTTTATTGGGAGTCAGCTGGTCCAACCGAAGACTTCCCTAGACGCCCAATTTTCAAAAAAAAATTCCCTGCACACTTAGATCCAGACCTTAGATTGATAAAGATTTAAGAAAACAACATGAGACCCTTAGAAAAATCAGAATGTTATTTTATAAACCCAGAAAACTGCATAAGATACCTATATGCAGATTAATCCATGAAGGCCATCAACCATAAAATACAAGAAACAAAGTAGCAGAGTTCAAAGACAATTCACCACATAGATCTGAGAAGGAACATCCAAATTTGTAACCCCAAAGTCTTTAGCTTTATTCCTCAAAAAGTTTACAAGAGCTTCTAAGAGCAAGTGCACGATCCTGAGATCGGATGCCTCAAAAATGACAAAGACTTCTAAATTTATAGGACTAGATCTCTAACGGCTAGTTTGGATGATCCTCGTCAAAATAATCTCAACCGTCCAAAAGATTTAATTATCTTTTAATCCGGAAAGTTGAAATTAAAATTTTGGGGAAAAACGAATTTATCATTTAATTCAACTTTAATTAACTCAAAAATATTATTTTTGAGTTAATTACCCCAAAATTTTGACCTTGACTTAACCACCAAGGCCCAAGGGTCCAATATTTCTTAAAATTCGCAATATTCCCTTGGCCTAGGGCTTTCACAATCATTTTCCAAGGACCAACAAATTTTGTCTTTAAAGATTTAATCCTAATTTAGAACCCTAAATTAATTAAATTTCTGGTTTAGGATTTTATTAATTAATTGACCAGAAAATTTAATTAATTGACTAAGAGGGGATTATAATTATTTTTCCAACCCTCTTTTACATGAGATAATACATTTACATACATAAAGGGGGAAAACCCATTCATATAGACCCTCAAATAAATACCCAATTCTGTGACTCAAAATATGATCTAGTAGACCAAGTAGTTCAAACTACTTTTACAAGGACTCGATAGAACACTAGGACTCACTTAGCATGCTGATGACAAAATCCATCCTAGCTTTGGGGTGAGGCTGGAGGGAAAAACTCTGCCGATCATTTTTGTGAATCAGTGAGACAAAAAACCTCCTAGGATAGAGATCATCAGCAACATACTAGGCTTACCTAGGTTGTTACATACATGGACGGTCCTACTTAGATCATTTACATCATAAAATGCAGAATGGGTTTACATCATTTATAACAATGTCAACTGTCGATGAAATCTGGATGATGGAATCTGAATGGCGCAACCATGTCGAACATGACGAATCCCATTTGAAAAAATGGGGGTGTACTGCTATGGGGTAGTTGACGAAGTGTGGTCAACATCTGGCTCTACTTGGGGACACGTTGCTTCGTTGAAGGACTGTGAGAATCCAGAATCTGCATCCAAGCAACACACAAGATTACATAAGTAGCGTCCATCCAAATATCATCATATAACATTAAGCTCATGAAAAATAGAAGCTCTTCTTTTATTTATTATTCTACTTAACATGAAAAGTAAATTTACTCTAACTGCAAAATGAAATGCTGAAATAACAAGGAGTAGAGTTAGAAATACGATACAAAGGATGCCCTGTGGCATCAGATGTGCTCAATATAGTGTATGCTGAGCATTTGCCTGCTTTCAGGCAAGTCTGTGGGCTGCTTTTCAGATGTGCCATGGCCGATCTTGCATAATGTAGGACTCTGTCTTATCCGAATGTCAAGTTGCTCTCGACCATCAGACGAATCAAACCGCTTACTTTTTCCTTTCTTTTTCTTTCTCTTCGTCTGAGTGGGTTGTGATGTCAGCAATGAGACTACTGTAGATTTCTTGTCCTTATCTTGAAAATCCTTGTACAAAACCTCTGATGAACCTGGAATGTGACCAATCTTATTCTGAATATACTCTGTTAAAGGTGACACATAAGCTTGGTCTTTCTCAACATCCTTTGTAGCCATAGTTAACTCTTCCTTAATGGGAAAAGTGACCTCCATGTGATGAGATGGAAACTGCTTCAGCAAACTGGGAGGCCCATCATCTGTTGACAAATCTGACCTGGTTTGGAAATCTTGCATGTGTGATTGTTCCATTTTTTCCAACTTCTTCTGTATGGAACTCATCTCCCTGGAATGCCTTTCTTCAATAGTTGACAAATTGTGTTGAAGAGACATCTGATTAGAATGATTAACTTCCATAATTTTTAACCTGTTTTCCATGACATTTATTTCCTGTGCATGACTTTCTTCTAAGGTATTTATCTGATTCTGAAGATTGATCTGGTTAGCTTCCATGTTTTGAATCATTTTATCATTATCCGCTTTCATGGCCATGAAGAAATTTTGCATACAGTTCATCTCTTTCTCATGATTTGTTTTCATGATCGTCATTTCCTTGATATGTTTTTCTTCTAAGGCCCATAACTTACACTGCATAGAACCAATTTCCCTGGCATGATCCGCTATTATTTTTTCTTGATAAAGTTCCATATTCTTAATGATTTGAGCCTGGTTGGCCTCCATATTCTTGATTACCTGAGCTTGATTTAGCTGTATGTCCTTAACCATCTGAATCAATTCGCTAACAAGATTCTTATCGTTATCAACACTGGTTTGACAATTTGTTTTTGTTTCACCACTATCATGGGTTTGTGCTGTCATGATACAAGTGGATTCATCCTGAGAATTGTCTGGAGATCTCCTGCTAATAGCTGAGTCTTCTACAAGATCAATTTCACTATCTGAGTCATCTTGTTTTATATATTTATCTGTAAAAGCATTGATGATATCTTCTAAACAATACTCTTCAGGGAAATTTCGAAACCAATCAATAGCATCACCTTTTAAAGAATAGCCAAAGACACGTATCTTGACATCTTCATGATTATATTGTGAAGGACGACAATATTTATGTATAAAAAGGTTGACCATCCTTAGATGTAATAGAGCAGTGCCTGGATCACCACCTGAGAAAAAAGGCAATTTTGAAGTGGCCTCTTCCGGCATGTCATGAAAGGTGTCATCCATGATGACCTGCTTAAAATTTAAGAAATAGATCCGTGTTCAAGAATAGTCAAAGAGTCCTCAAGAAGTGAACTTCCTAGCAGGAACTCTTGTAAGAAATGAAAGAAATGGAGTCGCCACTTGAACATGAAACTAATTCTAAAAATAGAAGAAGTAATCGAGAGATAGCAAATGGATATCAGGGAAGGATTCTTGTCTGGGAGTAATAAAATGAATAAGTGGAGTCGCCACCCAAACAAGAAGCCAGCCAAAATGTCCAGGTGCTAAAGATACGATGATGAAATGATTAGAGATATGACGAAAGATAAGACGATGAAAATATAAGAGGAGATAAAAAGACGCCAAAGAAAGTAATCCCTTGTGACAGGTGATGAATGACGATGAAAGATCAGAAGATTATAAAATGTCGTTAAGACCAAGGACAGAAAAAACTCTGTCCCCAGCAACGGCGCAAAAAATGTTGTCGCACAGATTGTTCAGGGCACCGCGACAACGGTTCAGACTGGGGGCTGTCACTCTTATCCCCAATCTCTCTCTTTAAACTGTCACCTTGCAAGTTAAGGGAGGTAGACCCTATTATGAATGAGGATGACAAATCCAGGAGACACAGCTAAAACATCAAATACTTATAAAATGAACGAGATTTCACAGATCTAGATTAGATATCACGCTTAAGACCAGTGCCTTATGGAGTCAAACAGAATCATGTTATGCAATTATAAACCAGTAATTGATGACTAACTGCTGCTTATTAAAACATGATTGATTAATGATATTCAATTGAAAAACACCACAACCATGAATGAAAATGCCAGATGTTTGAAAGATTTCCAGATTTATGATGCTTCAATTAATTTTGATCCAGAAAGTGTCTCTATAGTCAAAACTTAGATAAAAAAAATATAAGTCTCAGTTGACCACAGAAAATTTGAAATTTTTTTTTTTTTTTTTTATATTTTTCTATTTTCTATTTTTTTTGGATTTTAAAATATTTATATTTCTTATTATTTTTTTTTAAATTTAAAATAAATCTAAATCTAAATAAAAATTTAAAAGCCTAAAGTTAAATCTAAAAATCAAAATCTAACTAAAAATTTAAAATCTAAAGCTAAGGTTAGACTATACGAATTTAAAATCTAAACTAAAATTAACTTAAGTTTCAAAAAAAAAAACTAAGACTAAGTTAAAATCGAACCAAAGTTAAATTAAAAAAAATCTAAACAGAAATCTATCACTACCCGACCCTTATTAAAATTTCGATCTAAAAAATAAAAATTAAATGCTACCCTAACTAAAGCACTACAAAAAAAAAAAATACTTAAATCTAAATCTAACAACGAAAATAAAAATCGAACTAACTAGCGACTAAAATGAAACTTTAAAATAACACTGAAAACTTCCAAAAAACGAATGCGTTCAAATTTATGTGTGTGTTTTTCTTTGTCGTTTTGCAGATCGACCGGGCGGATGGCAGAGACGGCGTCAAGACTGGAGGTCGAGGGTTTTCTTATTTTTTATTTTGAATGCGTTTATTGTTTGCAGCTTCTGCAAGTCGGAGCTTGGACGCAGACAGAGGAAAAGGAGTCGATGGCACAGCTGAGGTCGATGGACGGAGAGGATATACGTACGCGTGAAGTTTTGGGGGTTCGAATGGCAAAAGTGGGAGGGGTCTCGATGCAGCAGGTTTAATACAAGAATAAAGAGACCACCACAGCGTGAAGATGGACGTGAGGAATGGAGCAGATTGTCGGCAAATGAGAAACGATGGCAGGTGGCACAGCAGGCAGAGGAAAAGGCTGTCGGATTGGACAGAGCGTGGAGAGGTTACAAAAAAGGCTAAGGAAAGTTGACCACAGTGGAGGATAATAGGAGAAAACGATTTGCAGTTTAGATGTGTAGATGGATAGCGGAAAGAAACAAGGCAGCCAATAAACCCAGAAATCTCTGATCTCATATACTCCTTTAATCTCAAACTCTTATGATCCCTTAAATCAAATAATGTCCAGGTTTGCCCACAGTAGGGATTCGAGGCCAGATCTGGCCTTTGGAGGCTAGATCTGCCTTAGATCCTAAAAAAATTTTGATTTTGAACCTGCAACCTGCAACAATCAGTCAGATCTGAAGACACACACCAAGAAACAATTAAACCCTCATAGATAAATTACAAATTTACACTAATTTACAAATTTAAAACCCTCATGGTTAGATCTGAAATCCATTTTAGCACAATTTTCAGAGATTAAGATTTTGATGAGAGGCACAAGCCTTAGAAGACCCTGCAAAACCCAAATATCGTAAGATAGACCCGAAATTTAACAAATAAAGAGCTTATCAGATTTATGTTTAATGGGAGTCGGCTGGTCCAACCGAAGACTTCCCCAGACGCCCAATTTTCAAAAAAAAATTCCCTGCACACTTAGTTCCAGACCTTAGATTGATAGGGATTTAAGAAAACAACATGAGACCCTTAGAAAAATCAGAATGTTATTTTATAAACCCAGAAAACTGCATAAGATACCTATATGCAGATTAATCCATGAAGGCCATCAACCATAAAATACCAGAAACAAAGTAGCAGAGTTCAGAGACAATTCACCACATAGATCTGAGAAGGAACATCCAGATTTGTAACCCCAAAGTCTTTAGCTTTATTCCTCAAAAAGTTTACAAGAGCTTCTAAGAGCAAGTGCACGATCCTGAGATCAGATGCCTCAAAAATGACAAAGACTTCTAAATTTATAGGACTAGATCTCTAACGGCTAGTTTGGATGATCCTCGTCAAAATAATCTCAACCGTCCAAAAGATTTAATTATCTTTTAATCCGGAACGTTGAAATTAAAATTTTGGGGAAAAAACGAATTTATCATTTAATTCAATTTTAATTAACTCAAAAATACTATTTTTTGAGTTAATTACCCCAAAGTTTTGACCTTGACTTAACCACCAAGGTCCAAGGGTCCAATATTTCTTAAAATTCTCAATATTCCCTTGGCTTGGGGCTGTCAAAATCATTTTCCAAGGACCAACAAATTTTTCCTTTAAAGATTTAATCCTAATTTAGGACCCTAAATTAATTAAATTTCTGGTTTAGGATTTTATTAATTAATTGACCAGAAAATTTAATTAATTGACTACGAGGGGATTATAATTATTTTTCCAACCCTCTTTTACATGAGATAATACATTTACATACATAAAGGGGGAAAACCCATTCATATAGACCCTCAAATAATACCCAATTCTGTGACTCAAAATATGATCTAGTAGACCAAGTAGTTCAAACTACTTTTACAAGGACTCGATAGAACACTAGGACTCACTTAGCATGCTGATGACAAAATCCATCCTAGCTTTGGGGTGAGGCTGGAGGGAAAAACTCTGCCGATCACTTTCGTGAATCAGTGAGACAAAAAACCTCCTAGGATAGAGATCATCAACAACATACTAGGCTTACCTAGGTTGTTACATACATTGACAGTCTTACTTAGATCATTTACATCATTACATGCAGAATGGGTTTACATCATTTATAACAATGTCAACTGTCGATGAAATCTGGATGATGGAATCTGAATGGCGCAACCATGTCGATCATGACGAATCCCATTTGAAAAAATGGGGGTGTACTGCTATGGGGTCGTTGACAAAGTGCGGTCAACACGCTCTACAAGTCAGCTCATATACCTCTCCTAGTCGGCCTATATACAGTGCACATGAACCATCACACCCTTTCATTGGTCAGGTTGACTTATTTATAGGCTCAAACTACTATATATACCCCACTGTACTGTGCAAAAAATAGAAGGACAGGAAACTGC
Organism: Pinus albicaulis; assembly: GCA_034641835.2. Lineage (NCBI taxonomy): Eukaryota > Viridiplantae > Streptophyta > Pinopsida > Pinales > Pinaceae > Pinus > Pinus albicaulis. The sequence goes on from CM076573.1 coordinate 800,619,371, forward strand.
AGATCTCTATGAGGTAAATCGCAGATAATCTGAAGCTGATTGCGGACTGTTCTGTGGGAGAAAACTGTGGATGGTCTGAAGCTAATTGCGGATTGTTCTGTGGGAGAAAATTATGGATGGTTTGAAGCTGATTGCGAATTGCTCTGTGGAAGAAAATTACGGATAGTCTGAAGTTGATTGCAAACTGTTCTGTGGAAGAAATCTGAGGTGAAACATAGAATAAAGAAATATGTCATAGTTGCAAAGTCAAGACAGTGTTAAAGTACAAAGTGCAGATATATTCTTGGGTTCTGTGTTTGAAGCTGTTGATGCGGATTAATAAGAAGAGATTGTGGTCTAAAGTGCAGTAAGTTTGTGATGTAAATATATGCACTCAAAGTGGAATAGAGTCTGTCACCTATGAGTGGAATGATTGTATCTCCAATAACTGCATATACAAGAAGAAGAGTTTGAAGATAAAATTCAGAGACCGAGTTTTCTTGTGGTGGAGCAAGTCAGTGCAAGTTGGTGCAGAAAAGAAAGATCAATATTGGAGGAAGATTTAGAAAGCAGTGACAAGGTCTTGGAGGCATTCATAGGTCAGGATCTAAGTCTTGGTCATGGTACTTGTCATTTGAAGATCTATAAGAAGAATTTCTCATGGGTTTTCCTCTCCAATAGGGGGAGGTTTTGCCCTGGCTCGAAGAGCCTAACTTTGTGTCTTTTGCATTTTGGTAATTGACTTGATGAAAGACTAATAAGCTAAGCAAGAGAAGACATAAGTAACTCAAGTAAGCTCACAAGTAATTATCAAGAAGAGAATTTGAATTAATCTCCAACCCTCAAAGTTCTCAACAAGAAGACATCTTCAAAATATTCATAATCAGTGGAAATCTCATGGGGGAGGCTATCATACCAATCTTTAGCTTGGCCTAAAAATGATAAGGCCAACAATCTCATGATTGTGTCCTCATTTTCAATCCCTGACAGGGCTAAAGCCCAAGAGAATTCATCAAGATGGACATTGGGATCTTGATTAGGACTTCGTTTGAATTTAGGCATCCAACCTCTCATCCATTTCTTGATTTCGGGGGGGGTGCTTTAAAACTTCTTCAGTGCTAAGGCTATCATAGGGAGAAGGAGGGGTATCGAAATGGTCCATTTCTCGAGATTTTTATACATTATAATTGAAAATGGAGTTGCCAGGGCGAATGTAGGCGTAGATGCTTGCTTCACCCTACAAGCATTAACTTTGAAGTTGAATGAAGAACCAGGGTTGTGTTCTTCTAATGGAGACGCCAATAATAATATGTCAATATGTCGTATGGGGAACAAAACACATGTTTCGTGTCCTCTGCAATGGCGCCATAAATGTTACCACTCAAACCAAAAGGGGGCCAAAAAGGGACTTCTAAGAGGGCAACTGTTAGGTCAAGGACAACGATGGAGACTTAACCCACTGTCACCACAACTAAGACTCCTTGCTCTTTACAGACTTTCATCGATGGGAGGAGACCCAATATTTAGGAAGTCACTTATAAAGGGTGGATCAACAAATAGATATGAAGTGACCTTAAAGACCCCTTTCCCTAGAATAGGATTAAGAATGGAGCTTGTTTGCTCTTTAAGCAAGGTACAAGACTTTCTACGAAAGGAGGTGAGGACTTGAGGGTTAGGTTGAAGGAATATGACTTGAGGAGTTTCCCAATCCCTAAAATCCTTAAAGAACTTGGACTCCCCAGTTGTCCTTGATGAGTCGTCTTTGATAAGAAATGGGACCACATGGGCCAAGTGGACCCAACCTAGGTTAAGTGGAGGGAGTTTGGCAACCGACGATAATCTTAACCTAAACAAGGGAAGGGAAAGGATTAAAACAGGATTTTTCACTTAAAGATGTTAAATTGATCCTATGAGGCGCTAGCCTTGGGAAAACTAGGGTAAAGTTTGATCTTAGGCCTAGGGCTTGGGATATCTTGCAATCCCGTCGTCGGAATCTCTTCAAATTTGGAGGAGACCTTGAGGACACGTCAGCACTGTAGGGGTCAGGAGATCGAAGTTTTTCTAGGGCCACTTTGTTGGGAAATTGATGCCCTAGGTGACCCATTGTGGCTAGACCTAGAAGAGAGAGGAAAAGGTGAAGAAATATGGTTTAAAGTGACCATCTTTTGATGGATCAATGCCTAATTCCTCTTGGGGATATGGAGTCAAGGAGAACTATGAAGATGGATTTCATTTCTTGTTCAAGGAGGCTCTCAAAGTAAACTCCTTCCAATGTTAAGGGAAAGAGAGGAAAAGTGACCTTAAAAGTGTTTATACTTCGTTACAAACGGAGAAGGCTTATCGAGATAACTTCGATCTCTAGGACAATTCATTCATCAAATATGGCCCATACATAGAGACAAGCTAAATAGAAACATAATTCCACATTGATGTCGTAAATGCATGCAACAATTAGCCCTAAAATAGCGAAAATCGCATGATCAATGTATGCAACAAAATAAAAGAAAATAGCATCAAAATTGTACTTACATGTAAGAAAATATATCCAACCATCAACACATTTGCAATATAAGAAGCTTCAAGATAAGAAGACCCAATCCACACATCAAAATTCATCCATGATCCAAAAATATCCTCCAAGGAAAAATGTGAAGTTCTCAAGAGAGAGAATGATCCAAGTCAAGTGATGATACAAAATGAATTCATCCAACTCCTATTTATACACTCATTAGGAATTTGAATTACCTATTGGGCCTACATTAGCCCCTAAAATAAAATAATGTACAAATTAACTAACTTTTGGTGACAAGCCCACCAAACTAGCTCACAAATAGAATAATAAGCCTGTCAAGAGGTCAAATAATAATATATGCATGTCGTAGGGCCCTCCAAGAGGCCTGATGAGGTCCATAATCGCCATAATGATGAATAGGATCCTCCAAAGTGATGGACAAGGGGGTGGCCCCTTGTTCTTCAAAAATAAACCTGTGGTGTTCACAGTGGGTGTGGGAGCACACCGATGACTTCATGGGTCTCTAAATGATACGAAGATGCCTATAGAGCATCTATAAAGGCTCGGATGATGGAATAAATGATGCCATGTCAACGTACCAATCCTGGGACACCTGCCAAGTGTGTGGTGCGCCTGTGGGGCCAGCTGGCCATAGTGTACCAAATACATCTTCCTCGTCCAAAAGGTGGATCTCAAGCAATCTCTAAGCATCTCTGGGGATCCATGGAATATTGTCTACTATTGTGGAGGCCCATGGCTCTCTACACACACCCTATATGTACCAATGTAGCCCTCTGGAGGGTTAGGACCCCATATAGGGAGACCAAACCCAAAATGGACACCATCTGCAATATTGCATAAGATCCAATGCGTCGCCTAGCCTTGCAACACAATAAGTCATCAAAGTAATCGAGTAAAAGTGCTTACAAACCATGGACAACAAGTGGACACTTCATAATGCCATGTCGCATGCCCTTCCATAGTGGGCTTTGGTATGTGTTAATGTCTCCAAGATCCAAAGGGGGTTGGCCAAGTACCTTATTAGGTGATTTCTAACTTTAGAGGGGATAGTATGTCCAAGGTACATCCCTCAAATGGTGGTGGCATGTGATAAAGAGGTGAAATGGAATAGGGAATGAGAGGGACAATCCTGAGCCACATATCGGGGCACAAGGGCAGCTAGAAGAAGGGAAGCCCATACCTAGGTATATAAGGTGTAGGAGGGAGAAATCGTGGTAGATGAGGTGCCCCAGCCTTGATTTTTCCACCCTTCTTTATATGCCTTTTGCCTTATATGATTTTTCTTTGATTAACTGCTCGAGGCTCAAAGAACAAGAGCATGATGTGTAAGATATAGCAATGATTACCCCCTTTTTGGTAGGGTGGTTCATTTCCCTCCAGGGGTTGGGACAATCATGGGTTCCTGAATGATAAAGGAGGCTCATCTAGGGCCTATGGAACCAGGGTGATGGCCATGGGTATGGGGTACAGCTCATGCATTGGATTTTGCCTGCGTGCTAATTATGTTTGTCCCGACTATCTTTTGCATCTTGTGCTACATTTTCCTGTTGAATGTGGCCATTTATGCTTTTAATTTTCTTTTCAGCTACTTCAACCTTCGGGGCATCATTACAAGCCTAACCCAAGGAGGGGGAAAGGTGATCGAGAGGCTAACACTATGTGGACGCAGTGAGGAAATGTGGACCCAAGTGGGAGATATGACGAATGGGGTTATAGTGAGTGGAAGGGGAGTGGCATATGTGGACAATGGAGCGGGACCACACAACCAAAGTCGAGATTTCCCAGGTAGTACCACCCTAAAACCAAATGGTCAGTAAAGGAGATCCCACGGGAATAAAATCCAAGGGTAACATCCACGAGAGGCCAATGGGACATAAGCACAAACTAAGCCCACTCTTTCTGCCGAATCCCCCCATCAATCCATACCCAGAAGTGTCCATGATAAGTAAACCCAACACTCAATTTACCAAATGACAAAACATATCTTTAGGTTCGGGAGACCCACCTTCAAACATACGATTAATACAGATGGGTAAGACACCACATGGTTGGCTCAGGTGGCGGAGAAATGGCACAATGAGCTAGTTGAGGGCTGTAAGGTGTTGTTGGATGCTGGCTGAGGACCATCATGGAGAAAAAAAAATTCTCCTAGGGATATCACGCACGAAGTGGTGGGTAACAGGGCTGCTGACAAGTGTGACATCATACTTCAAAGATCATGAACACAATACTTCTATCAAGTCAATTCATCAAGCTAGGGCATTCAATTTTACCATATGCCATAGTTACTAATAATATCAAAAACATAACCATGGTTAATGAAGGATCTAGAATGTCAATCTCATAGTATTACTTCTATCATCATAGTTACCATGCTTATCATGATCAATAGGATCAAGTCAGGTCATTCAATAAAACTTTACCAAAACAACAAGAGTGTCAACCCTTTTTCCATACTTTCATCATGCTCATCACAAGCATTATTAATACATTTGTATATAGAAATCAATGAGGTAACCTTCTATATGAGATCCATCATTTCTTATAATGAAAGATACATGCCAAATATTAAGTTACTAGCGTCAATGTGTTAGCCTTCTTCACAGGATCAGGATATCCAAAAACAATAGATGGTAACCAAACATCAAGTTATACCACTATATCAAGGATCAACATTAAGTAGCCTCATAGAATTTAAGAAGTTTTTTATGTGTAATATCCCCAAATGGGATATTTTACTAAATTTGCGGAAAATTGAAATCACACTAACCCAGCATTTTACCATAAAATTACCGAATTAATATACAAAAGATTGCCATGTAAAATTAAACATATAAGCACTGCAATCCATTAACACATCGAATAGGAAGAATCTCAGCATTTTTATTATAAATAATAATTGGGGTTACAAATACATCTGACCCAAAAGAGCTGAGATGGAATATTGACCATCAATATGAACTACTGCACTGCACTGGCCTCCAAAACTGAACTGTTGCACTCTCCCTCCAGCAACAGCTACCACTGAATCCATTGAAGCACCTGTTGAAGATCTGAATGATCCTCACTCCAATATCTCTGAAGCTCTGCGAAACTTCTAAATGAAGTCTCCTCAAAGAGAGTTGGGTTTCTGTCCAACACTCATAAATCACCCGAGGGTTTTCAGACTGGGGCTACGGCTGAAGTAGATAACCACGTCTCAAACCTCTCACACAAGAAAATGATATGATCCAAAGATATCTCCCAATGGCCTCCTCCCTTTCTTTTATAAATCTCTTGGAGCCTTCTAGAGCCTTATTTTATTATTATTTTATTCATGGAGCACTTTTCCCTCTTATCAAAATATTCCTTTTTAATGCAAAAAAGAGTAAATCGGCTACCATGTCTCCTCTAATCACTGAAACTCATCTCCAACTGTCCCATCATGGAGGTATCCTCGTTCCAGTTCCAATGAGTTATTACATTAAGGTTTTCTATTATGTATTCCTTCTGGAATGCCACCTTGAGCATAATCAGCTGAGTTAAGCACACAAATAACTCAAATTTTCGAAAGTTGTCGGAATGCACTAGAACGAAAGCCCAACTGCTCGGATGATGGAATATATCAAACGAATGCCAACCACCACATAGAAACTCCTCAAAACTCTTCCAAAAAGCCCTTGGGCCCGCTGATGATACCAACTTGTACCTGTGACCAGTCTGCTCCTATCTCTAGAAGTCCATCCTAGCCCTGTCATGGGTGACACCAAAAAAAGGAATATTGCAGACCTTCCGCCCCAAGATTGCTTGCCCTCAAGCGATCCAAATATGTGGGCCACCCTATTGGCCCGACGCAACTGAGACCAGTGTTACAGGAGTCTCTGATCACTCACAAGTACTCAAGATTCCGATTCTGATCTTCAACCAAACAAAGCCGATTTGAATCTCGACGAGTCAAACTCATGTTGACCGAGTTTGACTCGTGGTCAACGCGAGTTTGACTCTTGATTTCGGAGATTTGTAGAGGACTCGACGAGCCACTCAGATTCATAGGTTAAAATTTTGCGAGGTTTTATTTTGTGGTTTCACTTTCACTTCTTGCCGCCTACCGCACTTGGAGTTTGCTTTCATTTCTTCTTGCCGCCTGCCTATCTAGAGACTCCATGGATCAAATGACACCATTGCATACTTACATATTTGTGGCTACTCCCTGATGGTCAAGCAACGTTCTTTTCCTTTAAATATATCGTTTTGAATAAAAGCAAATCGTTGCAGAATGTTAGAACTTTACAAGGACCTATAATAATGAAAAAATTTCTTAAATTCATTTGTTATCATCAAGTGTATAAGTGATCTACCAATGGATATAATGCATTACCAATCCAAACTTAACCCAATTTAGAAGCGTGATCTACCAATGGGTATAAAGCATGACCAATCCAAACTTAAATCCAATTTAGAAGCCATGCTACTGTAACCCCAAGTAAAATTTTAGCAGGTCCACAATGTTTGTTGACAAAAACTTGGAAGTTTCTCGTCTCATTTGAATCTTTGTACGTGTTTTGAATGTTTTCCATTACTAACTATATTTTATACTTGAAGTATACACTTTGTCCTCGTGATTTTTTGGAGATCTATTGATATTATGCATTGTTTGGACATGGCCTGATTGAATATCAAATGTTTTTTTATTTTTTATTTATTTTTATTTTTTAATTCAATATATGTGTATATCTTCATTTAATTCACTGATTTTTTCACAAATTTTTCCCGATCCGATTAAAATTCTTCGCTCTTTTTCCTCACCGATTTATTGCCGATTCTGAGTCTGATAACATTGACTGAGACCCAATGCCCGAATCCCATACAAACCCATGGGTGCTGCTATGCACCTGTGTCAAGCCACTCAGAATAGACCCTTCAATGCCAGGATCCCAAATTGATCTCTCACTGTACCTGTCAACAAAAAATCCTCTTGGACCCCAATGCCACCATGGCTAATCATTTCCCAAGTCCCACGGCTCGGACTACGCACTGCCTCTCGCTATAGCTGATGCCCCATTAAGTGAAGTCCGCCAACAAGCATCAATGCTTCCTAGCTCCTGCTGTGTTGTACCTCTAACTATATAAGCTACCCCACCAACTGCGTAACAAATCATCACCTCTCTCTAATCCAAGTCCTGACTCAATCCCATGTTGATCTTGCTCTTCAGAAATCGGGATGGAGTGCTGAAGAAATGACGACCTGTGCCCCACTGCCAACTGGAGTCTGTAACATCTGTTATGTCTAAGGGCCCCTGCTCTGTTGTGCTCCCTACAAAGAAAATCGTACCATCAAGAAGGTGCCAACTCATGACCTCCCGCCAATCTATCCTGGAAGAAGAATCCAATGTAGTGTCAACCGCATACGGAATATGCATAGAGAGTTGTCGCCGGCTCATAATCGACTCACGCTGCTCTGTCCCATCTGCCGACGAAATCTGCCTGTAGAAGAAGGCCCCTCCCTATATAATGGGCCAAAGTGGGCAAGATATGCTGCAAGCCCCATCGATGTACTCCTGGAGAGTGCTACTCCCTAAAAGTACTATAGCTCTGTCGACTGCATGTGCATCTATCTGTACCTTATCAGTGTCGGCCCAACGATGGACGCTCCACCATCTCCAACAGCTCATACCTCCCCTAATCGGGAATGTAATGCTCCTATTGTCCACTAGCCCCCTGCAAAACTATCCTATCAACCTCCAACATCTTCGGAGGATATGGATCTGCAACTGCTATCAACGTACTCAGTGTCTATGCATCTAACTGCTCCTCCTCAGTGGCTGACCCCAAGGTTAGCTGTATATCCATCATAGACTCAATGTGAGCCTCCATTTGGCTCTCCCTCTAAGGACTATCTGTTGAGATTTTGTGTATTTGGGGTAGCATCACTTGTGCTCTAGGTCCCAAATTTTGAGGAAGGACCAGAGTTCACCTGATCTACAAGACCTAGAAATGGATTTGGAAAATTTCATCTGGTTTAGGAGATATTAAATTAATTAATTATTTTAATGTATTTCCTAAGTTAAAACTTAGGAAAATAAAATAATTAAAGTGAATTTAATTAAACATGTGATGAAATTATCTTAAGTCACACGGATCAAGCTTTCTTTTAATCTTAGCCATTGAATCAAGATTTGATCATGTTCGTTGATTTGTCAACGAGAAAAGTATAAAAGAAAGGCTTGGGGTCATTTGTAAAGACACACAGAGGCAGAGCACTGAAGCTAAGCTGAGATTCTAGGGTGGGGTTGCTAAGAATACTCAGCAGTGTTTCAGTTGCAGAGAGGGGAATTTAGACCAAGGGGATGATCTGATCCCAGGGTCAAGAATACATAAAGAGGCAGAGAAGAGATCAGCTCAAGGACAGCATAGAGTAAGGCAGCAGCAACAGTAGCAGCAAGGACAGCGTCATTTTCAGGAAACCCTTCAGGGGTTGCGCAGAGACCCTTAGGGGCAGCGCAGTGACTGCGTCACCCATTCTAGGGTAACGCAGTCCCTTCCAGGAACAGCACTGAGGGTTTGGAGGCCATCCAAGGCTGACGCAAAAGCTTTCAGGGGCTTCAGAGGCTGACGCAGTGCATTTCAGGGGCAGCGCTGTGGTTTTTAGGCCTAGATCTGACTGAGTCTGTAAATCTCGTTTGAGGGTGTGGATCAGTCAGTATTTTTGGCCCTAGGTTAGCCAGGAGCTATAGATCTAGAGTTTTTCTCTGTAGGGTTTTCCAGATCTGCAACCCAGAGTTGTGTATTCAGAAATATTCTTAATAATAGAACCCTCCAACAGCCAAAGACCGGTTTTCCCACATTGGGTTTTTCCGAGGACAGTTTGTCCAGAAATAACTGTCACTTTGTCAATGTGTGCATGTGCTTATTCTAGATCTGAATCGGTTGAGATTTGTTATGTGTTTTTCTTCGATGTTAACTTGAATTTATTCAATTGATAACTTATACAAGTAAGAGGAGCTTAACCGGATTAACAGTAATAATTTCTGCATAAGATATAAGATTCAGAAATTTCTACATGGTACCGGAGCAATTGCAGATCAAGAAGGGTCACCAGTACAAGAATCTGAAGGATCTAGCTGCAGAAACCAGCTAGAAAAGCAGAAGAGAGGTAGATCTGAAAGGACAACGCAGTTTTCAAGAGTAGATTCACGTAGAGGGAAGGGTGACGTTGTCCAACGTTGTGTCCTAGCAAGCCCACGCAATTACTACGCAGAGGCAGCTCAGAAACAGCGCTGGTTTGGTCTGAAACCAGCCAGTGTGATTCATATCTAAATCTTTCAAATCCAAAAAAGACTACAGAAATTTAGAAGAGCTGGTGGGGTTAAAATTCTGAAGTTTTCAGACTTTTAGCCTTAACACATGACAAAGATTGGGAAGATATTAGCTTCTTAGAGAGTTTCTTGCCAAAGGAAACTTACAGTTTGATTAGAGGATCAAAGAAGAAGTTGAATCATAGTTGATTTAGTAGATTTCCAAGGAGAGAAATCAAGTCTCAGAGGGAGCAGAGGGTTCCCAGTTCATAAAGGACCCTAGATCCAAATCTCGAGAATAGAGAGGAGGAGCTCCGACACATTCTGAGCAAATGGCTCCTCATGGACTGCATGATTAGGATAGGCTAGAGGGCCTCTCAAACTTTGTGGTGTTGAAAACAAGGATCCTAATTGTCCTTGAGGCATACGGTCTAAGAGACCATGTAGAGCAAACTTTGGCCACACCGACAGATGCGGATCTCCGATGGAAGCATAGGGAAGCTGCTAGGCATGCCAAGCGGCTGATAATGGACAGTATCAAGAACCATATTGTACCACACATAGCTGAGAAGAGGACAACTAACGAAATGTGGAAGGCCTTGACTTCCCTGTATGAGGGAAAATCAGTCCAAAGAAAGATGTTGTTGGAGGCCCAAATGAGGTCATTCATGATGACCAAGGGAGAAGACATCGAACATTTCCTCTTCAAATTGCAGTCAATTGGGATCATCTGACTGCAACGGGTGCAACCGTAGATGGTGCAGTGATAGTCAGGACTGCCCTCAATGCAGTCACGGATGACTAGGAAACCTTTGTCCAAAGTATCTTGGGCAGAGCGGACCTCCCAGATTGGGACAACTTGTGGTCAATCCTACGGCAAGAAGAACTACGCAGATTCACAAAGAAGCAGCACTGCCCTGGGTTGAGAAAAGTAAAGAAGGAAGAGGAGGAAGATGCGGCCTTGGCATCGAAGAAGCAACCGAAGAAGAAGAAGGATCTTTCAAAGATCAAGTGCTTCCAGTGTGGCGAAATGGGACATTTTGCCAGCCATTGTCCAGAGAAGAAAAAGGACAAGGAAGCATCTTCTTCCATGGCAGTTGTGGTAGATGATGGGTCAGGAGACGATGTAGCCATGAGTGCTCATGAACCACAGAGGTGGGGAGACAAGGACATGTAGAGGAGCTACATGGAGTTAGGCGAGATACTTGAGCAGCTCATCTCTTGGATCAACAAGCGAGCTACGGCAGCCTTAAGACAGTAGCGAGACAAGTGGAGCAGTGGGTGCATAGATCACGGATGAGACAGAAGCAGAGGCAAATCTGAAGGTTGGGAGGACCAGCGCAGAACATAGCAACAACAACGTAGAAGCAGTTGCAGCATAGAGGCTGATGTGACTTCGGCAGCACAGTGCAGAGCTGCAGCGGCACAGAAAGCTTCAGAGGGATAGTGCAACGCAGCACCAGCGTGATAGATTTCAGCACAAGGAGTTGATGTGACTTCAGTAGTGCAGAGGGAGTCTGATTACGCAGGTAGAGCTGTAGTTGTGCATCCTTCTTTAGATGCCAGCCCAGATCTGTAGCCTCTGGAGCTTCATTGATGAGGATGCAGGGCATCATACTTGTTTGTCAAATATTAGGCAGGATATTCAGTTCTTTCTCTCAACAACTGAAGTTGCAGTGCAGCAAATCAGCAGTGGCAGTGCTATGAGCAGCACAGATACACCATATTGAGAGGGAGTTGTAGTACAGTGGTTGCAGTGGCAGAGTCATGGGCAGCAGTATAGAATCGCAGCAGCAGTGCAGAGTTGAGTGGCAGCAAGCCAAGCTTCAATAGCACATTACCAATACCCAAAATCATGTAATGCATAAGTGTGATGTATTGCTAGAGCACACCCTTGATGCTAAGAGGGAGAGTTGAGATTTTGTGTATTTGGGGTAGCATCAGTTGTGCTCTAGGTCCCAAATTTTGAGGAAGGACTAGAGTTCACTTGATCTACAAGACCTAGAAATGGATTTCGGAAATTTCATCTGGTTTAGGGGATATTAAATTAATTAATTATTTTAATGTATTTCCTAAGTTAAAACTTAGGAAAATAAAATAATTAAAGTGAATTTAATTAAACATGTGATGAAGTTATCTTAAGTCACACAGATCAAGCTTTCTTTTAATCTTAGCCATTGATTCAAGATTTGATCATGGTCATTGATTTGTCAATGAGAAAAGTATAAAGGAAAGGCTTGGGGTCATTTGTAAAGACACACAAAGGCAGAGCACTGAAGCTAAGCTGAGATTCTAGGGCAGGATTGCTAAGAATACTCAGAAGTGTTTCAGTTGCAGAGAGGGCAATTTAGACCCAAGAAATGATCTGATCTTAGGGTCTAGCATACACAGAGGCAGAGAAGAGATCAGCTCAAGGACAGCGCAGAGGAAGGCAATAGCAGCAACAGCAAGGACAATGTCATTTTCAGGAAACCCTTCAGGGGCACAGAGACCCTTAGGGGCAGCGCAGTGACTGCGTCACCCATTCTGGGGTAATGCAGTCCCTTCCAGGAGCAGCGCTAAGGGTTTGGATGCCATCCAAGGGTGACGCAGAAGCTTTCAGGGGCTTCAGAGGCCGACGCAGTGCATTTCAAGGGCAACGCTGGGGTTTCTAGGCCTAGATCTGACTGAATTCTGTAAATCCCGTTTGAGGGTGTGGATCAGTCAGTATTTTTGGCCCTAGATCAGCCGGGAGCTGTAGATCTAGATTTTTTCTCTGTAGGGTTTTCCAGATCTGGAACCCAGAGTTGTGTATTCAGATATATTCTTAATAATAGAACCCTCCAGCAGCCAAAGACCGGTTTTCCCACATTGGGTTTTTCCTGGGACAGTTTGTCCAGAAATAATTGTGTCACTTTGTCAACGTGTGCATTTGCTTATTCTAGATCTGAATTGGTAGAGATCTGTTATTTGTTTTGCTTCGATGTTAGCTTGAATTTATTCAGTTGATAACTTATATAAGTAGGAGGAGCTTAACCGGATTAACAGTAATAATTTCTGCATAAGATATAAGATTCAGAAATTTCTACACTATCATGCATGATGTGCATAGTATCCTCCTTTGCTGACTCAAGCTCCATCATATGTTGCTCTGGCTGAATCGTCACAACTGACTCATCACCCAGAGTATCTCCCGTAGAGTCCCCTGACTGCTCACCCTGCACACTGGAATGCAACTCCGGCCTACTGCCATCAACTCCGCATGACTGCTCTGACTCCCCAGAAGCATCCTCAACTGATCCCATGGACTCACCTAAAGAAGAGTCCTCATCTTGGCATGCAGAAGGAATGCCCTTCTGTTCTGCCTCCACTGCATCATCTGCATCACTCAAGCATGAGTGATCAGGCCCCCAAGGTTCTTTGCAGATGAAGCAAAGTCCCTTCCTCCTCGGCTCATTTCTGCTGCAAGATCCACCAAACTGGAGCAGCTCCTCCTTGGTCAATTGTCTCCTGAATAGCCCAATATTCAGCTCAACCAACCCTTGGGCTAGCTCATAAGCAGCAGGTGAGACCAACTGCTCTCTCCTCCAAATGCTCGACAACCTGGTCTGTAACTCTGAGCAAATGATCTCATGGTCTCTCATACATGACACAAGATGGGTTGCATGTGTGCTACGACTGTGTCAGGATGATGTCTCCTAATGCTAAAGAAGCATTAGAACATCTGCAGAATCAAGTCATCACACTCAAGGTCAAACATGATGACATACGTCTCGAATGTGGCCATACTCCCTAAAATCTCAAGCTTATTCCCAAAGGTAGAGCCTGCGCTGTTGTCCAAATCCTAAAAAGTCTCTACTATCAATCTCATAATCCTCCTCATAACATCATCAGTGTATGGAGCTGTAGGTGCGGTCAACTTCATGATGTTACTGAGGCATAATGCAACTGGAAGTCTAACCCCCTCACACGGTTCCTCCAAGAATTTGGGTTTTATAAGAGCAAGCATAGTTGTTTTAGAGCCTAAATCAGTTTCTGCCCTTCTTCTTGGCTTATTTTGGAAAAAATTTCATTAAGCTCATCTAATTTGGATAGAACTCTCCATGTCCTCTTCATTTGTTTCAAATCTGTCCCAAGTGCAAAAATTTTGTGACAATCCCAAATTCTCCCTACAAATCTTGGTTGTCCCTTTTGAAGGATGGCATAAATCCCCCTTGAAAAAGGTTTGTTGTTCTGCTTAGTTTCTGGGAGGGTGTCATGGTTCAAGGGATCAATTTCTGTGTTCAATCTTCTCAAGCTATTTAGGAATCCCTCCATGGTCCAACCAATGATGTGGTCACTGTTTTTCTGAGTTGTTATAGTGGTGTAGGTGTAGTTTTTGTCAACCATTTCAAATACATACTGTTGTAGGAGATACGTATTTGTTGGTGTCAAATACAGGTGTACAGTGGGAACTTTATAAAAGAATCAGTCTCAACCCCACAACTAATATCTATATTTTAAGCTCAGAAAATTATTACCGCCATTGACAAAACTTCATAACGGAGATATTTTAGACAAGACATAGCGACATCTCTCAATGATATTAAAAAATGTATACTCATAAAATATAGAATGGAACCTGGAAATCACTCTAGCAAGTTAGAAAGCGTAATCTGGAATGAATGGAAGGACTGGACAGTTCCCCAAGACCACTGAGTTCTTTTCAGCGATGAAGGCTTCCACGCCTATCTTCTATAGCGGTAGAATACCACCTTTTTAATCTCCACGCTGCTCAAGAATATATACATATTTTTGTTTATTTCTGAGTTTTACACTCCATCTGAGTTATTTACCTCTTCCACGGGAAGCTTTCACAAATCCTTATCTGCGGTTGATGTCACAAGTGGCAACAGGTCAATGTAATCACAGGTCTGAAAAGAGTATCACCGCAGCTCCACAAATCTGCTTTAATCTTTCAAAATGTCTCCACAAGATCGAAGTTATTACAAGTTTGAGTTATGAGTCCGAGCTTCCACAGTTAGACTAACATCAGGTCCGAAGTTACTAATTCTGAGATCACAGGTTCGAGGTATAAAAGGAGGACTGTGGATAGATTAAGAGACGAGCCTTACTTCGAAGGATGCCAACAAAACCAACGAATTTGCCACAAAAAACTCAGAAAATTATATCAACAGAAAAACCAGCGGTAAATTTTTTTTTTCTTTCTCCACGAAGACACAGAAATACCTCGTCCTTCTTTCTAGTTCACGACTGGTGAACTGTTCCTTGGCTTCTTTTTATTTCTCTGTCTCTTATCCGAGTTCTTCACCACTGCGGCTACAAAAAACACTGAGCTCGTGTATGCATATAAGTTGTCTTCCCCACAATCCCGATGGCACTATAGCCACCCCTCGAATGTCCCTTGTAAACGACGCAAACCACCATGTCATGCATAAGTTTCTTTGATGGTCCAAGCTCAACGTGTGCCTTTAAAATCACACCCGTAACTTCAGTAGGGTCGTCAAGCCAGTATTTCGTCTCCCAGTCAGTGAAAACACCCTCTATTGCGATCTGGCCTTCGACATTTTCCCCTCAGCTCCATGATTTCTGGAGCCTCCTGTAGATGCCCCTCGCAATGCAACCATTATTCTGAGTCTGATCTAACTCGTAATCCTTTGTCGATTGTCCTCAGTTGCGTGTGCAACCCACCATCAAAATCGACACACACATGGTGTGTGGCGTCAATCCCAACTATGCTATCGGTCGCTGCCACAAATGTCTTGACGCCCACCTAGCTTAGTCAACGAGTGGCCCACCTTCAGATTAATCTATGGGCTTCAAGACCTTCCCACTTCGCTCTTAGCAAGCAATTTGATTTAGAAGTGAAACAAAATTAAACTCATTGATCCCACGACAACAGCGAATTCGTTACTCGTTCCTCCTTTTGGCCGAACTTTGGCTAATAAAACGTTTAACCTCTTCATACTAAGCACAATTTTTGCCCGACCTTTACGAAAGGAAATTCTTATGCAACAAAGTGTGACCGCGAAAGGTTTGCCACTTTCAAAATTAAACCCTCGAACACTTGCAATAAAATTTGCTCCGACAATAGAATAAACCCTTGAACTCGGCCTTCTCAAATCAATCCCACAGCTGAGCCAATATCAGGGCTCTGATACCACTGTGATATCCCCAAATAGGATATTTTACTAAATTTGCGGAAATCACACTAACCCAGCATTTTACCATAAAATTACTGAATTAATAAACAAAAGATTGCCATGTAAAATTAAACATATAAGCACTGCAATCCATTAACACATCGAATAGGAAGAATCTTAGAATTTTTATTATAAATAATAATTGGGGTTACAAATACATCTGACCCAAAAGAGCTGAGATGGAGAACTGGCCATCAATATGAACTACTGCACTGCGCTGGCCTCCAAAACTGAACTGCGCACTCTCCCTTCGGCAACAACTACCACTGAATCCACTGAAGCACCCGTTGAAGATCTGAATGATCCTCACTCCAATATCTCTGAAGCTCTGCGAAACTTTTGAATGAAGTCTCCTCAAAGAGAGTTGGGTTTCTGTCCAACACTCACAAATCACCCGAGGGTTTCCGTCCTGGGGCTACGGCTGAACTAGAGAACCACGTCTCAAACCTCTCACACAAGAAAATGATATGATCCAAAGATGTCTCCCAATGGCCTCCTCCTTTTCTTTTATAAATCTCTTGGAGCCTTCTAGAGCCTTATTTTATTATTATTTTATTCATGGAGCATTTTTCCATCTTATTAAAATATTTCGTTTTAATGCAGAAAAGAGTAAACCAGCTACCACGTCTCCTCCAGTCATTGAAACTCATGTCCAACTGTCCCATCATGGAGGTATCCTTGTCTTGGTTCCAATGAGCTATTACACTAAGGTGTTCTATCATGTATTCCTTCCGAAATGCCACCTTGAGCGTAATCAGCGAAGTTAAGCCCACAAATAACTCAAATTTTCGAAAGTTTTCGGAATGCACTAGAACGAAAGCCCAACTGCTCGGATGATGGAATATATCAAGCGAATGTCACCCGACTGCATAGAAACTCCTCAAAACTCCTCCAAAAATCCCTTGGGCGTGCTGATGATCCCAACTTGTTCCTGTGACCGGTCTGCTCCTAACTCTAGAAGTACATCCTAGCCCTGTCATGGGTGACACCAAAAAAAGGAATATTACATTATGTCTAAAGAAGTAAGACACTTGTTCAATGCCAAGTGCATCATAAATTCCAAATCATATGCATGCATGAGCCATTAGAGAAAGAGACATTCTCATCATACCTTAGGGCTTTCCTTGCCATCCAATATGCAGCTGAAACATACCATCATACATACCTTGTGGTGTTTAGATACCTATGCACCTTCTTATTTTACATAGGCAGCTTGTAGTGCTTGTCACATTTTTCTTCAAAAGCCTCTTTTTTTATGCTAGATCTTCTCTTCTTGCACTAGCCATGATCCTCAAGAAGGATCCACTTACCATATCTCATCAAGAAGTTAGGAGCATTCAAATACTCAAATATATATCCAGGAAGTATATGTAATGATCAAAACAATAATCAAATAAAAACTAAAGTAAAGACATAAAGGAATATCATAAGTCAAGAATTACTTATCTTCAATGAGAAGTGATCCTCTCCCTCTTGAACCAGCCTTCAAGAGCCATCATTGTCCATAGTTCCACATAACAATGATGCCTCCATTCGACCAACGAGGCCTACTAGGGACTATCCCAACTAGGACTTCAACAAATCTGTCGCAAGTGCTTGAGTATCTTCACATTGATCATGCTTGGGTTTCTAGAATTCCTATCTCAAATCTTTGTCATAAACTAGGGTTTCTCTCAAACCCTCACCATCAAACCTTAGTACACAACTTTCCTAGGGTTTTCTTCAAACCCTAGAATTCTTTTAGGTCTCCTCCGTCTTCTCTTGCTTTCATCAAAAGTGTCTCCATGGGGGTGATCTCCATGACTTTTCTTCAACCCAACTCTGATACCATGTTAATTTTCATAGGGCTATACAGTTAATTGCCTTGATAATTGCATTTCTTCATTAACACATTAAATTCACCCCATAGCATCATAACATTATCATATGTCAAGAGGCAGTTATCATCCGGAAGTCAAGAAGATGTGACTAGAATATCTCCTGGGAGGATATGTAGACTCTGATAGAATTCTGGTAAAGAAGAAGACCCCTGACAAGACATATCATTAGGAGATGTGTCAATCTGAATAGAGGATGTCGATGCCTACAAGAAGATGTCATGGTGAAAGATCATCACTGAGGTAACTTTTGTTTTTAAAAGTTCATATGTATATGTTTATCTGGATGAATTTGTGCAGAGCTGCCAATCATGTGAAAGGATGTAAGATCCTTGGAGATGGAAAGTAGCATGGCATAAAAAAAGGGACCAGATAAGGAAATTAGATGAATCACTTTCTGATCGCTGACATGACTCATGGATGAAAGTGATGGATGATCTGTGCCCTATAAAGCCAAAGGTTGAAGATTCCTCAATATCTAAATCCATGACATCAGAGGGAGGAATTCTTCATGAGCAGTTGGGTGTCTCACCATTGCTATTGCAAGTCCCTGGTTGAGAGGGAGCCTGGTGATAAGTTTCTTGCTTGGAAGAAACTTGAAGTATGTCCTTCCTGAGTTAAGAAGGAGTGACGTATATGATTCTCTAATACATGTGTTATGCACTAGACCAGGACTACCAACCGTAAGTCTCAGTGTAGGCCATGTGGAGAGAATGGAGAGACACATCATTCTGGTCTTCACTTGGGTGTTGAGATTTTGTGTATTTGGGGTAGCATCAGTTGTGCTCTAGGTCCCAAATTTTGAATAAGGACTAGCGTTCCCCTGATCTACAAGACCCAGAAATGGATTTGGGAAATTTCATCTGGTTTAGGAGATATTAAATTAATTAATTATTTTAATGTATATCCTAAGTTAAAACTTGGGAAAATAAAATAATTAAAGTGAATTAAACATGTGATGAAATTGTCTTAAGTCACACGGATCAAGCTTTCTTTTAATCTTTAGCCATATTAAAGATTTAATCTTGGCCGTTGATTTGTCAACGAGAAAAGTATAAAGGAAAGCCTTGGGATCATTTGTAAGACACACAGAGGCACAGCACTGAAGCTAAGCTAAGATTCTAAGGCGGGGTTGCTAAGAATTCTCAAGTGTTTAAGTTGCAGAGAGGGGAATTTAGACCATGGGGATGATCTGAACCCGGGGTCTAGAATACACAAGAAGTAGAGAAGAGATCAGGAAAGACAACGCAGAGGAAGGTCGCAGCAGCAGATGCACCAGACGACAGCAGCAGCAGATGCACCAGACGATAGCAGCACCAGACGACAGCAGCACCAAACGGCAACAGAAGATGGCAGCAGCAGCAGCAAGGACAGCATGATTTTCAGCAAACCCTTTAGGGGTTACGCAGAGACCCTTAGGGGCAGCATAGTGACTGCGTCACCCAGTCTGGGGTAATGCAATCCCTTCCAATGATAGCGTTGAGCATTTAGAGGCCTTCAGAGGCTGACGCAATGTCTTTCAGGGGCAGATCTGGGGTTTCTAGGCCTAAATCTGGCTGAGTTCTGTAAATCCCATTTGAGGGTGTGGATCAGTCAGTATTGATGGTCTTACATCAGCCAGGTGCTGCAGATCTAGAGTTTTCTATGTAGGGTTTTCCAGATCTCGAACCCAGGGTTGTGTATTCAGAAATATTCTTAATAATAGAGCCCTCCAGCAGCTAGAGACCGATTTTCCCACATTGGGTTTTTCCGGGGACAGTTTGTCCAGAAATAACTATGTCACTTTGTCTATGTGTGCATGTGCTTGTTCTAGATCTGAATTGGTAGAGATATGTTATGTGTTTTGCATTGATGTTAACTTGAATTTACTCAGTTGATAACTTGTATAAGTAGGAGAAGCTTAACCGGATTAACAGAAATAATTTCTACATAAGAATTAAGATTCAGAAATTTCTACATGGTATCAAAGCAATTGCAGATCTAGAAGGGTCACCAGCTGAAGCATCTGAAGGATCTAACTACATAAAGCAGCTGGAAAGGCAGCAGATCTGAAGGGACAGCGCAGTTTTCAGGAGGATATTCACGCAGAGGGAAGGGTGACGTTGTCCAATGTTGTGTCCTAGCTAGCCCACGCAATTACTGCACAGAGGCAGCTCAGAAACAGCGCTGGTTAGGTCTGAAGCCATCCAGTGTGATTCAGATCTGAATCTGTCAGATCCAGAAAAGTCTGCAGAAAAGTTGCAGAAATTCAAAAGAGCTGGTGGGGTTAAACTTCTAAAGTTTTCAGATTTTTAACCTTAGCACAAGTGACAAAGTTTGGGAAGAGATCAGCTTCTCAGAGAGTTTCTTGCCAAAGGAAACTTGCAGTTTGGTCAGAGGATCAAAGAAGAAGTTGAATCATAGTTGATTCGATAGATTTCCAAGGAGGGAAATCAAGTGTCAGAGGGAGCAAAGGGTGCCCAGTTCGAAAAGGACCCTAGATCCAGATCTCTAGCATAGAGAAAAGGAGCTCCGACACATTCTGAGCAGATAACTCCTCATGGACTGTGTGATCAGGATAGGCTAGAGGGCCTCTCAAACTTTTCGGTGTGGAAAGCAAGGATCCTGATTGTCCTTGAGGCATACGGCCTAAAAGACCATGCAAAGCAGACTCTGGCCACACTGACAGATGCGGATCTCCTACGGAAGCATAGGGAAGCTGCTGGGCATGCCAAGCAGCTGATAATGGACAGTATCAAGGATCATATTGTGCCACACATAACTGAAAAGAGGATAGCTAATGAGATGTGGAAGGCCTTGACTTTCCTATATGAGGGAAAATCAGTCCAAAGAAAGATTTTGTTGGAGGCCCAAATGAGGTTATTCATGATGACCAAGGGAGAAGACATCAAACATTTCCTCTTCAAATTGCAGTCAATCAGGGATCAGCTGACTGCAATAGGTGCAACCGTAGATGATGCAGTGATAGTCAGGACTTCCCTCAATGCAGTCACGGGAAACCTTTGTCCAAAGTATCTTAGGCAGAGTGGACCTCCCAAATTGGGACAGCTTGTGGTCGATCCTGCGGCAAGAAGAACTACGAAGGTTCACCAAGAAGCAGCATAGCCCTGCGTTGAGCAAGGTTAAGAAGGAAAAGGAGGAAAATGCAACCTTGACATCAAAGAAGCAACCGAAGAAGGATCTTTCTAAGATCAAGTGCTTCCAGTGTGGCGAAATGGAACACTTTGCTAGCCATTGTCCATAAATGAAGAAGGACAAGGAAGCATCTTCTTCCAAAGTAGCGGTGGCAGATGATGGGTCTGGAGATGATGTGGCCAGGAGCGCTCATGAACCATGGAGGTGGGATGACATGGACATGTAGAGGAGCTACATGGAAGTAAGGCAGGATCCTTGAGCAGCTCATCTCTTGGATCACAGGCGAGCTACAGCAGCCTTAAGACAGTAGTGAGACAAGTGGAGCAGTGGGTGCATAGATCACAGATGAGGCATAAACAGAGGCAGATCTAGAGGCTGGGAGGAGCAGCGCAGAGCATAGCAACAGCAGCATAGAAGCAGTAGCAGCGTAGAGGCTTATGTGACTTACGCAATGCAGAGCTGCAACAGTGCAAAGAGCTTCAAAGGGATAGCGCATTGCAGCAGCAGGGTGATAGATTTCAGCACAAGGAGCTGATGTGACTTCAGTAGTGCAGAGGGAGTCTAATTACACAGGCAGAGCTATAGCTGTGCATCGTTCTTTAGATGCCAACACAGATCTGTAGCCTATGGAGCTTCAGTGATAAGGATGCAACCCATCTGACCTGTCTGTCAAAGATTGGGCAGGAGATTCAGTTGTTTCTCTCAACAACTGAAGTTGCAGTGTAGCAGATCAACAGTGGCAGTGTTATGAGCAGCACAGATGCAGCATATTGGGAGGGAGCTGCAGTACAGTAGTTGCAGTGGCAATGGCAGAGTCATGGGCAGCAGTACAAAATGGCAACAGCAGTGCAGAGTTGAGTGGCAGGAGGCCAAGCTTTAGCAGCACAGAACCAGTGCCCAAAATCATGTAATGCATAAGTGTGAAGTATTGCTAGAGCACACCCTTGATGCTAAGAGGGAGTGTTGAGATTTTGTGTATTTGGGGTAGCATCAGTTGTGCTCTAGGTCCCAAATTTTAAGGAAAGACTAGAGTTCACCTGATCTACAAGACCCAGAAATGGATTTGGGAAATTTCACCTAGTTTAGGAGATATTAAATTAATAAATTATGTTAATGTATTTCCTAAGTTAAAACTTAGGAAAATAAAATAATTAAAGTGAATTAAACATGTGATGAAATTGTCTTAAGTCACACGGATCAAGCTTTCTTTTAATCTTAGCCATTGATTAACGATTTAGTCTTGGCTGTTGATTTGTCAAAGAGAAAAGTATAAGGGAAAGGCTTGGGGTCATTTGTAAGACACACAGAGGCAGAGCATAGAAGCTAAGCTGAGATTCTAGGGCGGGGTTGCTAAGAATTCTCAAGTGTTTAAGTTGTAGAGAGGGGAATTTAGACCAAGGGGATGATCTGATCCCAGGGTCTAGAATACACTAGAAGCAGAGAAGATATCAAGAAAGACAGCGCAGAGGAAGGCAGCAGCAGTAGACGGAAGCAGCAACAGCAAACGACGGCAGCAGCAGCAGCAACGATAGCGTGATTTTCAGGAAACCCTTCACGGGTTCTGCAGAGACCCTTAGGGGCAGCATAGTGAATGCGTCACCCAGTCTGGGGTAACGCAGTCCCTTCCAGTGACAGCGCTGAGCATTTGGAGGCCTTCAGAGGCTGTCGCAGTGTCTTTCAGGGGCAGATTTGGGGTTTCTAGCCCTAGATCTAGCTGAGTTCTGTAAGTCCCGTTTGAGGGTGTGGATCAGTCAATATTGTTGGTCTTAGATCAGCCAAGTGTTGCAAATCTAGAGTTTTCTCTATAGGGTTTTCCAGATCTGGAACCCAAAGTTGTGTATTCAGAAATATTCTTAATAATAGAGCCCTCCAATAGCGAGAGACCAGTTTTCCCACATTTGGTTTTTCCGAGGACAGTTTGTCCAGAAATAACTGTGTCACTTTGTCTATGTGTGCATGTGCTTGTTCTAGATCTAAATTGGTAGAGATCTGTTATGTGTTTTGCTTTGATGTTAACTTGAATTTATTCAGTTGATAACTTGTAAAAGTAGGAAAAGCTTAACCGAATTAACAGAAATAATTTATGCATAAGAATTAAGATTCAGAAATTTCTACATTGGGAAGATAGAATGGAGGGTTGGGTAATCATCTGGCATTCCATACTCTTTGAGAATGTGATAGGGCATTCAAGATAAGAGCAGTCGAGCACCGGTATTCTTTGAGGGCTAGCTACCCAAGAGAAGAATAGTCCAAGAAGGTCATACTCTGGGAACACCAAGGTGGAGTATGTGCCTTCGAGAGACAATGACTATGGTGTCTATAAGTCATGTGTCTCATCAGCATTGTAGTCCATTGTCTCGTTGAGAGATGGGGTTGTTAGTCAAGGCCTTGCACTAGGACAATGTTGGTTAATATGATGCTATACAAATCTGATTACCAATCTGATTCTTCTTATGAGATTCTTCAGTTTGAAAGTGACCATGTACCTATATGAATACCTCCCTAGTTAAGAGGGAGTGTTGAAAAGTGTAACTAGGATCGGTCTTCATATTGACTATATAATTATGTATTTATGTAAAGAAGAAGACAAAGATAATAAAAATGTATTTTTGTACTTGTTTTATGGGTTTCATGAGCAATATTTTTATTATAGGTCAATAGAATTCTTCTTAATGTCTATTAGGGTTTGTCTTCTAGTTATAAGTATAAAAAAGTGTCATGTATACGAAGAGTCTAGTCATCATAATATGCTCCAAGACCTTGTTATGAAACCGTGAAGAAAATGGCTCCAAGCTACCATCATGTCATCCTATCTAACGCTGGAATATAAAGTCCTCCATGTCGGCCTATAGACAGAGGTATAAGTCAGCCTAACAAGCAGCCTGGAGAGTCGGCCTATATCTGAAAAACAATGCACTATATATAGTGAAGTTGCGGCTCATTTGAAGACATAGATTGCAAATAACTCTGAGACTTTATAGCGTGATAAAGTCTGGCATAAGTGTGGGATAAAGGACAGAGAAAGATGCGGATTTGTTGTGCAATGAAGTCTAGATTATATACAAAGTTAAAGCAGCATTAAAGTATGTTAAGTACTGAGGTAAAGTGCGGATCTGTTTGGAGAATTTTCTGTGGATTACTCTTAAGCAATAATTACGGACCAGTGTGAAGAAGTTGCAGATCCAGTGAAGGAGTTGCGGATTAGTATGGAAGGAACCTGTATGCGTAGCAAGAACTGTAACTTACCCATAATGACGTGCACTTGGAAGTGAGAAAATAGAAGGAAGATTTACCTTCCTATCTTCAGTACACAAATAGAAAAGTAATATATCTCAAGTGAATATGAAGCAAGAAGGAGTGTATTGATAAACAAAGACTAAATTAAGGAAGATAGAGTTAGAGACCGAGTTCTCTAATGTTGGTGCAGATCAGTGCAAGTTGGTGCAAAAATGAAGGATCAGCGTCGGAAGCAAACAAATAAGCAGTGACAAGGTCTTGGAGGCATTCATAGGTTAAGGGTCTAAGTCTTGGTCATGGTACTTGTCATTTGAATATCTATAAGAATAATTCCTTACAGGTTTTCCTCTCCAAGAGGGAGAGGTTTTGGCCCTGGCTTGCAGAGTCTAAATTTGTGTCTCTTGTGTTTTGGTAATTGAGTTGATGAAAGACATAATAAGTTAAGAAGAGAAGACATAAGTAAGAGAAATAAGCTCCCAAGTAATTATCAAGTAAGAGAATTTGAATTAATCTTCGGCCCTTCAAATTCTCAACAGTTTGTATGACTGGAAGGCTCTAGTCGCACGGATGAGCTTCCGTGTGTGCGACTGTGATCGAGATCCTCCTGTTTTGTGCCTGCGACTATGACCCAAAACCCTAAATCAAAGATGCGAGCCTCGGACCCTGCAATTTCACCTCAGAGTGAACCTAAACCTCTGTGGACAAGCCTTAAGCTTGTGTGAGCCAAAAATAATATATAACAGTGTCTCATCATTGTGTCTAAATGTAATATCCCTGTTTAGGGCAGCCTCCCTGTTGAGGGTTCGGTGGGCCCTGACACGCTGCCGGGGTCTGCGTAATTGGGGGACTGCGCGAGGGTCCCCGTCCCGAGATGCTCCGGTGGGCCTTAAGACCCCACCCTTAACACCCTGGGATGCCGCCCTCACTAACAGTTCGAGCTTTTGGTGTAGTGGTTGGTCCTTGTGGTATCGTAGCCGAGGTCTCGAGGGTCGAGACTCCGCGAGCGTGGTGGGTCAGAATATCCCCGTTTAGGGCAGCTCTCCCCGGTGAGGGTTCGTGCCCGACACCCCGCCGGGTCTGCGTAATTGGGGGACTGCGCGAGGGTCCCCGTCCCGAGATGCTCCAGTGGGCCTTAAGACCCCACCCTTAACACCCTGGGATGCCGCCCTCACTAACAGTTCGAGCTTTTGGTGTAGTGGTTGGGCCTTTGGTTTGAGGACGCAGATCTGGAGAGATAGTATCAGATCCAGCCATGGAGGACGCAGATCTGAGGAGAAATTGGCAGATCCAGCCTAGATCTGGAGAGATAGCAGCAGATCTACCCTTGGAGGACGCAGATCTGAGGAGATATTGGCAGATCTAGCCTAGATCTCGAGAGATAGCAGCAAATCTAGCCTTGGAGGACGCAAATCTGGAGTGATAGGACGCAGATCTGGATAGGAGGACTCAGATCCAGCAGATCTGGGCAGAGAGGACGCAGATCCAGTCAGGGAGGACGCTGATCTGATGAGCAGGAGCTTGTGTGTGGGGTTTGGCAGCGTTTTTCAGTGTTTCCAGCCTTGAGGAGCTGATCATCTCATCTGGAGGTTTTGTGGCCAGCATTTCATCTGTCTTCTGCACTGTCACTAGCAGAGACAGCGTTTTTATTGGTGAGGGTTTGGAGGATTGAGATCAGCCATCTTCTAGTCTTCAGTTCATAGTTCCATTGCATTCCAGCAGCAGCTCTTCATAGCAGATCTTCAGCCAGCTAGGACGTTGTCCCTATCTGCAGCCATTATTTGTTCTGAGAGGGTCTCCACTTGCCTAGGGCAAGGATAGGTGCACTCATTCTGATTGTCTTGTATTCCTATCTATGTATTCTCAGATTAATAAAATGGCTTAGTGTTCTGGCATTCTATGTGTACTTGTTCCAGTATCTGGTTCCAGCATTTTGTTTTATATATCTGTCTGGCATATTTCTGTGTATTACTGGTTATTTCCCTTTTGGGGATATTACAGTGGTATCGGAGCATAGATCTGGCTCAGCCTGTGGTGCTAGCAGTCTATGACGCCCGGGGATAACCCCTACATCTATCGGAAGGAACGCAGAGAAGCTGAGGATAGGTGGAAGTTTCCCTTCGGGGGAAGTGACTCTGATCAGGAGCCACCTGAGACAGATTCTGAGGCAGAGCAGCCCGAGAAGGGCCCAGAACAGCGTAACCCAATGGCAGATGATGATGTGAGGTTTAAAGAGGCGGTCCTCCGTCACATACAGGAGGCGTCACAGAAGATGCAGGAGACGTCACAGAGGCTCTTGGCCATGGAGATCAGTCAGAGAGAACTCCCTAGAGTTCTTCAGGTCGGTGAAGGATCGGGTATGTCTCGCCACGTACCAGTGCACGATGCTATTCCCATTGTAACGACTCAGGTACCCGCGCGATCCACTATGCCCACATTCTTGCCAGAAGACACAGGGACAGGAGTGTGGGGAGGTGCACAGAGGGACAATCCAGCACCCACGCGACCCACCATGCCTACCTTCCTGGTAGAGGACGAGGGGTCGACAGCACCGAGAGATGTGGGTCCAGCTCAATGGGCAGTCGTTTTTGCAGAGTGGCAGGGCTTAGGACAGGCCTTCATGGATACTCTCCCCTTTGAGCGCTATCTCCAGTATCGATGCGGCATCAAACCCCCTGAGCAGCACCAGCACAAGGGGCACAGATACCACCGTGATGACCACCGTGCGGCTAGTAGATTCCATTTGCCTATGTTTGATGGTTCATCAAAGACTACGGCAAAGTCCTGGGTGGAGAAGCTGGACATCTATTTCCAGCTTAACCAGATGTCGGAGACGGAGGCCATTAAGATGGCTACATTGCATTTAGAAGGTGAGGCTCAGGACTGGTGGTTTCATGGGATGGCGACACTCGGGCATTCCACAGTGACGACATATGCCGAGTTTACCAGGAGGGTGGTAGAGCGTTTTGACAGGAGGGATCCGGAGCAGCATTTTGTTGAGCTGACCAAGCTCAAACAGACTGGGAGTGCAGAGGCATACATTTCAGATTTCTTGAGGGTTTCAGTGATGGTACCTGACTTATCGACGGCTCGGATGGTCTATATGTTTGTGGAGGGGCTGTCAGAGCCACATCGTGGCCTAGTCCGGTCGAACAAACCGGCTACACTGCAGGATGCCATCAGTAGGACTCGAGACTTGCAGGATGTATTGCCCAGGACTCGGCCACCTTATCCCCAGAGACAGGCTTTCCAGCCTAAGGGTAAGGACACGAGGGCCCCGCCTCCCAAGGCGAATCCGGGACGAGGGCAGATTGATGATGAGGCCAGGAGAGAGCTGAGGCGGAAGCGATTATGCTTCACTTGCCAGGAACCTTGGGCACCGGGACACAAATGTGCGGCAGGGAAGGCACATTTCATAGAGGTCTTCTCCGAGAGCAGCGGAGAAGAGGATGAGGAGGATGATGAGGAGGCAGGAGGATGTTATGCAGCACTGAGTACCTTACCACCTCCACCACCCGCGACAGGTGGGGCATCATTCGCACCTACTGGGGGAGCTCTAGCAGCATTGCGAGGAGTCCCCAAGTATTTGACCTTGCGCGTACGGGGGACAGTGCGCGGACAGCGGGTTTCGGTCTTAGTCGATAGTGGGGCCACCCACAACTTCATTGATGCCCGGATGGTTGAGCGGAGAGGCATACCGACGGAGGGCTTTGATGGGTTTTTTGTTTTGGTACCAGGAGATCAGACCATGGCATGTGCTCGATATGTACCAGAGTTATCAGTGACGATGGGCAATTATACATTGACCGATCACTTCTTTGTGGTGGACATCCCGGACACCAACGTGATATTGGGAGTTCAGTGGCTTATTACTCTAGGGAAGGTCACAACGGATTGGAAGGCCCTAGAGATGGAGTGGGATGATCCCAAGACGGGGAAGCATGAGAAGATACGAGGGCAGAACACATATCCACCCCAGACAGTATCGGCACACAGCATGGAGGCGACTTTCCGCAAGGGAGATATAGAGTGGGCGGTAGAGTTGCGGGCTTCAGAGGCAGTAGATACAGGGCGGACGGTGCACCCTGATCTACAGGCTATTCTCGACAGATATGCGGTAGTTTTTGGGGACATTCCGCCAGGACAGCCACCGGATCGGGGGTTTGAGCACACGATCGAGCTTGAGCAGGGGATACAGGCTGTGATTACCACACCGTATAGGCATCCCAAGGCCTATCGGGATGAGATAGAGCGAGCCATTCAGGAGTTGCTGGCCCTTGGTCACATTCGGCCTAGCACTAGCCCTTTTGCTTCTTCAGTAGTGCTGGTGAAGAAGAAGGACGGCACATTGCGCATGTGCATTGACTACAGAGCCCTGAACAAGAAGACCCTGAAGAACAGGTACCCCATTCCCAGGATCGACGAGCTGATGGATGAGTTGAGAGGAGCACGGTTCTTCTCAAAGATTGATTTGAGATCCGGGTACCATCAGATACGCATGAGGGAACGGGACATTCCCAAGACCGCTTTCAGGTGTCATTATGGGCACTTTGAGTTTCTGGTCATGCCATTTGGGTTGACCAATGCACCTGCTACTTTCCAGTCTTGTATGAACCACATTTTCAGGGATCATCTGAGGAAGTTTGCGCTGGTTTTCTTTGATGATATCCTTATATACAGCAGGACTTGGGAGGAGCATCTCCAGCATATTGAGACGGTCTTGCACATTTTGGAGGAGCAGCAGTTCTATGCCAAGCTCTCCAAGTGTGAGTTTGGGATGACGGAGATGCTGTATCTGGGACACATTATAGGAGTGGACGGAGTGAGAGTCCACGAGGAGAAAATCCGGGCTATCAGGGACTGGCCAGAGCCACGGAATGTGACGAAGCTTCGAGGGTTTATTGGTATCTGCACCTACTACAGGAAGTTCGTCAAGGGCTTCTCTCAGCTTGCTGCACCCCTCACGGATCTGACGAGGAAGGGGGCATTCAGTTGGTCGGACACAGCACAGCGAGCTTTTGACAAGCTCAAGGAGGTGATGAGCAGTTGTCCCGTATTAGCGTTGCCAGATTTTACGCAACCCTTTGTCCTAGAGTGCGATGCATCAGGAGAGGGGATTGGTGCAGTTTTGATGCAGGAGGGTCATCCGATTGCTTTCGAGAGCCGGAAGCTCCTTCCACACGAGAGGCTATATCCCATATACGACAAGGAGATGCTGGCCATCATGCATGCATTGGCCAAATTCCAGCAGTACCTGGTAGGTGGCAGATTCAGGGTAAGGACAGATCATAACAGCCTGAGGTACTTTCTGGAGCAGAAGCAGTTGCAGGAGAGGCAGCAGAAGTGGATCAGCAAGATCCAGGCTTACGACTTTGACATAGAGTATGTCAAGGGGAAGAATAACGTGGTAGCTGATGCCCTTTCTCGTAGGCCGGCCACGTTATCACTCATGAGCCTGGATGCTGACTGGAAGGCTCGACTACTGGTTGAGTACTCCAAAGATAGATTTGCATGCGAGGTTCTGGATGGGCAGGTAGCGGATAGCAGATACAGGGTGGCCGATGAGGTCATCTATTACAGGGACAGGATCTTCTTGACTGAGGGATCTCAGCTCAAGAAGAAGATACTCCAGGCTTCACATGATTCACCGTTGGCGGGCCATCAGGGGTTCACCAAGACATACAGGGCCATCCGGGAGAGATTTGCATGGAAGGGCCTCAAGGAGGACGTACTCCAGCATGTCAGGGAGTGCGAGGTTTGCCAGCGAAACAAGGGAGAGATGAGTCATCCTGCAGGGTTGATGCAGCCTCTTCCCATTCCGGAGGGGAAGTGGGAGAGCATTTCGATGGACTTCATCACAGGGTTGCCCACAGTGCAGGGCAAGGATTGCATCTTCGTGGTGGTTGACAGGCTGACGAAGTATGCTCACTTTTTCGCCATTTCAGCACATCACACAGCGGCACAGGTGGCGGAGTTATTTTTCAGAGGGGTTTTCAGATTGCATGGTCTACCCAAGACCATTGTCAGAGACAGGGACAGCCGTTTTATGGGCGGATTCTGGCAGGAGCTCTTCCGACTAGTAGGGACAGAATTGACACCGAGCACTAGTTATCATCCCCAGACGGACGGGCAGACAGAGATAGTTAACAAGTGGCTGGAAGGCTACTTGCGTAACTACGTCAGTGGGCAGCAGCGAGCGTGGCTGAAATGGCTACATTTGGGCGAGTACTGCTACAACACAACGCACCATATGTCCATCGGTATGACACCTTTCTATGCTTTGTATGGATATCATTCCTTATCTTTTGTGGACATGATGTTCGGTGTTAGCAGGGCTCCGCGAGCCAAGTTATGGATCCAGGAGAGCCAAGACATCCTCCGAGCTCTCAAGGACAACATAGCCACAGCACAGAATCAGCAGAAGTTGTATGCTGATAAGGGTCGGGTGGAGAGACACTTTGAGGTAGGGGACTTGGTCTACCTACGACTACAGCCATACCGACAGTCTTCGCTCAAGCAGAAGGGGGCAGAGAAGCTGAAGCCTCGTTTTTATGGACCGTACA
Source organism: Pinus albicaulis (assembly GCA_034641835.2). Taxonomy (NCBI): domain Eukaryota; kingdom Viridiplantae; phylum Streptophyta; class Pinopsida; order Pinales; family Pinaceae; genus Pinus; species Pinus albicaulis. The sequence continues at coordinate 800,650,148 of CM076573.1, forward strand.
GGGTGATACGCAGGGTCGGGCAGGTTGCGTATGAGTTGGAGCTGCCCCAAGGCAGCCGGATTCATAACATCTTTCATGTGTCATGCCTGAAAAAGGCACTGGGCCAGCATGTGACAGTCACCGAGGAGCTACCGCCTACAGATGACGAGGGGCATCTGGTGTTACAGCCGGAGGCTAATATCGACACTAGGGAGAGACAGCTGCGGAGCAGGAAGATCAGAGAGTTCTTGGTGAGATGGAAAAATTTGCCAGATGAGGATGCCACTTGGGAGGATGAGAGGATCTTACAGCATCCATCACTTCAGTTGCTTGAGGACAAGCAACGTTTTGCCGGGGGAGACTGTAATATTCCCAATTAGCTTTGCTAATTGGAATATTTCATTTTTGCTTTATTTTGCCGCTTTAGCTAGAAATAATAAGTAAAGTGAGAAATAAGAGGGGTCACCTCACTTTAGTCACCTCACTTTATAAAATAAAGTGTTTTCCTAGTAGATTGACGTTATAACTTAGAGAGGGGGCCTTGGGGGTCTACATGTGCATGAGGGGAGGCCTCAGGCTGACCCAAGGTTAACTGCGCAGGCCAAGGAGAGTGAAGGACGCAGTCAAGGTTTTGGAGGGAGTTTAGCACTATAAAAGGTGGGGCTCTCACCTCATTATGGCATGCATGATTTGATATTGATATTGAGAGCTAGACTTCTGTCTGCTTCAGCACGCCGGTTGTTTAGTCGGTCTGCAGCACTGTTTAGTGCAACAGAGTGTCTCCGTTCGGAGATCTCACCCTTAGCCTCGGGGGACTTCGAGTGCCTGCCCTGGTAAGGTTATTTTCTGGTATCACCCTTAGCTTCGGGGGACTTCGAGTGCCTGCCCTAGTAAGGTTATTTTCTGAGTAACATCCTTCAGTTTCAGTGGTAATCAGCAGCAGTTTTCTGGTGGAGATTTGGAGAGGAGGAAGCCCCTTCTTGTGACTGCGCAGATCCAGGAGATAGGACGCTGATTCAGAGGGGAAGGACGCAGATCCAGTAGGAGGGCTCAGATCTGGAAAGTAGGGACGCAGATCCAGCTGACCAAGGCAGAGAGGACGCAGATCTGGAGAGATAGTATCAGATCCAGCCTTGGAGGATGCAGATCTGAGGAGAAATTGGCAGATCCAGCCTAGATCTGGAGAGATAGCAGCAGATCTACCCTTGGAGGACGCAGATCTGAGGAGATATTGGCAGATCTAGCCTAGATCTGGAGAGATAGCAGCAGATCCAGCCTTGGAGGACGCAGATCTGGAGTGATAGGACGCAGATCTGGATAGGAGGACTCAGATCCAGCAGATCTGGGCAGAGAGGACGCATATCTAGTCAGGGAGGACGCTGATCTGGGGAGCAGGAGCTTGTGTGTGGGGTTTGGCAGCGTTTTTCAGTGTTTCCAGCCTTGAGGAGCTGATAATCTCATCTCGAGGTTTTGTGGCCAGCATTTCATCTGTCTTCTGCGCTGTCACTAGCAGAGACAGCGTTTTTATTGGTGAGGGTTTGGAGGATTGAGATCAGCCATCTTCTAGTCTTCAGTTCATAGTTCCATTGCATTCCAGCCGCAGCTCTTCATAGCGGATCTTCAGCCAGCTAGGACGCTGTCCCTATCTGCAGCCATTATTTGTTCTGAGAGGGTCTCCACTTGCCTAGGGCAAGGATAGGTGCACTCCTTCTGATTATCTTGTATTCCTACCTATGTATTCTCAGATTAATAAAATGGCTTAGTATTCTGGCATTTTATGTGTTCTTGTTCTATTATCTGGTTCCAGCATTCTGTTTTATATATCTGTCTGGCATATTTCTGTGTATTACTGGTTATTTCCCTTTTGGGGATATTACACTAAATGAGGTAGAGGTCTCTTGTGTTTATAGCCTTCCAATGGGTCCACTTTGCTTTAGGGCTGACCTGATCCAATATGCACATGTGTGTAGGGCCGACCTAATCCAATGCACATGAATGGGTTTATAAATTCAAAAACCAACCTCTATTTGTCCAAATGAGGTGATCTTTATGTCGATTTTGGTCCTCTAGAAAAGAGGAATTCAATGCAATCATTATCTCTGTCATTTGAGTTGTCCAAGGTGGAATTTGACCCTAGTTGCAAAAATTAACATGATCTTCATGGTTTATGGTCTTGATAATTGTTTGATGAAAGGAATCTAACTAAGAATAATAAGAAGCTAATATAAGTTCACAAGAAATTATTAAGGATAAGGAGAATTGTTTAAATAGCTGCCCTACTTGAATATCCAACACGTGCGACGATATTCTTCCTCGAGTTTGACTTCTTTTTTACCCTTCAACTCATCCTTCCTTTGTCGTTCTTCGTTATTTCAGATCATATATGTGCGAGAAGATGTGATTCAAATTGTGCTTGGTGTGGAGACAAGTTCTCTCTATATAGATACATGATAGAAGGGGTCAAATATGTCTCTTGGGCCAGACCAACTTCATCACTGGGAGGCCAACATGAACATCTTGTGGTGTCAAAATTGCAAATTCAAAGTTTCATTTTCCTCCTTAAGATAAGGTCATGAAGAACATGCCTTATAAAATTTCTTTTGAATAGAAAAAAAATAAATATTTTATTTTTCTTGCAAGCATGAAGAATATGCTTCATATCAATTTTCTTTCACAAATATAATATATATTACATCATCACAAGTACAAATGAAACATTATGAAGACCGACCATAACTACAAAATTTAATACATATAGAACATAAAACAGTAGATTTTCCGCTGTTATAAGACATTTCAGATACGTTATATGCTTGGAAATTGTGTCCTAAGGGTTGTAGCTTTGTCGTATCAATGTACATTTGAATGGAGTTTATTTTCTTGGGCTGCCTTGTAAAATTAGATTGCAGAGAAGTGAAATATTGCTGCTGTAAATAAATATTTTAGATTCAGCTTTAATGCTGAAAGTTAAAAGGAAATAGATCCAGTAAACTTCATGATTGAGTTGCAATTCTGGAATTTGTTTTAATTGCCTGATTCTCAAAACTTTGAAATCCACAAATGTGGGAAAGCATCCCTTGCATTTCCCATGAGATTCTTTGAAAAAGTAATATTCAAAACACAACTATCAATGATCAGAAAACACAACTATCAATGATCAGCCTCTATACATTCATTTGTTCTACTTTTCCAGGAACGAATGATTTTATACAAGGGTCTTTTGAAAGCAATGTTGGACCAATTTTTCTCAAGATCTGAGTGACAAGTAAAACCAGCCGAATCAGTGTGATTCAGCTGATTCTGAATACAGAAGTGTGCATGCAGATCGGTATTCTACAATTAAAAAGTCAACAAGAAAGATAACTTGAGGACGTGATTTGTTGCCAAATTAGATAATCTCCAGTGTTGTATCCTAGTTGAAATAGTTCTTGAATAACTTTGTTGAATAGGTACATGCTTAACCAATTGAAGCTTTGGGAAGTTGAAATCGGATATACTTCTTGACAAATGGTCAATATAGAGTCTAGACATATCGAAAACACATAAAAACACAACATTCATACCTGAGTTCCAAAATATGAATTAATTACACGAGCCAGGAAGGATATGATATCTCCAAGTAATGGTTGGGAAGCAAGCAGATAATCTGCAACCCAATGTTCCACTATTCCAGCAACAAACTGTATCCACATAAAATTTTGTTTAGACTGCATCAACCTACAATTACCAAACAATCCATGTATGCACATACATACAAACACAAATAATTAAATGCTTCTTTGTTTTTGCATTTGCTGCTTCTTTTCTCTACATTGTCATGATGAAGTTTTGAAACATTATTAGAGTGGTAACAGGGGTGAATGAAAAACTTCTATAACAAATTTGTTTAACAACCCTCAACACAATAAAAGATAGCAATAAAAGTGAAATAATGCAAGGGCAATCTGCCAGAGGTAATTTTAGACTTGCATCTTTTCTAGAGATTTTGAGAAATTCATCAAGCCTTCACTGTATTCAAAGCCTATACCTGATACCGCAAATTTGCTGATGTTCCAAGAAAGCACCCATAAACAAAGGCTGTCTTGAAGACTGGATACTGTACTTTGATATTTTGTTTTTCAATACCTGTACCCCATTGTTGTCGGATTGAAAAGAGAATATTTGTGATGCTCAGTGTGCTGACACTTGAAAGAAAACCTACACAAAAGAGTTTCAGTCCTCCCATAAGCACAGCGGTGCCTCTTGCTCCCAAATCCCAGTTTTGTCCAAGATTATTTCTCTGAAAAGCATTTTCTGGAAGTGATCCAAGCAGCCCTTTCAATCCTTCTATTGTCCAAGATGTATTAGTATTTCCTTCATATGAAAGAAATGATAAAGTAGGAGCAGGAAGCCAAACAGCAAAGAAGGAAACAACTGCTGATCGCAGAGTATCACTAATCACATAGTCAAGCTCTTCCATAAAACACTCTTTACGCTTTTCATACTGTGCCATCAGTGTTGCTGTTATGCATATAGTCTCCTCTAGAGCTAACCTTTGAAAAATCTTTGGATTTGCTAACCATCTTTCCCTGAATCCCTGTATTAAGAATGCTAGTAAGTGCAAATGGAAGTAACACTACATATAGTATATTAATCGTGCTGCAGATTCCCTGGAAACTTTAATGCAATGAAAAAGATTTCGCAAAAATCAGTCCTATTATCATACTAAAACAATTTACTGGCTATTCAGATTTTTCTTGATTGACAATAAATTCATAATTTGTTCCAAGGAACAAGCAGCATTAAACACAGGAAATTATACGACAGACATCTATCGGAATAATAACATGCAACAACATGAACAATAATGATGTGCGTTGACCACTGGAGTGGTACCTGATGATTTTATGAAGACTCCATGCCCAAGGATGAATCAAAGGACACTTGTACCATCAGATATCATCAGTTCAACAAATGTTTAAACCCTACTTCTATTTCTTATCATTTTCTCTTGTACCCATATTCCACGCCCTATGGAGAATTGTAATAAGTGATGCTAGTAATGATGAATTTGAGTCAGTATTGAATCTGTAATAGGCCTAGATAACTTGGGACCTTGCCAACAAGTGAGTATTACTCTGTGAGGTTTTTTTCACTATGTTAATTATCATCTCCCTATCAAGACTTAATAATTGATTGAGTTTTTTCCTCCAATTTTAACCCAAAGCTGGAGTACGGCTTGATGGGTGAGTCCTAGTGTCTAGAGTCAATGTATATTACCATACTTGATCACACAAAAAAATTCATAGAATTTGGATAGGTCTAGGTAGTGATTTTTTAATTTTTTAGATTTCCTGCAAGTCGAAAATTGCAATAAAAATTGCAATTGAATTGTAATAAGTGATGCCTAAAAAATTTGTATGGGATATGAATAATCAAAATTACACCTCACCCTCAACTTTCTACTATGACCCACTTTGAGGGGTTAAAAATGTGTTTTGAACCCTCAAAAACCCACTTTTCCTAAGTTTAGTGGGAAATCTGGTGGTTAATTAAGCCAAAAATTAAATAAATAGAGAAAAATAAATATCCACACATGCTAAATGAGGTGGAAAATTATGGAGGAGCTAAATTGAAGTCACAAGGTGATGTGGACTCCTAAAATCAAGGAAATGACATGTGCTCAAATAAAATCGAATTTATGGCATTAAATGAGAGTTGCTTACTTGGAAATTCGAATTTGTGAAGTTAATGCACATTTGGGAGGATTTGGGCGAATATTTGGTGGAGATTTTTGTGAGAAATTGTCCCCACATGGGTTACAACCCATATACACTTGTCATTCCATCATAAAATTCAAATTTGGCATAAGGGAAGAGGAAAATCATGTCCACTTGCCAAAATCTAATTTTTACACTTGACAATGGATCTCCATTTATCAAATTCGAATTTGCTTTGTGATCTCCTCCCTCTCACCACTTGCCATTTGGTTCTTCATTGGGATTTGCTCCCAACTTTCTATATAATGGAGCCATGGGCTCTCATATTGTAACCTTTGCAACGAGCTATTGTGCTTGGGGAAGCTCTGCTTCTATGTACTTGTGTTTTTCATATAAATAAAAAGACTTTGGGGTCCATTCATGATTGTTATTCCATTGGAGCATTGCTTGGATCATTGATGGTATATCTCTTCTTGTGCCTTTGATTTATATTTCATTTTTCTCATATGATTTTGTTGAATTGTAGATATATAGCTATCTTACATTTACAATTGGTTATTTGATATGCTCTAGGTTAGAAAACTCTATCTATTTTCATACAAATTCTAGAATTCTAGTGCCATTGTTTATTGATTTAATCCATATGAGCTAATGTTTGTTGGAAGTTTTGTAGAGGATCATTGTTGAATCAACTAGCAAGCGTGAGGGGAAGTCTTCAGAGACCAACCCACCCTTGGCATTGTTTTCAGGGAGCTCTCATCGTTATTTGAATTTCACAGAACTAATTTTTTTTTAAAGTACTTGTTCTTGCAGGGCTCTTCTTCACATAGTCTATGCATGAATCAAAATATTAAAAAAATCATTTACATCTTTTAATTGTGCTTTCATTTCATTATATAGCTATTCAAGAGCTTCTCATAAGCTAGACAAGCGATGGGGATCTTTTCTCATCACTTGATTTAGACTTTGTATATTATTTTGTAGCATATTCACATACTTACATGCTCTCTTTTCACAATAACTTTGGTTTTATTTTTGTAGCCCTAACATTTTTGTTTGTAGGTTTTCTCTATCTTCAAGTTGCATTTCAAGGAGGTCGTGGGCATTAGGAGAGCTTGTGGAAGAAGGCTAGGTCATACACCACGTTGGAGCTTGTATTCTCCAATTGTAGAAAACCTTCATCTCTTTTGGGGCTCCCATACTTGAAGGGATTTCCTTCTTGTTTCAATATTTCAAATTGTATTTTCTCATCAATTCCTTGGGAAGCCCTCCAAGAGGCTATAACCTCATTGTAACACCATAATAATAAAAATTTATGTTTTTGTTGTGGGAGCGTGGGTTTTACCCATTGGCATCCCTATCTCTCCATTTCAAGGAGAGAATTTGTAAATGGATTGACTTATTGGTTTTAACATTTCCATTTTCTTTCACATCACATATGCATGCTCTAATTAGGAAGAAACACAAATCACATTTCTTTTTCCTCAACTTTGCTTCACAAATTTTAAGTTTGCATTTCTCATCATAGTTGCTACAAATTTCAAGTTACATTTCCATTTGCAAAGCAATTTATTTTACTTCATGCAAGCATCATTATTATTTTTGGGCAAACTTTGATCTATTTAGCTTCACACTTGTCTAAATAATTCCCGTTTTATTGTTATACCACATTTCCATTTTAAAAATATTGAAACATTGTGTATTTGACAAGTTTATCTTTCAAAGAAACCATTTATTTTCATGTCAAGTTAATTTCCTCAAGTTTAAAGTTCCTTTTGCAAAGCTATTGTGAGCACAAATCTCAATTTTATTTTTAAAGCTTTACAATTTACTTTACATGCAAATTAATTGCTCATAAGTATCAAGATTTTAATTGGTTCATCATTTATCTTTAGCAACTCACAATTTTAATTGTTCTTGAAGCTTATGCATCTTATGTTTACTTGAACAAATATAGAAAGTGATCGTGTGGAACAATCTTACTAAGAGCATTTCCATTTTCTACATAGCACTTGCAAACTTACTTGCATATCATAGTAGGCATTCTAACTTAGTTGCATATTTAAAATTTACCTCCAAGCATAAGCTTGGTTGATAGAAATTATAGGGAAAAAAGCTTTCTTGGACAGTTCTTCCATTTAGTACGAAGTAAGGTAAAAGCATGTGACCCAACAGTTATGATGGTGGCTTGTCTCCTTGTAGGAATGAAGGCACACGTTGGCTCGTAAGACTTAGGGCGCGGGTATCGTTAATGACAACCCCGTGTCCTCGCCCCCTCTTTCTTACAGTCGCCCCAATTTTTACCCCTTGGTAAGAGCACAAGAGGAAGACTTCTCACCTAGATTAGGCATTTTAGATTAAAAGTAACCAAGATTAATTGCATCCAAATCTAGTGTAATTGCATCTCATGCTAATACACCTCATGGTTTTACTTGAAAATTGTTTATTCCTCTTGTTGTTGTTGAAATTGAATACTTTGTTGTAGCAGATATTTTTTTTATCTACATTTTGCAAGTAAAACACTAATTGTTTCCTTTTGAGCAAGATAGCTTCTCATGCTTGGATTCATAAATTTGTTTACCTTGAAGGCATTTATAATATCTTGTGCTAACATTTTCTTGTTTCAACATTTCAAGATTACTTTTGCTTTCCATTTGAAAGCAGTTTACTTCATTTTAAAGAGCAATACTTTGAAGGCACTGGTTTCATATGCTTTACGTTTATTTTATGTATTGATGGTTATTGATCACATCACTTTTTGCTTATAAATCTTAAGAAGTAATCTATTTGACTCTAACATTCTCCTAGAAACTCAAATCTTTAACTTAATTTTCCATTTTAGGGACCACCCCCCTTAGCTAGCCTAGGAGATAGCTTAAACAGAGAGATTTGGGATTAGTGTGACAGCCCCATCTCTGATTTCATTGCCACCAACTACACCTTGTGGGGTTAAAGGCTTTTCCCGCTAATTGTAAGTAGGTGTAGGCGGCAAGTGATAAGGATGTGCACTCAAACGACAGCTACAAATGGATTATGATTAGTGATGTTTCCATGAATAATTAATACTAATATCTAACACACACACACACACACACACACACACCCAGTTATCTCACAAGGTTAGCTTAATGGTTGAACCATCTGCAAAGGTTCTTCTTGCAGGAATTCCAGCTACAGGAAAACAGCGTAGGACTAGAGTGTGGGTCAGGAATCAAGGCTAAACACCAGCTATTATAGCATAACAGACATGACAGAAGAAATTTAACGCCATAACTAAACCTTTGATCATATGGTTGGAGATTTTCCTGTGTGGTAATTCACATATCATCACAACTAGTTGTTTGTATAAAGGTTATTCCAGCGAAGCCTATAGCATTTAATGTTGGGTTGTTCCCATATTAGCAGCACAATATCTAACAAAGTAATCCCCAGATCTCCATCATGACATTGAGTTTATGACAATATACAATTGGTGTCTCAAAAAATTCAGTGGATTGTCAAAGCATGATGGCAAGACAGGGATCAGATTGTTGAGGGTGTTGACGACCATTACTTTTACAGATGGCTCTTTCCACAGTTAATTGTGAGCAGAGGTATGTTGCAGGAAATGCCACCCGAAGTGCCGTGCTGGTATCCGAAACTACGTGAAACATGGAAACTTGTGTGAAACAGTCCTGAAACGCCATTGTCCATACTATATGGCATTTCGTGATTTGGAATGTTGTATAGTATGGCTAGCAACATTTTAAGGCCGTTTCAGGCCAATTCCGCCAACATTGTTTTTGACTAGCGGGCTGCTCAAACAGCTAAGAAGGGGGTGGGGCCCTTCTATTGCCAAAAAACACTAAATTTATCATTAAATTTAACTTTAATTCACTACTCAAAATAAATATTGGGATGTGGAAACAGAATGCCCATACTCGGAACTCTCTCTTGTTGCTCTCAATATTGGTGGTGATGCAATTGGAAGTGGAGTTTCCTCTTCTTCCAATATCTTGTTCTACTTTTGTTGATGAGGATGGGAAATTTCATGATATGTGTTGTCACTCAAACTGTACACAGAATTGTGACAACGCTCAGGGTAGAAGTTGTCACTCTAATCCCTGCCCTCTCCGTTTACGTTGTCTCCTAAATGCAGGCTAAGGGGGGGCGGGGGAAGTAGTGCCTATGGATGAGATGATGAACAACTTTTTGGGAACCAACAAGTCAAGGAGACACAACTGAATGGCCTAGCGACTTAGTTTGAAATTTAGTGGCAAGTATGATTATTAAGCACAATTTGATTAGATTCCTTGAGATTATGAGTTAGAGATCGGTGCCTTTAAGATTAATTACTTACGTAATATGAATTAATGTTAAAAGTGCGAAAATTTCAAATCTGAAATTCTACTACAGCAACTGATTTATTTCCCTACTTGTTTTCCATAATAAGTTATTTACAAAAACCCTTCAGTAAACATAAAAACTAATTCTATTGCAATTATCACATAATTTCATAGAGAAAAGAACAGTGAAATATAAGCACAATAATCAATCACATCAATACAGTTATTTTTGGACAATTGTGCCCAGAAAATCCCAATGCGGGAAAATCGATGCAGCAAATGAGGGTTTATTTATTAATCTTCAGCAACTATTTCTTTACAAGGAATGACTGGCAGAATAATGGAGAAACTTTCATGAAAACACCTCAGATAATTTTCTCCAAACCTCCGAAGAAATTCTGACACCCAAGAGACTCTCTGGCCTCCACTACGTCACCTCTGCGTGATGTGAAATTTTCAAGAGGAAAATATTTCTGCAATACTTGGTTTATTTCTCCTACTTATGAGATAAGTTATTTACAGATGCTTCGGTAAATTCTAAAATAAACACATTTGCAGATCTTCACTATCATTAAGAGCATAAGAACAGAAAGATAATTTACACTAATAGCACTATAGAAATAGCCACATGAACACAAATGTTTTTGGACAATTGTCCTCGGAAGAACCCAATGTGGGAAAACCAGTGTAGCAGATGAGGGTTTTATATTTCTCTTCAGAAATGGAAATTACATTTACAGGTGTCTGATGTGAAGAGAAAAATTAGCCAACACCTAGCTGAATTTTCTAGACCTTCCAAACAATTTTCGGACCCTCGGGCTAACCTCCTTCACCCTCAGCGTCATCCAGCGTGAATGCTCTACGCAGTCCCTCTCGGGACTGCGTGATTCTGCGTGGAGGGGTTCTTGCTGCTGATCAGCTCACCCTTCCCTTCACCCTCCTGAGATATGCTTCTCGATAACTGACTTCTCCCTCCTCCTGCTTTTGACACCCAACCTCTACAAACTCACCCACTAAAATCGATTTCACTTGCTTCAAAATCAATTTCCTTCGGGTACTGAGAGTGTCCCCGGCTTAATTTCCAAATGGCCCTCGAGTCTCTTCTTATAGTCTTCTCGCTTATGAATCAACGGCCAAGATTATATCTTTAATCAATGGCTCAGATTAAAAGATGAGTTGATCTTCGTCTTCTAGAAGATTCACACTCTGCTCTATTAATACTCTTTAATTATTTAATTTCCCTAAGTTTTTACTTAGGGTCTACATTAAAATAATTAATTATTTTAAAAAATCCATATGCGAGTGGAATTTCCACAAACAATTTCAGGGTTCTTTGGATATCTGATGTCTAAGCCTCTCTACCAAAAATGAGACTTATAACACTTTCCAATGCTAAAGAAATCAACACGTGATCCTCTGTGCAGGGACTGCGTCCGCCTCTGCATTGTCCCTCTACGTTGTCCCTGTGCTGCTTTGGGTCCCTCTTCCTCGACCTCTAACTGATGTTGATACCTCTTCTTCCTTCGCCTTGCAACTCTCCCTTTGAAAACAAATTCTAAATTCTAAAGAATCGACTTCCCTCGAGTTACTGAGTGTTTGCCCGACTTACTTTCAACTGACCCTTAAGTCTTCATTTATACTTTTCATGTTGATAAATCAATGGTCGTGATCTAATCCTTACTCAACGGCTAAGATTAAATTAAACTTGATCCTCGTCACTTAGAAGCTTCTCACCTAGATGTTAAATTAATTCACTTTAATTATTTAAATTCCCTAAGTTTTAACTTAGGCTTCATTTAAAATAATTAATTAATTGAATAACTTTCACTCTAGGTGGAATTTCTCCAAACGATTTCTGGGTCTTAGAGATCTTGTTGAGATTTTGTGTATTTGGGGAAGCATCAAATGTGCTCTAGGTCCCAAATTTTGAGTAAGGACTAGAGTTCACCTGATCTACAAGACCCAGAATGGATTTGGAAAATTTCATCTGGTTTAGGAGATATTAAATTAATTAATTATTTTAATGTATTTCCTAAGTTAAAACTTAGGAAAATAAAATAATTAAAGTGAATTTAATTAAAAATGTGATGAAATTATCTTAGGTCACACGAATCAATCTTTCTTTTAATCTTAGCCATTGATTAAAGATTTAATCTTGGTCGTTGATTTGTCAACGAGAAAAGTATAAAGGAAAGGCTTGGGGTCATTTGTAACACACAGAGGCAGAGCACTGAAGCTAAGCTGAGATTCTAGGGCGGGGTTGCTAAGAATTCTTAGAAGTGTTTAAGTTGCAGAGAGGGGAATTTAGACCAAGGGGATGATCTGATCCCGGGGTCTAGAATACACAAGAAGTAGAGAAGAGATCAGCAAGGGCAGCGCAGAGAAAGGCAGCAGCGGTAGCGGCAGTAGCAACAGCAACAGATGGCAGCATCAACAGCAGTGTCTTTCAAGGGCAATGTTAGGGTTTCTAGGCCTAGATGTAGCCGAGTTTTGTAAATCCCGTTTGAGGGTGTGGATCAGTCAGTGTTTGTGGTCTTAAATCAGCCAGAACCTGTAGATCTAGAGTTTTCTCTGAAGGGTTTTCCAGATCTGAAACCCAGAGTTGTGTATTCAGAAATATTCTTAATAATAGAGCCCTCCAGCAACCAGAGACCGGTTTTCCCACCTTGGGTTTTTCCGAGGACAGTTTGTCCAAAAATATCTGTGTCACTTTGTCAATGTGTGCATGTGCTTATTCTAGATCTGAATTGGTAGAGATTTGCTATGTGTTTTTCTTTGATGTTAACTTGAATTTATTCAGTTGATAACTTGTATAAGTAGGAGAAGCTTAACCAAATTAACAGTAATAATTTCTGCATAAAAATTAAGATTCAGAAATTTCTACATGGTATCAGAGCAATTGCAGATCTAGAAGGGTCACCCGCTGAAGAATCTGAAGGATCTAACTGCAGAAAGCAGCTGGAAAGGAAAATCTGAAGGGACAGCGCAGTTTTCAGGAGCGGATTCACACAGAGGGAAGGGTGACACTTTCCAGCACTGTGTCCTAGCAAGCCCACGCAATTACTGCGTAAAGGCAGCTCAGAAACAGTGTTGGTTGGGTCTGAAGCTACCAGTGTGATTCAGATATGAATCTGTCAGATCCAGAAAAAAATCTGCATAAAAGTTGCAGAAATTCAGAAGAGCTGGTGGGGTTAAACTTCTGAAGTTTTCATATTTTTAACCTTAGCACAAGTGACAAAGTTTGGGAAGAGATCAGTTTCTCAGAGATTTCTTGCCAAAGGAAACTTGCAGTTTGATCAGAGGATCAAAGAAGAAGCTGAATCATAGTTGATTTGGTAGATTTCCAAGAATGGAAATCAAGTGTCGGAGGGAGCAGAGGGTGCCCAGTTCGGAAAGGACCCTAGATCCAGATCTCTAGCATAGAGAAGAGGAGCTCCGACACATTCTGAGCAGATGGCTCCTCACGGACAACGTGATCAAGATAGGCTAGAGGGCCTCTCAAACTTTTCGGTGTGGAAAGCAAGGATCCTGATTGTCCTTGAAGCATACAGTCTAAGAGACCATGCAAAGCAGACTCTGGCCACACCAACAAATGTGGATCTCCTACGGAAGCATAGGGAAGTTGTTGGGCATGCCAAGCGGTTAATAATGAACAGTTTCAAGGATCATATTGAGCCACACATAGCTAAGAAGAGGACAACTAATGAGATGTGGAAGGCCTTGACTTCCCTATATAAGGGAAAATCAGTCCAAAGAAAGATCTTGTTGGAGGCCCAAATGAGGTCATTCATGATGACCAAGGGAGAAGACATTAGGCATTTCCTCTTCAGATTACAATCAATCAGAGATCAACCGACTGCAACGGGTGAAACCGTAGATGATGCAGTGATAGTCAGGACTACCCTCAATGCAGTCACGGATGAGTGGGACCCTTTGTCCAAAGTATCTTGGGCAGAGAGGACCTCCCAGATTGGGACAGCTTGTGGTCAATCCTGCAGCAAGAAGAACTATGCAGATTCATCAAGAAGCAACACAGCCCTGGGTTGAGAAAAATAAAGAAGGAAGAGGAGGAAGATGCAGCCTTGGCATCAAAGAAGTAGACGAAGAAGAAGGATCTTTCAAAGATCAAGTGCTTTCAGTGTGGTGAAATGGGACATTTTTCCAGCCATTGTCCGGAGAAGAAAAGGGACAAGGAAGCATTTTCTTCCAAGGCAACTATGGCAAATGATGGGTCAGGAGATGATGTAGCAATGAGTGTTCATGAAGCACGGAGGTGGGATGACATGGACATGTAGAGGAGCTACATGGAAGTAAGGCGGGATCCTTGAGCAGCTCGTCTCTTGGATAACAAGCGAGCTACGACAGCCTTAAGACAGTAGCGAGACAAGTGGAGCAGTGGGTGCATAGATCACAGATGAGGCATAAGTAGAGGCAAATCTAGAGGCTGGGAAGAGCAACGCAGAGCATAGTAGCAACAGCGTAGAGGCAGTAGCAGCGCAGAAGTTGACGTGACTTCAGCAGCGCAGTGCAGTACTACTTACACAATGTAGAGTTGCAGCAGTGCAGAGAGCTTCAGAGGGACAGCGCAGTGCAGCAGCAGCGTGATATATTTCAGCACAAGGAGCTAATGTGACTTTAGTAGTGTAGAGGGAGTTTGATTATGCTAGCGGAGTTATAGTTGTGCATCGTTCTTTAGATGCCAGCACAAATCTGTAGCCTATGGAGCTTCAGTGATGAGGATGCAGCCCATCTGACTTGTTTGTCAAAGATTGGGTAGGAGATTCAGTTGTTTCTCTCAACAACTGAAGTTGCAGTGCAGCAGATCAGCAGTGGCAGCGCTATGAGCAGCACAGATGCAACATATTGAGAGGGAGCTGCAGTACAGTGGTTGCAGTGGCAGTGGCAGAGTCATGGACAGCAGTACAGAATGGCAGCAGTAGTGCAAAGTTGAGTGGCAGGAGGCCAAGCTTCAGCAACACAGAACCAGTACCCAAAATCATGTAATGCATAAGTGTGATGTATTGCTAGAGCACACCCTTTATGCTAAGAGGGAGTGTTGAGATTTTGTGTATTTGGGCTAGCATTAGTTGTGCTCTAGGTCCCAAATTTTGAGGAAGGACTAGAGTTCACCTGATCTACAAGACCCAGAAATGGAATTGGGAAATTTCATCTAGTTTAGGAAATATTAAATTAATTAATTATTTTAATGTATTTCCTAAGTTAAAACTTCGGAAAATAAAATAATTAAAGTGAATTTAATTAAACATGAGATGAAATCGTCTTAAGTCACATGGATCAAGCTTTCTTTTAATCTTAGCCATTGATTAAAGATTTAATCTTGGCCGTTGATTTGTCAACGAGAAAAGTATAAAGGAAAGGCTTGGGGTCATTTGTAAGACACACAGAGGCAGAGAACTGAAGCTAAGCTGAGATTCTAGGGCGGGGTTGCTAAGAATTCTCAAAAGTGTTTCAGTTGCAGAGAGGGGAATTTAGACCAAGGGGATGATCTAATCCCGGGATCTAGAATACACAAGAAGGAGAGAAGAGATCAGCAAGGACAGCGCAGAGAAAGGCAGCGACGGCAGCAATAGCAGTGGATGGCAGCAGCAGCGGTGTCTTTCAGGGGCAGCGCTGGGGTTTCTAGGCCTAGATCTGGCTGAGTTCTGTAAATCCCGTTTGAGGGTGTGGATCAGTCAGTGTTTGTGGTCTTAAATCAGCCAGAAAATGTAGATCTAGAGTTTTCTCTGTAGGGTTTTCCAGATCTGAAACCCAGAGTTGTGTATTCAGAAATATTCTTAATAATAGAGCCCTCCAGCAGCCAAAGACCAGTTTTCCCACCTTGGGTTTTTCCGGGGACAGTTTGTCCAAAAATATCTGTGTCACTTTGTCAATGTGCGCATGTGCTTATTCTAGATTTGAATTGGTAGAGATCTATTATGTGTTTTTCTTTTATGTTAACTTGAATTTATTCAATTGATAACTTGTATAAGTAGGAGAAGCTTAACCGGATTAACAGTAATAATTTCTGCATAAGAATTAAGATTCAGAAATTTCTACATATCTCATGTGTTCTAGCCTCTCCACAAAGTTTCAAAGCTAGAGCACATTCGATGCTACCCAAAAATCAACACTCCCTCTTAGCGAAAAATGTGCTCTAGTAATACTTCTTCACCAGAAGCATCATCGTGATCCACGACATCAGTTCTCAGCGTTGTTGATGCTCTGTCTACTGCCCCTCATCTGCGGCGCTGCTGCTATCTGTACTGCTGCCCATAACACTGTTACTGTTGCTATTGCATCTGTACTGCAACTCCCTCTTAAGTATTGCACTTATCTATTTCTGCCACTGAAACAGATTCTTAATAATCCCCAACTTCTCCCTGAAATAAACAATTTTTTTTCTTCCTAGAGCCTTAGTGAGGATGTCTATCACCTGTTCTCCTGTCGGAGTGTACTGTAACTGTACTGCTCCCCGCTGGACACAGTCTCTGATAAAGTGACACCTGATGTCAATGTGCTTCAATCGATCATGAAATACTGGATTCTCATAGAGCTTGATGCAACTCTAATTATCACATAAAATGTTGGTCGCTTCCATCCTTCTCCTAAATAGATTCACAAGCAGCGTCCTAAGCCATATGGCTTCACACGAAGCTGTGATGACTACCATATATTCTGCCCCGGTTGAGCTTAGAGCCACGGAGTTATGTTTCCTACTGCACCAAGAAGTCATTCCTAATCCAATGTTGAAGCATTACCCAGTGGTATTTTTTTTATCTATCGAACTACCAGCCCAATGTGTGTCAGTGAACCCACTCAGTTTGATGTCATTGCCTTGGGTGTACTTTAATACATGCTCGACTATCCCTCGTATATATCTGAGAACATGCTTGGTTGCTGCCCAGTGCGCCCTCTTTGGTTTCACCATGAACTGACTAAGGGTGTTGACTGCATAACAAATATCTGGCCTAGTGTTAACCAGATACATCAGGGATCCTATGAGTTGTCTGTACAGAGTGGGATCAACTTCTTTATCCTCAAATGCATCAATCTTCTTCCACTTAGTGATCATTGGAGTAGCCATGGGTCTACAGTCCTGCATCCTAAACCTCTTCAGAATTTATGTAGCATACCTCCCTTGTCCAAGGAATATTTCACCCTTCTACTGCCAAACTTCCAACCCCAGAAAATAATACATCAATCCCAAATCCTTCATGTCGAATTTCGTAGCTAGGTTCTCCTTGCAATCATTGATGAGCCTAGATGAACCTCTCAAGAATAGATCATCTACGTATAATACCAAAATTAGAGGCTCGTTCCCTACTGTCAAATAGTAGAGATTAGGAACTGTGTCACTCTTGACGAATCTCGTCTTCTACAGGTAACCATCAATTCGGCTGTACCAAGCTCTAGGTGTCTATTTAAGCCCATACAAGGCTTTCTTAAGCCTACATACATGATTCTTCTGCTCATGTGTCTCAAAGCCCTTAGGTTGTTCAATATATACTTTTTCCTCTATCACCCCATTCAAGAAAGCAGTCTTAACATCCATCTGGTGAATCTCCCACCCCATCTGGGCTACAAGGGATATCACAGATCTGATAGAAGTATACCTAGCTACTGGGGCGAAGGTTTCTTCCTAGTCTATCCCTTCCTTCTGAGCATACCCCTTAGCCACAAACTTGGCTTTATATTTTTCCACGCTGCCATCTACAGCATATTTGAGCTTATAGATCCATCTCGAACCTACAATCAATCTGTCTTGAGGCCTAGGTATCACTTCCTAGACATCATTGGTCATTATGGAACTGTATTCTTCCAACATTGCATCTACCCATACCTGATGCTGAGCTGCCTCCTGGAAACTAGAGGGTTCTCCAACCTAAGCCACCAAAGCTTGGTACCTGTCAGGTTGTCTACATTGCCTCTTCTCGTTTCTAGGAGCTCCGACAAATTCCTCTGCATCCCTCAGAATTTGTCGCAATTCCCGGCTTGTTCGTCCGCTAGTAGGGGGTGGATCTACCTGCTCTTCCTCCTGGGAATCTTCCTGAGGTAATACCTCTGGATTCTTATGCCTTGGGGAAGCACTAGTGCTAGTTTCGGCTGGTCAAAGTGGTTGGACCAATGGATCATCCTCTGACTATGTTTCATAAGGCTTCTCCAAGGATTTCCTAAAAGCATGGTCCTCCATGAAATTTACATCTCATTGTACTACGATCTTCCTATTTCCAGGAATGTAGATTCTATATGCCTTAGCATTCTCGCTATATGCCACCAAATATCCTTTTTCTGCGATCTAATCCAACTTCTTCCTCTTTTCTTCGGGTATATGGCAGTACGCCAAACTTCCAAAGATCTTGAAATGACTCACTTCTGGCTTCCTGCTAGTGAAGACACTCTCCGGTGTAATCTTCCTTAGGGCACTGTGAGGAATCTTGTTCTAAACATACACAACATTGTTGCATGCTTCTGCCCATAGAAATTTGGGCATGTCCTGATCATACAACATTGCCCTCGTTGCTTCAACAATAGTTTTGTTCTTCCTTTCTACCACCCCATTTTGCTCCAGATTATATGGAGCGTTCCATTCTCTTTTAATGCCTTCCTTTGTGCAGAACTCAGTGAAGTTTTTATTGATATATTCTCCACCATTGTCTGAACGCAAAACCTTTATCCTCTTCCCTGTCAGATTATCAACCAAAGCCTTAAGCTCTTTGAATCAATCAAAGACCTCATCCTTGGCTTTTAGAAAGTAGGTCCAAGTTTTCCTGGAATGGTCATCAATGAAGGTGATGAAGTATTCAGTACCACTAAGAGCTCTCATGGACATTGGTCTGCAGATATCTAAGTGTATTAGCCCCAAAACACTCTTTGCCCTATTGTTACTTCTAGAGTAAGTTGTTTTGGCATACTTGCCTAGTACGCACCCTCTGCAAACATCATCCCGTTTGGTGCTTAATTCTGGAACTCCTGTAAGTTGTTTTGGCATACTTGCCTAGTACGCACCCTCTGCAAACATCATCCCGTTTGGTGCTTAATTCTGGAACTCCTGTGATGACTTCTCTAAGAATTCTTAGAGACCCATGGTGTAAGTGCCCCGTCCTTCTGTGCCATAGCTCATTCAAATCCTTTTCACCACTGCTACCTATCAATGCCATTGGAGATTCTAACTACAACTTATACAATTTGTTGCTCCTGACTCCAATTTGAGCCTTCTTCTTCCAACTCGGGTGTTTGACATATACTTTCTTTCCAATGAAATATACATCATAGCCCTTATTTTGTAGCTAAGATACAGAGAGCAAGTTCATCCCCAAACCAGGCACATGTAGCACATTGGTGGCCCAAAGCCGATCTCCTGCTTCAGTTTGAAAAACTATAGTACCTCTTCCAACAGGGGTACATTTTTCCTTATTTCCCATGGTAATCTTGACGGTCATATGTTCTTCTTGATAGCTCGAGAAACATTCTCGTATTGTCGTCATATGTGCAGAAGCCCCGTTATCAATATACCAAACCTTTGAGGAAGTAGAGCTTGACAAGCAAGCGACTTCTTCTTCCAATCTGGAAGTCAACACAGAGATGTTGTGATCCATCGTATCTTTCATGCTTTCCTCTTTCTCAGGAGAACTGCGTGAACCCTTTCGAGTTGCTGCTCCAGCAACATCAAGACCATGTTCCATTGTAGAATCTCCTACCCTGTTACCTGATCTCAGCTATGATACCATGTGAAAATTTCAAATCCGAAATTCTACTGCAGCAACTGATTTATTTTTCCTACTTATTTTCCACAATAAGTAATTTACAAAAACCCTTCAGTAAACATCAAAATAAATTCTACTGCAGTTATCACATAATTTCATAGAGAAAAGAAAAATGAAATATAAGCACAAGAATCAATCACATCAACACAGTTATTTTTGGACAATTGTCCTCGGAAAAACCCAATGCGGGAAAACCAGTGCAGCAGATGAGGGTTTATTTATTAATCTTCAGCAACAATTTCTTTACAAGGAATGACTAGCAGAATAACGGAGAAACTTTCATGAAAACACCTCAAATAATTTTCTCCCAACCTCAGGAGAAATTCTGACACCCAAGAGACTCTCTGGCCTCCACTGCATCACCTCTGGGTGATCCTCTGTGTAGGAAATGCATGAGGATTGCGTCCTCCTTTGCACTGCCTCTCTGCGCTAACCCTTTGCTGCTCTACGTCCCTCTTCCTCACCCTCTAACTGATGTTGATACCCTCTTCTTCCTTCGTCCTGCAACTCTCCCTCTGAAATCGAATTCTAAATTCTAAAGAATCGACTTCCTTCGGGTTACTGAGTGTTTGCCCAGCTTGTCTTCAATTGACCCACAAGTATTCATTTATACTTTTCTTGTTGATAAATCAACGGTCGTAATCTAATCCTTAATCAACGGCTAAGATTAAATTAGACTTGATCCTCGTCACTTACAAGCTTCTCACCCACATGTTAAATTAATTCACTTTAATTATTTAAATTCCCTATGTTTTAACTTAGGATTCATTTAAAATAATTAATTATTTGAATAACTTTCACTCTGGGTGGAATTTCTCCAAACGATTTCTGTGTCTTGGAGATCTCATGTGTTCTAGCCCCTCCACAAAGTTTTGGAGCTAGAGCACATCCGATGCTACCCAAAAATCAACAAAAAGTCACTGGATAAACAGTTTCTAAGGGATGCAAAATATATCCTGAATGAAGTGGGGGACCTAAATCTATGTGAGATGCAAGCTCTTGGTAGATTTTAATTATATGCCTAATCTAGGTGAATCTTTCTCCTCAATTCTTTTGAATCCAGTCTCGAACACAAGTTATAGAGAGAAGCCCAAGGGAAGGATGCTAAGGCCTCATTAACAATACCTCCCGTGGAGTTCTAACCACCCAAGTGCCTCCGTTCCTACAAGGTATTTCCCACAAGAGAACTACAAGGTCACTATGTTAACTGTGAATGAGAGTCTAGACTTCGCAAATTGTGTGAAGAAGGTGGTCCTATCTCTCTTCAACCATGCTTATACTTGGACGTAAATTTTAGAAATGCACTTCTAACTTAGAATGAAGATGGAAGATATGAGTCACTGTTTCAATGAGATTATTAAATATGTTAAGAACTCCAACAAGATTAAATCACTTGAAATTAAAATGCTTATAATGATATTCAACAAAAGAAGATAAGAGCAATATAAGCATATAAATGAAGCACTTAGAGAACAATTTGGAGATTATCCCAATGAAACAAGATTAGCAATTCCAATTTATTCAAGAGCTTATTAGAGCTTATTAATGTGTCAATAAGATCTCATTTAATTCTTCTTATGATAATGTTACTAAACACTTAAGCACAAGAACAAAATGAGAGAAATTTATTACTTACATCATAATCCAATGAAGCATAATAGATGATCTTAAACACAATAATAATAAGCGCTAATAGAGACAAGCACAATAAGAGATTGCTAATAGTGATATGATGAAGCCAACAAGTGCATTTAACCAATAATGGATGCTAGAAAACACATTGCCATGATGCAAAATGCAAAGAGGCAATTATCTATCTTAGCAATGGCAATGCAAGAATGCAAGAGACAAGTTAATGAAATAATTAGCTATCCTCAAGATGCAAGACTTATAAATTAATTCACCAATGGTTCCTCACAATGCTATCACTTTGAAAATGCACTAGACTTAAACAAATTAGGTTAGATTCCTTTAACCATGAAATCAGTCCAAAATCTTGAATGAGAAGCTTGCATATAACAAATTGTTTAAGCCCTTAGTTGGTACGTGTTACTTCTTAGAGTTCTTAGGCTTATTTGGAAGAGTTTTTAGGCTTCTTTAGCATGATTAACACTTGATTATGGCACTGCTAGATTAGTCTTCAGATCTGGTTATTGACAGTCAACAAAAGAGAGCAAGGGAGAGAGGATCAAACACTTTAGGCTTAGCGGCCTAGCTTCAATGGAAAATCTGTCTTGTTGGGGCACAAAAGAGCCTAATTTTGACTTTGAAAGAGCGATGTAAGACATCCAACACCTGCAAACACCAATGATTAGACTAAAAACCAAAGGGATGCTCTCAAAACCCCATGAATAGGAAAAATCTAGGCCTTCTAGGCCTGTGGCTAGGATAGTTGAGTAAATATGGCAAATGCAAGCCCCAAAACTTGATGTCTAGCTTTCAAAACTTGGAGATTGGCCATTGAAAAGTCCTGCAACTCAAATGTATTAGTGTGAAATGTTGATCTATGGTAGTGTTGACCACACTTTGTCAACGACCCCATAGCAGTACACCCCCATTTTGTCAAATGGGATTCATCATGTTCGACATGTTCACGCCATTCAGATTCCATTGACAGTCGACAGTTTTATGAACGATGTAAACCCATTCTGCATGTTTATGATGTAAATGATCTAAGTAAGACCGTCATGTATGTAACAACCTAGGTAAGCCTAGTATGTTGGTGACGATTTCTATCCTAGGAGGTTTTTTGTCTCACTGATTTATTTGTGTTTTTCGACACAAGTGATCGGCAGAGTTTTCCCCTCCAGCCTCACCCCAAAGCTAGGGTGGATTTTGTCATCAAGATGCTAAGTGAGTCCTAGTGTTTTTTATCGAGTCTTTGTAAAAATAGTTTGAGAATAATCCTAGTTAATTGGTTAGATTATTTTATTACAAGCTACTTGGTCTACTAGATCATGTTTTGATTCGTAGAATTGGGTAGCTTTTTTAGGGTCTATACGAATGGGTATTCCCCCTTCATGTGTCTAAATGTATTTATCTTATGTAAAGAGGGTTGGAAAAAATAATTAAATCCCCTCTCAATCAATTAATTAAATTTTCTGGCCAAATTAATTAAAAATCCTAAGCCAGAAATTTAATTAATTTTAAGTCCTAGGTGAGTTAAAATTCTTCAAAAGCAAAATTCGTTGGTCCTTAAAAAATGAATTTTTAAAGGTCCCAGGCCAAGGGAATATTGAGAATTTCAAGAAATTTTGGACCCTTGGGCCTAGGTGGTTAAGTCAAAGTCAAAATTTTGAGGTAATTAACTCAAAAATATTATTTTTGAGTTAATTAAAAATAAATTAAATGATAAATTCGAATTTCCTCAAAATTATAATTTCGACGGTCCAGATTAAAATATGATCAAATCCTTTCGACGGTCGAGCTTACTTTGACATGGATCAACTGAACTAGTCGTTGGAGATTTTATCTTATAAATTAGAGGTCTTTGTCAGTGTTTCAATCATCCGATCTCTGAATCGTGCACTCACTCTTGAAGCTCTCCTGTAATATTTTCTGGAATAATACAAACGAAGACTTTGGGGTTTTATCGTGATGGTGGTGTTCCTCTTCAGCATTTTATGGTAAACTTGTTCTTAATATTCTGCTGGTGATTATTCTAATGGATTGTTGATTAATGGCTCTTGTAGAGTAATTATGGGTACAGGTATCTTGCCCAGGCCACTGGATCTAGGGTAAAAATATTAATTGGATCGAGCTAATTGTTATCTCTAGCTCATGAAAATTTTATGTTTTCACTATTTCTCTATTAATTTGACAATTTAACTTTAAGTTTGCAGAAATCTTCTGAATTTAAAACTGCGCGTTTGGGGAAGTCCTAGTTTGGACCAGCTGACTCCCAGGAGATAAGATCTGAAGAGCCCTACGGATCTAATTCCCCAGGCTTATCTTAAATTCCATTTTTTGCAGGGTTCTTTATTGGGCTCGTGCCTCTCTCTTAAATTTGTATTTTCTAAATTGTGCTGAAATATTTTAAATCTGGCCAAGAGGGGCTCTGATCTGTAAATTAGCAGTGTAAATCCCGCTCATTTTTTTTTTATTCACCAGATTTTTTTGGGGTTTGCTTTTCACTGTGTACATATACTATTTTTTCTGGGTTTGTTGGTTTCTTGTTTTTGTGCAAGTTCACATGGAGATTCTCAGAAATTTTTTTGGATCTGAGCTAGATCTAGACCCTAGAGGGTAAGATCTGGACTTAGATCAAATCTAGTTGCAGATCTGGGCAACATTGTGCCTCAAGATCAAAGTTTTGCAGAAATATTCGAGTCAAATTCTAAATCTGGGTTTCTATGTAAATTCAACTACTGAGCAGAAGAAAAAATTTGAATTTAAATATTGTTATGCACCAGTTGCCTACATGTTCTTGGTCTGCCTTGGTGTTTTTCTGTTACATTTTTTCCAGATCTACATTGTTGCCCTCATTCCTGCATTTCTTCCTTCTCCTACGCTGCTGCCCATCGCTCTCCCTTTGCCACGGGTTTCTTCTCTCTATGCCTACCCGCTTACCATATGCAACCCATTCAACCCTCTCCTCACGCTTTCTGCGTCTTCCCTTCATTATTTCACGCATTCTAATCCACTGTCTCCAAAACTGCCGGTTGATCCCTTTCGTCCATGCATCTTTTCGTTTATCGCTGCCCATTTCCACGTTGCCCTTGCTGCTATCCTCACATTGCTCCCTCAATTTTTTCCTTCCACCCTAGCCGCGGCCTTAATCTCCCGTCGACCAGCCTTCACGCTACCATACTCACCTTGCCTCCTACGCATATACAGCGCCACCTTCGCTGCCCTCCGTCGTGCTTCCCTTGCCCGCAATTTCTCTTCCTTCACGCCGTCTCCTTCGACTTTATCGACCTGCAAACAAACGCATACATAAAACAAAACAAATAAAGCATTCAACTTCAGATTTTAATTTTGATTTTTGATATTTTACTTAGCTTTAGTTTTTTTTATTAGATTTTCGATTTTCATTAAAATTGTTTTATTTTTAAATGTTAGACTTTAGATTTTTTTTTTTTTTAACTTTAAGTTAGTGTATTTTAGTTTAACGTTTGATTTGTTAGGTTTGAAATTTTTTTTTAGTCTTAAGAACTTTTAAACTTTAAATGAAACAAAAATAAAATATAAATAAAGAAAATATAAATCTTTTAAACTTGTTCATTTTGTGTTTTAGAATTTATTTTCTTTAGATTTCTAGACTTAAGTTTTAGATTTAATATTTTAAAATCCTAGATTTACATTTTCTTGAGAAAAATAAAAAATATAAAATATAAAAACAAAAAATTATAAAATAAAAATTTCAAAATTATTAGCTTTTTTCTTTCATTTTTAGACTTTAGCCTTAGCTATATATACATTTTTTTTGGGTTTTAGTTTTATTAGCTTTTAGATTTCAAAAAAGAAAATATAAAAAATTTAGAAAATTCTCAAAATTTCACATAGTCAAGATGAGTTTCATTTTTTCTATCTAAAGTTTGACTATAGGTTTCTGAATTGGAATTATTTGGAATATCATAAATTCGGAAATATTAGAAGTATCGGGCATTTAAATTTGATGGTATACTCATGATATATTTTGTTTCAAATTTAAATTGTTGGTTCGAATTATTTTATGCTTAGTTGTGGTTGATGATCATTTAATGAGCTATCTTTAATTGTGGTTTTAAATTTCTTGAAATTGGCGATTAATTGCTTAGTCTAAATTTGAGGATATTTCAAGTGATGATAAATCGCATGTCTTTATCGAACATTGTTAATGCATAATTGTGAGGGTGTTTTATTGAATATCATTGTGGTTGATTGATTTTCATAGCAGCAGTTACATATCAATTACTTGATCTTAAATTTATAACGGGATATTTTGACTCCATAAGGCACTGGTTTTAAAGTTCTGAATCTAATTGGATCTGTAAAATCTCGTAAATCTTAACAAGTATTTGGTTATCCAGCTGTGTCTCCTGAATTGGTTGGTCTCCAACCAATTCTCCTCCTTCATTTTCGTCAGGGTCTACCTCCCTTAGCTTGCAAGGAGATGGCTTAGATAGAGAGATTGGGGATCAAGGTGATAGCCCCCGATCTGAGCCGTTGTTGCGGTGCCTAGACATTCTGTGCAACAACAGGTAGCAATGAATGTGCTCTAGCCTTGTAGCTTTGTATATAGGCTAAGACACATGTATTCCATAGTACCAAGAAAGGATTTTGGAAAATTCTACTTAGAGATGGTTTAATTAAATTAATTAATCATTTCTTTTAATGTTTTCCTAAGTCTAGACTTTGGGAAACTGATTAATTAAAGGGTATTAATTAAACCAAGTGGGAATCTTCTAGATAAAGTCATGGATCACCTCCAAGTTAATCTTAGCCCTTGATTATGTTTTAATCTTGGTCGTTGAAGGGTCAACGAAGGATTATAAGAAGGAGGGTGAGGGGCCTATGGAAAACACATATCAGGTGGAGAAAGAATCCAGTCGATTTCTTCCGCTGAAGGAAGCATCGAAGTGATTCTCATTTGCAGAGAGGGGAAGGTGAAATCTCCAAGAAGGAGAGTTTCTGAAGAATAGAGAATACAAGAAAGAAGAGAGAAGGGAGCCACAGTAGCAGCGCAGAGACAGCCAACCAACAATTACGTTGGGCCAATGCAGAGCAGCAGAGGGAGTTTCGACTTCAGTTGGAGAGGCAACTAAGGGTTCATCCAGTATCCGGAGGGCATTTCTCGAAGGGGAGAAAACTCTAGTCTCACCCAGCAGTAAGCACCGAGGCAATCACAACGAGCAGCAGCAGCAGTGACACAGTGACAGCATGGGGGATGCAGTCACTGCACAGAAATTACGCAGAACCACTCAGTGTGGGTGCAGGTCAGTGCCGGAACTTCATGGTGAAGTGAGAATTGTCTCATTAGCCCATTCTCATCAAATTTCTTCAGGTGATTGATTGAAAATTACAATCACACATTTGTACTCAGAATTTCCGCATAATAAAGAAGCCCTTAGATCTGCTGCACTGGTTTTCCCGAGTTGGGTTTTTCCGGGGACAATTGTCCAAAAATAACATTGTTTATGTGTGAATACTTGTTATTTCTTTCATGTTATTTATTTATCGTGAAGTCTGCAGCATATTTTATTTTGATATTTAACACAGTGAAATGTAAATAATTGTGTTGAGAATGCAATAGAAGAAATATAATCAATAGCTATAGTAGAATTCTACATTATAGAATTTTCACATGGTATCAGAGTTGTCAGATCCAAAGGAAGCAAGGTCAGAGAGGAAACTGTGTAAACCAGAAGCTTTAGAAGCGACGCAGCGTAGAGGAAAGAAAGCTCCAAATAAGTATGGCAGACTTAGATGTTTTATCCTCTAGGTTAGAAGAGGATTGTGCATGCTTGTCAAGTTCAGCATCTGCAGGAATCTAGTATATTGATAGCGGGGCTTCAACTCATATGACTGGAGTACGAGAATATTTCTCGAGCTATAGGGAGGAGCAAATGAACTTCCAAATCACTATGGGGAATAGCACGAAATGCACTCCAGTTGGGAGAGGAGCCGTAGTGTTTCAGACGGAAGCCGAAACCAGTGTCAAGGTCACAGATGTACTACATGTGCCAAGGCTTGGGATGAATTTAATCTTAGTATCCCAGTTGCAGAACAAAGGGTATGACATACACTTTATCAGGAAGAAGGTATATGTCAAGCACCCTAGTTGGAAGCAAACAAGGCAGATTGGAGTTAGAAGCAACAAACTATACAGGTTGCAGCTTGAATCTCCGATGGCACAAAAAAGTAGTAATCTTGAAGACAAGAAAGGGTTGAACGAACTTTGGCATAGAAGAATGGGAATATTTCACCATGGTGCATTGAAGATGCTCAAAGAAATAGTTGATGGGGCACCTGTTCTCAGTACAGAGCATGATGATGTATGCCGAGGATGTGTACTTGGGAAGTACGCTAAGGCAGCCTTTCCCAGAAGTGAAATCTGAGCAACAAGCATATTAGGACTGATACACTCAGACATCTGTGGACTAATGTCCACTAACGCTCTCAAGGGTGGCAAAAGGGTGGCAGATATTTTGTCACATTCATCGATGATCACTCCAGGAAGACCTGGATCTACTTCCTGAAGACTAAGGATGAAGTCTTTGAAAAGTTCAAAAATTCAAAGCTCTTGTTGAAAATATGATGGTGAAGAAAATCAAGACGTTGCATTCAGATAATGGTAGAGAATACATAGATGGAGACTTCATAGATTTATGCGCAAAGGAGAGCATCAGGAGGGAGTGGACTGCACCATACAATCCCGAACAGAATGGTGTGGCATAACGAAAAAGCAGGACAATTGTAGGTGCAGCCAAGGCCATGTTATTCAACCTTTATTTACCCAGACATTTATGGGTTGAAGCTTGCAACACAGCAGTGTACATCCAGAACAAGACTTCTCATAGAACATTGAGGAAGAAGACTCATGAAGAGGTTTTCACAGGGAAGAAATTGGAGCTAGGGTTGGTAGCATGGCATACTGTTGTTGAGATTTTGTTTATTTAAGGTAGCATCAGTTGTGCTCTAGCTCCCAATTTTTGTGGATGGACTAGAGTACACTTGATCTACAAGACCCAGAAATTGATTTGGGAAATTTCAACTAGTTTAGGAGATATTAAATTAATTAATTATTTTAATGGATTTCCTAAGTTAAAACTTAGGGAACTTAAATAATTAAAGTGATTTTAATTAAACATGTGATGAAATTGTCTTAATTCACACGAATCAAGCTTTCTTTTAATCTTAGCCATTAATTCAAGATCTAATCATGGTTGTTGGTTTTCCAACGAGAAAAGTATAAAGGAAAGGCTTGGGGTCATTTGTAGATACACACAGAGGCAGAGCACTGAAGTTAAGCTAAGATTCTAGGGCGAGTTTACTAAGAATTCTCAGAAGTGTTTCAACTGCAGAGAGGGGAACTTAGGCCAAGGGGATGATCTGATCCTAGGGTCTAGAATCAGCAAGAGGCAGAGATCAGCTCAGAGAGGCAGCGCAGAGAAGCAAGAGAGCAGCAGCAGGAAGGGCAACAACTGTGCTATGCAGGTGTTGCGCAGTCCCTCAAGGACAGCGTGATTTGCTGCAGGAAACCCTCAGGGTTTACGTAGAGACCCTAAGGGGCGGCGTAGGGCCTGCGTCACCTAGTCTGGGGTAACGTGGCCCTTTCTAGAGCAACGCTGAGGGTCAAAGGGGCTTCAGAGGCTGACGCAGAGGCTTCAAGGGCAGCACTAGGGTTTCTAGGCCCTAATTTTGGCTGAGTTCTGTAAATCTCAATTGAGGGTGTGGATCAACCATTATTTTGCCCCTAGATTAGCTAGTGAGCTGTAGATCTATTATTTCTCTATCGATTTTTCCAGATCTGGAACCCAAGCTTGTTGTATTCAAGAAAATTTTTAATAATAAAACCCTCCAGCAGCCAGAAGACAGGATTTCCCGCATTGGGTTTTTCCGAGAACTATAATAAAACCCTCCAGCAGCCAGAAGACCGGATTTCCTGCATTGGGTTTTTCCGAGGACTATTTGTCCAGAAATCACTGCGTCACTTTGTCTATGTGTGCATGAACTTGTTCTAGATCTGGATTGGTGGAGATTTGTTATGTGTTTTTCTTTGATTTTAACTGGAATTTTATTCAGTTAATAACTTGTCTAAGTAGGAGGAGCATAACCAGATTAATAGTAAATATTTCTGCATAAAGTGTAAAGATTCAAAAATTTCCACATGGTATCAAAGCAATTGCAGATCTAGGAAGGTCACCATCAAGAGACTGAAGGTTCTAGCTGCAGAAAGTAGCTGGAAAAGTACTAGAAACACAGATCTGAAGGGACAGCGCAGTTTTCAGAGGCAGATTCACGCAGAGGTAAGGGTGACGCAGTCTAACGCTGTCTCCTAGCAAGCCCACACAATTACTGCGTAGAGGCAGCTCAGAAACAGTGCTGGATTAGTCTGAAACCTGCCAGTGTGATGCAGATCTGAATCTATCAGATCCAAAAAAGATTGAAGAAAAGCTGGAAAAATTCAAAAGGTGCTGGTGGGGTTAAATTTCTGAAGTTTTTAGATTTTTAGCCTAAGCACAAGTGACAAAGAGCGAGAGGAGATCGGCTTCTCAGAGAAGTTTCTAGCCAAAGAAACTCGTAGATTGATCAGAGGATCAAAGAGAGTTGAATCATAGTTGATTTGGCAGTTTTCCAAGGAGGGAAATCAGTTGCCAGAGGGAGAAAAAGGTGTTTGTTTCACCAAGGACCTTAGATCCATTTCTCTAGTAAAGAGAAAAGGAAGTTCCGACACATTCTGAGCAAATGGCTCCTCATGGACTGCGTGATCAAGACAGGTTGGATGGCCATTCCAACTTTTCAGTTTGGAAGGAAAGGATCCTGATAGTCCTTGAGACATACAATCTTAGAGACCATGCAAAGCAAACTCTAGCCACACCGACCGATCCGGATCTCCTTCGAAAGCATAAGGAAGTTGTTGGGCATGCCAAGCAGCTGATTATGGATGGAATTAAGGACCATATTGTACCACACTTAGCTGAGGAGAAGACAACTAATGAGATGTGGAAGGCCTTAATCTCCCTATATGACAGAAAATCTGTCCAAAGGAAGATGTTGTTGGAGACACAGATGAGGTCATTCATGATGACCAAGGGAGAAGACATGGAGCATTTCCTCTTCAGACTGCAATCGATCAAAGATCAGTTGACTGCAACTGGTGCTAAGGTGGAACACGATGTGATGGTCAGGACTGCCCTCAATGCAGTCACATATGAGTGAGAAACCTTTGTCGAAAGTATCTTGGGCAGAGCAGACCTACCAGATTGGGACAGTGTGTGGTCAATTCTACGTCAAGAAGAACTCCGCAGATTCACCAAGAAGCAGTACAGCTCGGGATCAAGCAAAGTGAAGAAGGAAGATGAGGAAGAGGCGGCAGGGAAAGAAGAAGAAGGATCTATCTAAGATCAAGTGCTTCCAGTGTGGTGAAATGGGACATTTTTCCAACGATTGTCCTCAGAAGAAAAAGGGCAAGGAAGCTTCTTCTTCCAAGGCTGGTGTGGCAGATGATGGGTCAGAAGATGATGCAGCCATGAGCGCTCATGAACCACGAAAGTGGTGTGACATGGATATGTAGAGGAGCTACATAATATAGGGCGAGATCCTTGAGTAGCTCATCTCTTGGATCACAAGCGAGCTACAGCAGCCTTAAGACAGTAGCGGGACAAGTGGAACAATGGGTGCATAGATCATAGATGAAGCAGAGGCATCGTTGAAGACTAGGAGAAGTAGCGCAGAGTAGAGCAACAACAGCGTAGAAGCAGCAACAGCGCAGAGGCTGATGTGACTTTAGCAGCGCAGAGCAAAGCTGCTTACGCAGTGCAAAGCTACAACAACGCAGAAGGCTTCAAAAGGACAGCGCAGTGCAGCAGCAGCCTGAGAGATTTCAGCACAAGGGACTGATGTGACTTCAGTAGTGCAGAGGGAGTCTGCTTACGCAGTGCAGAGTTCTAATTGTGCATCATCCCTCAGATACAAGCACAGATCTGTAGCCTATGGAGCTTCAATGATGAGGATGCACCCTGTTGTCGCACAGATTGTCAAGGCACCGCGACAACGGCTCAGATTGGGGGTTGTCACTCTTATCCCCAATCTCTCTATTTAAGCTGTCACCTTGCAAGCTAAGGGAGGTAGACCCTATTATAAATGAGGATGACAAATCCAGGAGACACAGCTAAAACATCAAATACTTGATAGAATGAACGAGATTCCACAGATCTGAATTAGATTTCACGCTTAGGACCAGTGCCTTATGGAGTCAAACAAAATCCCGTTACGCAATTATAAACAAGTAAGTGACGATTAACTGTTGCTTGTTAAAACACGATTGATCACAATGATATTCAATTGAAAAACACAACCATGAAACAATAAGATGAAAATGCCAGATATTCACAATATTTCCAGATTTATGATGCTTTGATTAACTTCGATCCAGAAAATATTTCTATAGTCAAAACTTTAGATAAGAAAAATTTAGCACACTCGACTATAAAAAATTTTAAAATTTTTTAAATTTTTGGATTTTGAAATTTTTTTATTTTTTTATTATTTTTTAAATTTAAAACAAGTTAGAAGTCTAAATAAAAGCTCCTATCTAAAATTTAAACTAAACTAAAATTAAAAAAGTTAAATCTAAAATTGAAATAAACCAAAGTCTAAAAGACTAATCTAATTAACAAAATTAAAATCTAACTAGATTAAAACTAAAAATTTAAAGCTGAACTAAATTAAAATGAGAACTAAGTTAGAATAAATCTAAATCTAAATTAAATCTAAAATGAAACAATTTAAAACTAACAATAAAAAAAAATGAAATTTAAAACCTACGCTAACTTAGAACTAACTAAATCTAAATCGAAATCTAAAAAAAAAAAAAATGAAAACCGACAAAATAAATAAAAACTAAAATTCAACGCTATTAAAACTAAAATCTAATGTCTAAACTTATGAAAAATAAAAATGAAACGCTCAACAAAGAAAGACGTTGAATCAAAAGAAATTTAAACGTGAGCTTTATCATTTTAATAGTGTGTATGCGTTTATGCTTATCGTTTTCCAATTGTCCTTTGCAGATTGCAGGTTGGCACGGGGCATGGACGGCGGAGAGATCGCTAGTCGACAGAGAGGAGCAAAGGGTAAGTCAACGTGAAAGAGCAGAGGAGAACGATGGCAAAGGCAAGAAAAAGACAGTGTTTTGTCGTTTTTTGTGTGTGCAGATCGATGGACGGCAGACTTGGACGCAAGGGCAAAAACGAATTTGAAACGTATGCAATTGTTTTGCTGTCTGTCGTTTTGCAGGTGAGACGCAGAGAAAAGTAGGAGAACGGATGCACAGATGGGATCTGGCAGTAGAGAAAAAGAGGAAATTCGATGCTGAGATAAATGAGCAGATTTGTTTTTAATGTAGGTCGATTTGGACAGGCAAAGGAAAAACAAAGGCGGCTAGGGCATAAAGAGATCAATGGCAAAACAAATGCAGAACTCTGAGGGCAGAGATGGTGGAAAGGCGAAAGCGGATGAGGGCAGATTGAAAAGGAAAGACAGCAATTTAACCCGGTGCACACAAATTCGCCCAGCAAAATTTAGATTTTCTTCATTCAAGCTCAGATCTCTTGCTCCTTAAATTGAGACAATGTCCAGATTCATCCACAGTGAAGATTTTGAGGCCAGATCTGGCCTTTGGGGGCTAGATATAACCCAAAAAAAAAAAATAATAAAAAAATTCCAAAAAATCTTAAAAATTTAGAAAATATAAAAAAATAAAAAAATTTCAAAATCCAAAATTTTAAAAAATTTTAAAATTTTTTATAGTCGAGTGTGCTAAATTTTTCTTATCTAAAGTTTTGACTATAGAAATATTTTCTGGATCGAAGTTAATCAAAGCATCATAAATCTGGAAATATTGTGAATATCTGGCATTTTCATCTTATTGTTTCATGGTTGTGTTTTTCAATTGAATATCATTGTGATCAATCGTGTTTTAACAAGCAGCAGTTAATCGTCACTTACTTGTTTATAATTGCGTAACGAGATTTTGTTTGACTCCATAAGGCACTGGTCTTAAACGTGAAATCTAATCTAGATCTGTGGAATCTCGTTCATTTTATAAGTATTTGATGTTTTAGCTGTGTCTCTTGGATTCTTCATCCTCATTTTTAATAGGGTCTACCTCCCTTAGCTTGCAAGGAGACAGCTTAAATAGAGAGATTGGGGATAAAGTTGACAGCCCCCAATCTGAGCCGCTGTCGCGGTGCCTTGACAATCTGTGCGACAACACACCCCATGTAACTTATCTGTCAAAGATTGGGCAGGAGATTCAGTTGTTTCTCTCAACAATTGAAGTTGCAATGCAGCAAATCAGCAGTGGCAGTGCTATGAGCAGCACAGATGCAGCATATTGAGAAGGAGCTGCAGTACAGAGGTTGCAGTGGCAGTGGCAGAGTCATGGGCAGTAGTACAGAATGGCAGCAGCAATGCAGAGTTGAGTTGCAGCAGGCCAAGCATCAGCAGCACAGAACCAGTACCCAAAATCATGTAATGCATACTATGATGTATTGCTAGAGCACACCCTTGATGCTAAGAGGGAGTGTTGAGATTTTGTGTATTTAGGGTAGCATCAGTTGTGCTCTAGCTCCCAATTTTTGTGGAGGGACTAGAGTACACTTGATCTAAAAGACCTGGAAATTGATTTGGGAAATTTCATCTGGTTTAGGAGATATTAAATTAATTAATTATTTTAATGTATTTCCTAAGTTAAAACTCAGGGAACTTAAATAATTAAAGTGAATTTAATTAAACAAGTGATGAAATTCTCTTAAGTCACACAGATCAAGCTTTCTTTTAATCTTAGCCATTGATTCAAGATCCGATCATGGTCGTTGGTTTCCCAATGAGAAAAGTATAAAAGAAAGGCTTGGGGTCATTTGTAGAGACACACAGAGGCAGAGAATTGAAGCTAAGCTGAGATTCTAGGGTGGGTTTGCTAAGAATTCTTAGAAGTGTTTCAATTGCAAAGAGGGGAATTTAGGCCAAGGGGATGATCCGATCCCGGGGTCTAGAATCAGCAAGAGGCAGAGATCAGCTTAGAGAGGCAGCGCAGAGAAGCAGGAGAGCAGCAGCAGGAAGGGCAGCAACTGTGCTACGCAGGTGTTGCGCAGTCCCTCAAGGACAACATGATTTGCTGCAAGAAACCATCAGGGGTTACGCAGAGACCCTAAGGGGCAGCATAGGGACTGCGTCACCCAGTCTAGGGTAACACGGCCCTTTCTGGAGCAGCGCTAAGGGTCAGAGGGGCTTCAGAGGCTGACGCAGAGGCTTCAGGGGCAGCGCTAATGGTCAGAGGGGCTTCAGAGGCTGACGCAGAGGCTTCAGGGGCAGCGCTGGGGTTTCTAGGCCCTAATTTTTGCTGAGTTCTGTAAATCCCGTTTGAAGGTGTGGATCAGTCATTTTTTTGGCCCTAGATCAGCTAATGAGCTTTACATCTATTATTTCTTTGTTGGATTTTCCAGATCTATAACCCAGGCTTGTTGTATTCGAAAAATTCTTAATAATAAAACCCTCTAATAGCCAGAAGACCGGTTTTCCCGCATTGGATTTTCCAACAGCATTCTTGAATGGAGAAATTGAAGAAGAGGTATATATCGAACAGCAAGAGGGTTTTGATACTCATGAAAGGAAGTCTCATGTATGCAGGTTGAAGAAAGCCCTGTACGAGCTCAAGCAGGCTCCGAGAGCATGGTATGGTCGAATAGATAGCTAATTGCAAAAATATAGGTTTGTCAAGAGTAACGCAGATCCCAATCTTTACTATTTTCTGGTAGAGGATGAGCCATTGGTATTAGTACTATATGTAGATGATCTGTTTCTCACCGGATCATCTAGGCTCATCAAGGATTGCAAACAGAATCTAGAAGTTGAATTCGATATGAAGGATTTGGGGTTGATGCATTACTTCCTCGAATTGGAAATCTGTCAGAAGAATGATATATTCATGGGGCAGTAAAGGTATGCCTTGGAAATTCTAAAGAGGTTCAAAATGCAGGATTGCAGGTCCATGGCCACACCCATGATCACAAATTGGAAAAAGATAGATGCATCAGAAGACGCGGCAGTAGACCCCACCTTATACAGACAGCTCATCGGGTCATTGATGTATCTGATTAACACCAAACCAGACATTTGCTTTGTTGTCAACACTCTTAGTCAGTTCATGGTGGAACCCAAAAGAGTGCACTGGGCAGCAACAAGGCACGTGCTGAGGTATGTACAAGGAACATTCGGATTTGGTATAAGGTATGGCCGAGGAGAGGATGTCAGACTCAGTGGATTCACAAACGTAGATTAGGCAGGAAACTCCGTGAACAAAAAAAGTACCTTTGGGTACTGTTTCAACGTTGGATCAGGAATGGTGTCTTGGTGCAGCAGGAAATAGAAGTCAGTAGCATTGAGCACAGCTGAGGTAGTGTACATGGCAGCTAGTACAGCTACATGCGAAGCCATCTGGCTTCGGAAACTTCTTGTTAGTCTATTCAGGAACAGGATGGAGCCGACTAGCATTTACTGTGACATTCAAAGTTGTATCAAACTCTCTGAAAATCCAGTATTTCATTATCGGTCCAAATATATTGACATCAGGTGTCATTTTATCAGAGACTGTGTTCAGCGTGGGGCAGTACAACTCCAGTACATTCACACAGGAGAACAGACGGCAGATATACTCAGTAAGGCTCTAGGGAGGATTAAGTGCACTCAGTTCAGAGAACAGTTGGGTATGACTGAAAATCCATTTCAGTAGTCAATGGATCTTCAACGCAGTTGAAGGAGGGAGTTGCATTACAGTAGCAGTTGGCAACGGCATGCAGAGTCAGCAGCAGTATAGATGCAGCATTCTTATGCAGTGTTGGTGAGCAGCATCAACAACACAGCAGCAGATGTTACAGAAGTCAGAGCAGCACATTGGGTTGTCTTGCTAGAGCACTTTCCTCGCTAAGAGGGTGTGTTGATTTATGGTAGCATCGGATGTGCTCTAGCCTTTTAGCTTTGTATATAGACTAAGACACATGTATTCCATAATACCCAGAAAGGATTTTGGAAAATTCCACTTAGAGATGGTTTAATTAAATTAATTAATCATTTTTTTTAATGTTTTCCTAAGTCTAGACTTAGGGAAACTAATTAATTAAAGGGTATTAATTAAACCAAGTGTGAATCTTCTAGATAAAGTCATGGATCACCTCCAAGTTAATCTTATCCCTTGATTATGTTTTAATCTTGGCCGTTGAAAGGTCAACGAATGATTATAAGAAGGAGGGTGAGGGGCCTATGGAAAACACACATCAGACGGAGAAAGAATCCAGAGATCGATTTCTTCAGTTGAAGAAAGAATCGAAGTGATTCTCATTTGTAGAGAGGGGAAGGTGAAATCTCCAGGAGGGAGAGTTTCTGAAGAATAGAGAATACAAGGAGAGAAGAGAGAAGGGAGCCACAGCAGCAGCGCAGAGATAGCCAACCAGCAATTACGTTGGGCCAACGCAGAGCAGCAGAGGGAGTTTCGATTTCAGTTGGAGAGGCAACTGAGGGTTCATCCAGTATCCGAAGGGCATTTCTGGAAGGGTAGAAAACTCTAGTCTCACCCAACAGTAAGCACCGAGGCAATCACAACAAGCAGCAGCAACAGTGATGCAGTGCCAGCGTGGGGGACGAGTCACTGTGCAGAAATTACGCAGAGCCACTCAATGTGGGTGCAGGTCAGTGTCAGAACTTCATGGGGAAGTGAGAATTGTCTCATTAGCCCATTCTCATCAGATTTCTTCAGGTGATTGATTGAAAATTACAATCACACATTTGTACTCAGAATTTTTGCATAATAAAGAAGCCCTCAGATCTGTTGCACCGCTTTTCCCGAGTTGGGTTTTTCCAGGGACAATTGTCCAAAAATAACGTTGTCTATGTGTGAATACTTATGCTATTTCTTTCATGTTATTTATTTATCATGAAGTCTGTAGCATATTTTATTTTAAATAATTGTGTTGAGAATGCAATAGAAGAAATATAATCAATAGCTGCAGTAGAATTCTACATTATAGAATTTTCACATGAAAAGCAAGATTGATGACAAATCAACCCACCTAGAGAATGCGGCTAGGGCTTTTAGGCCCTCTAACAAATGAACTTTAAGCCCTTGAAACCCTTCTTTAATACATAATGAGCCTACAAAACTAAGATTAGTCCACCAATTCTCAATTTAATGAAAAAAATGCAATGAGAAACCACTACAAACCCTTACCAAAAATTACTTTAGGCTTGCAAAACAAGGTATTAGCCCTCAAAATCAATTGCAAAGGTGAAATTAGGTCCCTCTTAGGTAGGGTTGCGAGGGAGTGGCTCCCCCCCCCCCCATGAGCTGCTCCCGGAGCGCAGCGAAATTTTCGCTCCGTAGCCTTTTGTGCAATGTGTTTTCAAAAAAACAATAATTTTTGAGTGGGGTAGTGTAATGATCAAGCCTATGGCCCTAGTATTGATCTGTGATTCATGGAAATGTTAAATTCTTAAAGTAAAAGTGACTTTCTCCTTAATCTTCATTTTCATCCTTTTGCTTAAATTTCTAACATTACCATGAAATGACTCGGGATGTTTGAGAGTGGTTTTGACCTCATTGGATTTCATATGGAGAAAGTAGAATTTTAGATCTCATTCAAAATCTCGCAGACTTTATCAGTTTTTCAGGATTTCGGGATTGGGGAGATTGCAATGTTTCCATTGGATTTTGTCATGTATTAGGGTATCGAACTCGTATTTAATCAAGAGCACCAATCCCTCTATGTACCTTGATGTTAGTGACATTGGTTGTTGAACTCCTCTATCATGACCCTACTAAAAATATACCCATCACTTTGTTGATTTCTGTAGCATCAGAAAGTGTTCCAAGTTTCAAACTTTGCAAGGAGGCTTGGACTGCAGTATTCCAAAGAACCCAAAAACCGTTTGTGGAAATTCCACTTGGTTCATGACTTATTAAAATAATTAAATTATTTTAATGAAGACCCTAAGTCCAAACTTAGGGCAATGAAATAATTAAAGGGTATTAATAAGTCAGAGTGTGAATCTTCTAGAAAACAAAGATCAAGTCAAGTTTTAATCTTAGCCATTGATTAAACTTCTAATCTGGGTTGTTGATTCTCCAACGAGAAGATTATCAAAGAAGGCTTGAGGGTCACTTGGAAAATAAGTCAGGCATACACTCAGTAGCCGAAGGAGATCGATTCTGAAGTAAGAGAATTTGATTTCAATAAGAGAGTTGCAGGGCAAAGATTTTGCAGAAGCAGAAGGAGGAGGGAGTCAGCAAGTGACGGAGGTCAGGAACAGAAGGGAAGCAGTGGGCCACAAGAGGCAACTCTGGGTTGCAGCGCAGAGAACCCACGCAGACCCTACACAGACTTACGCAATCCAACGTTGGGACTGCGCAGAGAAACATGCAGACAGGCACAGGAGATAGCAAAGGCTGATCAGGGTGTCAGAGAATTGTCGGAAGGAGCCAGGAATTTTGTCTCAGGTGTTTCAGATTTTATCTGCCAGTATTTTTCCTTGTAAGAAATCATTTACTGAATAATTTAATAAAACCCTCATCTGTTGCACCGGTTTTCCTGCATTGAGTTTTTCCGGGGACAATTGTCCAAAAATAATTGTGTACATGTGATTGATTCTTGTGATTATGTCCTTTATTGTTCATTTCTCTGCATATAATTTGTGAATGTTGCAGTAGTATTTATTTCGATATTTGCCAGAAGATTTCTGAAAATAACTTATTGAAATAATAAGTTGGAGGAATAAATCTATCACTGCAACTGTATAGTTTTCAGATTGAAAATTTCACACTCAAACAAAATCTTGACTTTACATGCTATGTTTTTTCTATCTTATGTTAATGCTTAGAGGGTGATATTAATGACAAAGATCTCTATACAAATCCAGAGGTAATGAAAAAGGTACCTATGGATATTAATGCTTAGAGGGTGATATTAATGACAAAGATCCTGATTTTCCAACAAGACTCAAAAATTAGACGTTTCTCGTGGCGGCAAGAGGCCCAAGCATTAGCAATAGATACGAGATTTACTTGTCTTTTCTAGTTTCTAGTAGCTTTTAGAACTGTTGACTCTTTCATATTTATTATGATATTTTTTGTAAACAATATATGACAATTTAAGTTTGAAGTTTGAAGTTGAAAATTATAACTCATTGGTAATGAATTATGAATATGATGCTTCGTGAAAGTTGAAAGTTGTTTCATTTTATTTCATTTTACAAAATTTCATTTAATGTTAAAATGTTTATATAATTTTGGTGATCAATCATGATAAATGTTATGTATTGAATTTTGAAAGCTTGAAACTTTAAGATTGATTAATCATGAGACTTGATATGTTGTATGTTACTAACTTGTGGGTGTGGTTGATGAAGATTATAACTTCTAGATGATTGATGTTATATGGTTCAATCTATGCTTTTATGCTTTTTTATATCAAATTCATCATTATACATGCTTTTGTTGACATATATGCATCAAAATATAAAAATATATAATATTATATAGAAATTCACTCCTCGATTCGTTGTCGAACCGAGAGCTTTTGAAAATGTCGCTCCTACTCCCGCTCCCAAGTAACCTTATTCTTAGGAATACGTCTAAGTCAAGAAGGCCTAAATAGGCCTGTGGATTGGGCTTATAGGCTTGATTAGGGTTTCGGCTAGGGTAAAATGAGCCCTTTAGGGTCGTGGCCAAGGCCTAGAGGCCTTAAAACCCTTGCGGCCCACCTCCTGCAAGCAAATTTTGTCAATTTCAAGCCCCAATATGACCCTAAGCTCAAGGAAACCACCTGCGAAATCACTTCAGAAGTTAAATACTCAAGAAAACCCCAATTTACGCAGTAAATAGGCCCTTTAGGGCTAGCGGCTTCCATTCGAAGGCAAGGCATTGGCTCTCTAGCACTTGGGTCTTGAAGCTTAGGGTCTCTAGACCCCAAATCAGCCCTCCTTGGCTGAACACACTTCTTCTCTTGGCTGGACAGCTCCCCCTTAGGTGAAAATAGGCCCATACCCTAGTCGTCTAGGCTAGGTTATGAAATTTTCACTACTGAAATCCTATTGCAGCAACTAGAATTAATTCTTCTAACTGTAAATTAATTAACAGTTTATTTACTATAGCAAATATTGAGTAAATCACACTGTAGCCTTCCTAAATAAAAATACTACAGAAGATAAAAGAAACTGAGAAATGCTAGCACACACATATAAAAATTGACACAATTGTTTTTGGACTAAAGTCCCTAGAAAAACCCAACTTGGGAAAACTGGTGTAGTAGCTGAGGCTTTTTTTATTATTAAGCAATAGTAGAATTTCTGAGTACAATAAAATATCGCCAAACTAGCAATTCTACCCACGAGAAATACTGGTAAAATTTTAAGAGGGAAATTTACCCTCACTCCAAGCAATCCCACAACAAACTGACCTCATAATTGGCTCTGGAACACTTCGGCGTCAGCCTTCTGCGTTGCCTTTGTGTAGGCTCCACACGTGCTACCCAGAAACGGCCTCTGATGTGATGCCCAACCTGTTGCTGCCACTAGAAGTGATTCATCCAGCCTCCTAGAAAATTTCCCGGCCACTAGAGCTGAATCGACCCCTGCTCTGGCTAAATTGAACTTCCCTTCATGAGCCTTTGCACAACCCTTGCGTAGCCTCCTGGAGCTGAAACTCAACCTCCTCTTCTAACCCTTCCTGATCTGGAATCCTCCTGCAGAAATATGCTACTCTGCCCCTCTAACACCTGCTACTCACTCACTAACTCAATCTCGACTGCTGAATCACCTGCCACTGGGAAATCGAACTGTCTGAGCAACTGAGTATCTTCTACTGGTGTGTTCTCCATCTACCCATCGACTTCTTCTTATAATCTCTAGCTGGGACTCCAATGGCGAAGATTAAAACTTAATCGATGGCTGAGATTATCTCCAAGTCGATTTGTGTGAGTATCTAGATGATTCACACCTTTCTCAATTAATATTGATTGATTAACCCCTTTTCCTAAGTTTAGACTTAGGAGATATTTAAAAATAGCCTAATAATCTAATTGAGACACTTCTAGATGGAATTTCCATAAACAAATTCTTGGTTATTGAGAGCTCCTGTGTTTTAGCCTCTCCACAAAGTTTTGAGACTAAAACACCTCTAATGCTACAAAAACTAACATAGGTGAGGGTTTCAAAACTCTTGCTTCAAATTTGTCTATGAATCCTTGAGCTACACCTAAGTCAATAAAATAGATCCAATCCACAAGAACTAGACAATTCTAAATAAAACCCCAAAATATTATTTACAAAATGAGAAAAATAATATAAAAGGGTTAGAAAATTATTTACAAAATTATTTACACTATTCACGATTAAAATCAAGATCTAGTTAGAAAATAGATTTTTTTAGCCCAAGTATATTTTTAAAATTAATAATTGCTAGAAATAATTTGTATTTAATGTACAAACCCAAACTCTGCACAATAGATCGTTAGATAAGCTCAGAGTACAAACAAGGTGTGCTCACCACAAAGTCCACTAACTTGGGTTTTCCCCAAGGGTTGAATCTATTGATTTTTGTAGCATCGGATGTGCTCTAGCCTCAAGATTTTGCAAAACGGTTAAGACACATGCATTCTACAATACCCCGAAATCGATTTTGGAAATTCCACCCTGAGAGGATTTAATTAAAATAATTAATTATTTTTAATGGATTCCTAAGTCTAAACTTAGGAAAAGGAAATAATTGAAAGGTATTATTTAGATCGGGTGTGAATCTTCTAGATGAAGACGAGGATCGAGTCCAAGCAAATCTTAGCCTTTGATTATGTTTTAATCTTGGCTGTCGATATGTCAACGAGAGATTATAAGAAGGAGCTCAATGGGCATTTAGAGAACACATAGAATGAGAGATCTAGAGATCGAATTCTCAAGAAAGTGGCGTAGCAGTTGCCGCAGAGAGATCGAGGATATTTCTTACAGTGAGGGGCAGGGATAGTTTGTCGAAAGAAGTTTTCCTGATCCGTTGAATACATTGCAGAGGACGCATCAAGAGGTTCAGGGAGGCTACACAATGCCACGGTGGGCAGTGCAGAGCTACGCTGAGGCAGCAGAGAGCCTCTGAGGAGAACTGCAGTTTTGCTGAGGAGCAGTCCAGATCTAGTGTCGGGAGTCGGGGAGTGAGACCAGAGGGCCAGAGATCTGAGTTTCCAGTTGGCAGATCGGTCAACTAGAGGGGTGACGCAGTCCCTAGAGGCTGTGATGCAGAGACAGCGTAGTGATAGTGCAGAGACTGCGCAGAGATAGTGTGGGGCTAGCCATTTAGAGGTTGAATCAATGCCGAATCGCCAGTGACAGTGTGAGATAATCTCTCACTATCTCTTTGGCAAATTATTCTCTGTATCGGATTGCCAGTTTGGGCATCCAAAGATTTGTATTCAGAAACTACTGCATAATAATTAAAACCCTCAACTGCTGCACCGATTTTCCCACATTGGGTTTTTTCCGAGGACATTGTCCAAAAACAATGGTGATCATTGTGTGTGGTCATTTCCTTCTTGCTCAGTATTTTGTTTCCGCAGTAATTTTTATGTTGTGAAGGCTGTAGTAGAATTTATTTTATTGTTTACTATGTAACACCGTAAATAACTTGATTCGAAATTAACAAGTAGAAGAAATAATATCAGATTGCTACATTAGGGATTCCGATTGTGGAATTTTCACAAAAACACCTAAAAATCTCTACACACTTGAAAGATAGATTATTAGTTTCAAAAGGGTTCGATTCACACAAATAGACTATAGATCTAGAGATACTTGCTAGATCTACCAGCTTCAATATGTTTACTCTAGCCCAAAACCTAAAGCAAGATACATGTGCTAATAGATAGTCCAACCACTTGCTATGAAATAATAATCTTCAGTTAAAGACAAAATTAGAGCATTAAACACATTCAACACATACCATGAATCATCAAGAGAGAAACACCTTGAATTGAAACCCCAAAGACTTCTATTAAAAATATTCCAGCAGAGCTTAGCTCAGTACAATTTTTTCTCTGATTGAGGTTAAAGTTACCATGAGGAGCTTGAAAGCTTCCTTATATAAAAAAATGAGAGGGATCAACCCCTCCAAGTGGAAATAACAGCTAGTTGCATCAATCCATGGCTTGATCCTTTAAGAAAAAATTTGATCCCTTGAATAGCTGGCACAAATCTCCAAAAAAATGACCTTGCTTGTTCACTGTGCTAGAGGGGTCAAACTTTAACTTTTGGACCACGAAAGACCTCCAAAAATAGAATTCTCGTTACTTGTGCAAAATATTCAACTGCTTGGCCCAAAAAATTTTATTTGTTGGGAAATAGTCTTCTCTGGCCCAAACGAATTTCTGGACTAGGTCCTTCTGCATTGGAAATGAGGCTTTTAATTTTCGACTTGAATTATTTCCTTTTGAAAATAGCCTCAAATATTTTTTGATGAATTTTCCATTTGGAGGGTAATTAATCTTTCCTTCATTTTATTTAATTTCTGGCTAATTTTAATTTTATTTTTCCCATAAATTAAAATTAAAAAAGACTCAAGAGGGGATTAAATATTTTTCCACCCTCTAAGTGTATCTAAAAATTCTTTTGGTAATGGTGTTCTAATTATGAGGAACCATTCAACAAAAATATTTCTAATCACACTTTAACATCAAAGTATTACAAAATTAACCCTTAGAAGGGGAAATTACACATAAACATCTTAAGACTCAACCAAATTCTGCTACAAGACACATGATCTAGTATGAAAAATACATAGACTCAATTAACACTAGGACTCACCTAAGATCTCATCAATGAAATCCACCCTAGTTTTAGGGTATATATGGGAGAAAAACACTACCAATTATCCATGTTTACAAACACAAATAATTGGGGAGGTTAAAAAACATCATGTTAGTCCCCAGGAAAAGCATCATGACAAATTTGGTAGACATTCCATGTAATGTGGAATCTATACTAGTAAAGGGATGAAAGAATGCAATGGGTCAAGATACAGACTCTTTGTGAGATATATAGATAGCTATATGATTGGATGAAAGCATAGGAATGTATGTCGAAAAGAAAACTTTGGATAAGATTCATATGTACAAGAATCCTGTGGAATAAAGTTGGTTATAGAGATATGCTTAGGTATTTATGATGTTGGAAAAAGAATGGCATTTGACTTACTTAAGAATGTATAAGAGATTAGGACTTTATCTAGAATATGAAAGATGATAATTAGACATATAGTATAATCTTCGGAAACAAAAGTTGTAACTTGGTAATCAAGTTCGAT
This sequence comes from Pinus albicaulis, assembly GCA_034641835.2. Classification (NCBI taxonomy): domain Eukaryota; kingdom Viridiplantae; phylum Streptophyta; class Pinopsida; order Pinales; family Pinaceae; genus Pinus; species Pinus albicaulis. The sequence continues at coordinate 800,694,951 of CM076573.1, forward strand.
CCTTGGGAACTGTAATGCATGAAGGAAGTATCAGGTTGAGATGATCAATGAGGATGTTGATAAAGCGAGAAGGTCACCATGGTGAGGCAAGTCTATTTCATTTATCGTTTGGTTATCTTGTTAACATATTATTTTTCTACCTGGAAAGGATGTTGCAAGATTACATGATGACAATTGAGGCAAGTTCAACTGTATGGAAGGAATATTGAGGAAAGCTCAAATATCTGGTACCCAGCGACTATGAAATCAAGATGAGTCCATCTTGGGATTGAAAGGGTAGTTGTGCTAGAACATAACCTGAAGGCCAAAGAAGATCACTTTCATAAGGAAGCCATGATCAAGCCTGAAGATTGAGAAGGCTCAATACAATGCCTTCATGTCGAATATGGAAAATAATGGGCAAGAAAGATGACGTGGATCCTATCACTAAAACAAAGAGTGGAGATGGCTCCATGATACCTCGAAAGAAGGCAAGAAGAAAGAGGGAGCCATGTAGCTATGAAGATCAAGAAGATGGTACTCTTATGAAGTCTAGCAATAAACTTCCCAAATAAAAAGGAAGTCTAGAATCTCCTCTAGATTTAAGAGGGAGTAATAGGAGTCTCCTTCAAAAGGCGCAGGGATCTATTCTCAATATTAAAGGAGAATAGCGATGTCCTCTTTGGTTGAGAGGGAGTGATGTTGGATATCACATGTGCATTCTCCTCTTCAAGTGTTGAAGAGAGAATGACGAAGGATTGGATAAGCATATGCGGTTTCCTTGAGGATATAACATCCAAGAAAGGAAAGGTACCGAGGATGGGACAGGAATCCAAGAGAAGAGTGGTCGAAGAGGGCCAATATGCTTTGAGGACTCATGATTGGAGATCCAAGATAAGAATAGCCCTAAAAGGACATACCCTATGGACATCCGGATGGTGTATGTACCTTGTAAAGGTAGTGTGGTAGCACACATAAAGTCGCCTAGCATAATGCTCTTAAATAAAGAAGAGCTTGTTCAATTAGGCCTCAGGGACAGTGTTGGGCAAAATAATGATGCCTAAAGTGTGGCTTAGCATGAAACACGGGGTCCTTTGTCAACCTTATGCTCCTTTCGTTATCACAATTATATAATAGTGGGATCCATTAGTCCTCCAATCAAATAGAACCAGACAACTTTCTTTCCAACAACATATTCAACTTCATCCTTCAATCATTTATATGCTTATTAGATGAGAAACATCAATATCATCAAAGTTTCTAAAAATTCCTCTTTCCATCATCCTCATCATTATCACGAGGTCATCATTAAGCACAAGATTTACATTTTCTTATCTAGTTTTCACAATCCATCTTTATGTACCTGCAATTTTTCATCAACAAGTACATCCAAACACAATAAACAAATACAAGAACATGATGTTAAATTTGTTAGTCTAGGGTTTCTGCTTGCATTGGAAACATTTAGGTCCTATGGTTTAGACATGGACTCCTAGAATCCATCTTCATCCTATATTTAGGTAGGGTTTAGTGCAAACCCTAGAAACCTACTCAAAAATATATTAGGGTTTCTATATGCTTATTAAAATATTTAGCTAGAAAACCCTAGATGTCATATCCCAAGAACTAGGGATTCATAGAGGAAACAATAAACTAGGGTTAGGTTTTCTGTTTTCTAGGGTTTACTTCTATCAACGGTTCGGAAAACCATAAATATTAGCAAACCCTAAAATCAAGATCTACGAAATAGCTTCAACAACCTCATAAATATTATAAATATTTCCAAATAATCACAAAGATATAATATAGAAAACATACCTCAAATAGTCTTCTTCCTTTTGGGTTGTTCTTCTAAGACTTCCTTCATGCTGCAATTAGTAGAGGTTCTTTGCAATCCTTATGATGCCATAATATTGCAACACAAAGTGATCTAGATGACTTGTTGTATGATTGCTTTTAACAAAGATGCCAAAACTTCTTATCAATGTACCCACATGTGCAATTCTTATTATTAACTTAAGAGTTGAATTGCTCCCTTTGGATCTAGCCATAATCTTTTGACTTTATTTTCTTGTAATCCTTTTCAAGGAGATCATAAAAGAAAAGGTTATAATCGAGTGAAAATAAAGCTAGATATACTGAGGAAGTCAAAAACAATGTAATGAAAGAAAAATGGATAGAATACTTCTCTTTTTGTGAACAGCGGCGACTCCCTCTTGATCTTGAATTCATTTAGACATCATTGAGGTATATCTCATCCTAGGACTTGTCCAAAATTCTAGGCACACTCTCTTATTAGATTATATTAGGTTCACAAACCATAGAAATCAAATATCTCAATGAACGAGGAGGGACATATTCTAACTAAAATCAACAATGATCCTGTAAGGGGTTTCTCACAAAACCTGAAGTCAAAGGCCTAGAAAGAATTAAGGGATATGAAATACTAGCAAACCCTAAGACTTCAAGTATTTTTCTTGATCAATACTACAAATCTTTGACATTGGAATATTCTCCTTTGGCTTTCTTTGATGGTTCTTCAGTATAAACAATAGTAGCATGATCTCTTTCTCTCTTCTTGTTATCATTTGATTTTTCAAGACATTGGTTTCTATAGTGCCCAAATTTGTGACATTGGAAACATTGAATTTTTTATAGGTCAATCTTCTTGTGATGATTTCTCTTTAAGCCTTTGTCAGTTTTCTTATTTCCTCCTTCCTTCTTGAAATGGGTTGAATAAGCATTTCAGATATCATTTTCTTCTTCTTGATTACCTCCTATTAGAGCAAGTCGAGCTTCTTCTTGAGTACACTAGACCATAGTTCTTCAAATGATGGAGCTTCTTTCCAACTATTGATATTAAATGCAAAAGTATTGCATGATTTGGGCAATCCTAGTATGGTTGATATAACAAGTTCTTTATCAGGGATAATTTCATCAATTGGTTGGATTTCATCTCTTAAACGGGAGATTATCACAAAATATGAAGTTATAGTATAATCCTTTGTCATTTTAATAGGTCGAAGCTCATTCTTTAAGCTTGCTACTTGGCCAGTATTTTTTATTGTGAATAGTTTGGAGAGAGCTTCATACATTTTCTTTGAGGTATCTTGAGTGGATATGTAGGGAATCAGATTGTCCTTGATTGAATCCACAATGAGGCTCATGGCTAAAATATCATTCTCTTTGAATTTTTCTTTTCCAACATCATCAGTAGGTTCTTTAAATTTACCTTGCACAATGTCCAAGACTTTGTTCCTGGCAAGGATAAGATCCATCATTGTCTCCCAAGCTCTAAAATTTGAAGCTCCTTGAAGCTTATTTTCTTATTTCATTGAAGATGCCATTGGTGCACTTGTTAATGTCCTTCTAGATTTCTTGTAGACTTAAGTAGGTCTCTTTTCCTTTTGATGATAATCCCATGGTGCTAGTTACTCCTTTATTGATACCTCAAAGGTTCTTGATACTACTTCAAACTTACTTTAATGATGGTTCAAGGCTTTCTAGAGAGTGATCCTTCTTCAAGATAATGACTTGAATGATGGGTCTTATTTTCCTAGGAGCTTCTCCTTATACCTTTCCTTGTATCCTTGATTTATGACAAATGATCTTAAAGTTGCCTTTTCCTTTCCTCACCTTAGCTCTAATACCATGTTAGAAAATCAAAAGGCAGAAAAAAATTTCTTACTTTCATAATAGCTTAATTTAATTTATGTTGTCTTCTTTTATCTTCTCTTCATCAAGCAACTATCAAATAAAAAAGAACATGGAGGTCACAAGAACAATAGAACACAGTATGTAGGCTCTCAGCCAGGGAAAAACCCCTCTCATAGGGGTAAACCCAATCAAACTCTTCTTCTCTTTATAGAACCAAATCAAAATGAGACAACCAGTACCCAACTAGGGCTACCACCAAACACCAAGTCAGCCCTCCAAAATATCTTCTTCCTTAAAGAGTCAAAGACTTCCTTCAAATTCCCTTCTTTAAAGAGTCAATGTATTTCTCCAAGGAGCCAAAGTCTTCTTCAAAGCCTTGCCTTCAAAGAGTAAAAGTCTTCTTCAAGGTGTCTCCTTTAAGGAGTCAAATTCATCCTCCAAAGAGTCAAAATATTCTTCAAAGTACACAAGAGTCAAAGTCAACAAGAGTCAGGGTCTTTCCAATCTACAATAGTCAAGATCTCAACTTCTTTCTTCAGGTTTGCAACCCAGCTTGCAATCTTCAGCCTTGAAACTTGCACAAATCCCCAAAAAAACTCACATGTGTGAGCTAGTTTAGGTCAAATTTTAGACTTATTCTTTCGTTGGATTCTCCTCTTGTCTTCTAGCCTTTGTTAGAAAATTGGAAAGGCAAAAATATTTTCTTATATTGATAATTACTTGTGATATCTTAGTGTTCTTATTAGCTTCTTTATGTTCTTCCTTTATCTTTGTTTCATCAAGCAATTACCAAGAGCAAAACACGAAGATCAACGGACACCAGATGTAGGCACTGAGCCAAGGCTAAAACCCCTTTATAGGAGAAAACCCAGTCAAAAGCTCTTCCTTCAGTAGATTCAAATTGAGATATACCAAGACCCTAGACCAAAATACCTTCCTCCTCCACCAAGTTAGCTCTTTCTTCTAATAGTTGATCTCTTCCGAAGTTACCAAGAGCCAACTTCTCAAATGTAGCTTCAACCCAGAATTTTGACCCACAACTTCAAAACTTCAACCTAGCTTTAGGACTGCAGTTTCGATCTAGAAACTTCAGTAGCTTCAGCCTAGCAGCTTCACATCTTCGACCTTGATGCAGCTTCGACCTTGATGCAACTTCACAACTTCGATGCAGCTTCACAGCTTTTGATGCAGTGTCACAACTTTGAAATAGTTTCACAACTTCGATGCAGCTTCCGAATTTTGTTGCACATGAGAGAGAGAGAGAGAGAGACCCAAAAACATTGATTCCAACTTCCTTCTTGAACTTCACATTTTTTCTACTTCCAGCTACTGCAATTCGAACTTGTGAGGCATGTGCTTCCAAATCAGTCAAGTTGCTCCAATATATAGTGAGTTTGTGAGGTCGAATTCCCTTGTTGAGGCCGACTTGTCCTTTCTTAAGGCAGACTTGGTGGAGGAGGCCTAATTGACCTATTTTACAATAAAATAAATTTCCTTGTTGACAAATAAAGCCCAAGAAGGGTCTTTTACATTATGATATGGACAAGAACACTTGACATAAACCCTAGAAGTCTTCAATGGAGACTTTGACCTAAAACCAATTGACCCAAGCATAAAACCCATGCTTTAATAAGTCAATTTCTTTAACAATAAAATATATTTTTCTTTATTTTGACAAATATAATACTTCATGACTCAAATACAATTATGAAGACCAACACTAGTTACATTCTTCAACACTCCCTCTTAACTAGGGAGGTATTCATAATTACATATAAATAGAGGTACATGGAAGATCTCAAAAATGAACTACGAAGAGTTCTAGTAAACTCAGTGTTACGGACTAGATACCTGACGAGGGTATTATATCTGGGTGGGACTAAGGGGACTCAAGCTTTAGCAAACTCCAGGTACCATCAAGCTTTACGCTCTACCACCAACCCAGGGGTCTAGGTGCTTATCCAAGATCGGAGCTCCATGACCAACGCCACCCTCCCTCTTCGGGATCTAGACATCAACACATAGGCCAACCATATGTCCTCCCAAGCATCTTGCCATTAAATGCTTCATCTCTCCCTAATAAAATAAATCAAATATATCCATTTGTCCAAGCATGCTTCGAAAGTGTTCAACCTTTCTACGAAGAGATTTACCTGTACAAACACAAACCCTAATTAGCAATAAACTTTAAAATATAAGTAAACACAAACCTTCGGGGTCCTCAATTATTTTGATGCTACTTTCATCATCAAGCTATCCATATACAATTTTGTCGGACGCTTTCTTCTTCTTTCATTTCTTCGACATCAACAAATACATCTTTAGATCTTCTCAAGTCTTTTGTTTGCAACTTCATGAACATTCATTGATAGTAATTTTGCTTACTTCAAAGTGTTCATTGTCATAATATGCCCTCCCTCTCAACTGGGAGATATATTATTTCTTCTATCTAGGCTCCCTCTCAACTTAGGGAGATCAACCATTTCTTTTTTCTTTAACATCGGAGAACCTTTCACGACTTCATTCCTTCTTACGACATCAAGGTCATCTTTATCATCATCATTCATATAAATTCCTTCATCATGCTTATTAATATCATACGAGCATCTTCATCATCTTGAAGATTACGTGCCTGCAAAAACTTTAATAGCAAGTACGACCAAAATACATATACAGAAGCATGAAGTTAACTATATCAAAATTATGTCAATATAATGGAAGCATCAAAACAATCAAATACCTTAGACATCAAATACCTAAACCTAAGCAGGGTCATAAACAGCAAGAGACACATACTAGACTTCAACCTCTTGCTAGGGTTTTGTCACAAACCTTTAGACTCCATCTTCGAGACACAAAACCTAAGGTATCAGCAATTCAATCAAATACACAACAATTTAATTCAAGCTAGGGTTTTGATCGAACGAATACACACCTAGGGTTTCATTCCTAGGATCTTATCATAGACATTACAGGTGTTTGCTCATAAACCCTAATTCACCAAACCCTAAAGATCTAGGGTTTCAATACATAACTTAGACATTAATAGCAAACCCTAAAGAACTAGGGCTTTTATAATACCAAAACATAAACATCAAAAGAATAACAACCCTAAGTACACTAGGGTTTCATAATCAATATTGACATACCCTTAGCAATAAGAGGCTAGGATTTTATAGTGAACCCTAAAGGTTAGGGTTACACAAAAATGATCAAATAATATCATGAGGGTAGATTCAATCTAATGATTAATCACCCTAACAAGAATCTGTGTGATTCAAAACCCTAGACATAACGGTGTTAGTAATGTAAAGCAAATTTCAAAAGAAGAAGGATCGTACCTTTTACATGAAGAGAATTTTATAACAAGGCTTATATTCTAAGACATACCTTTGAGTTATTCCTTAACAAACCTTGTAGGACATCAATTCTTGAAGGGCTTCGTTTGCAATAGAACTTCTACCATGCTTCAAGTCTATCCTTTGAAGTCTCCTCCATAACCTTTGTGTATTTTGCAATCCCACAAAAAATATAAAGAAAAAGGTTATTAGCATACAATACAAACAAATCTTGATGTGAGGAGGAAACTAAACATGAAAAGATGAAACAAAGAGAAAAATACATATCTTTTGGTAGAATGGAGGCTCCCTCTTAATTCAATCTTCCTCAGCGACACCTACGACTTATCAAAATAATTCAAAAGTGTTCTAACAAGACATGTTAGAACTATAAACTCTAAAAATCAAAACATAAAGAAAAATAATGCAAAACTTAAGATAGAAGGATATGTGAGGTATAGTGTTCCCTAAAAGTCTTTGGAAAATAGAGCTTTGGTTTTGGATTCTTCAGTCTTGTTTCTCTTAGGTGGAGCTTCATCAACAAAATTTGCATGTTCTCTTTCTCTCTTCTTATTCCTTGGATCTTCAGGACAATGATTTTTGTAGTGACCCATTTTATGATAGTTCTAAAATTCAATCTTGGATAGGTCAACTTTCTTCTTTGGTCCTTTGAACTTCTTGAAGGTTTCATTTTTCTTGTGATGAGCAGAATAGGCATTAGAGGTATTTTCTTCTTCATCCTCCTTCTTGTTGTTTACTAATGATATTTTGTCTTCTTCTTGACTACATGCATTCCACATTTGTTCAAATGTTGGAGTATCCTTCCAACAATTGATTCCTGATGCAAAAGAACTCCAATATTTTGGTAGTCCTAGAAGAGCAATGATTATGAGCTCTTTTTCCAGTATGATTTCATCTATTGCTTGGATTTCATCTTTAATTCTGCAGATTCTTAGAAAATATGATGAAATGGTATCATCTTTCATCATCTTAACAGTTCTTAGTTCATTCTTGAAGCTTGCTATTTGACCAATGTTATTGATGGTGAATATTTTGGAGAGACCCTCATACATTTCTTGAGCGGAATCCATGTTGGAAATGTATGGAATTAAGTTTTCCTTTACTCCATCCACTATTAGGTTAATGGCTACAATTTCGAATTCTCTAAACTTCTCTTTCTCTGCTTCATATGTTGGTTTCTTGACTTTCCCTTGAACAAGATTCAATACTTTGCACTTTTTGAGCATAAGATCTATCCTATTTTTCCATGCCCAATAGTTGGAGGCTCCTTCTAGTTTGTTCTTTGCCTTCATTGAGTTGGTCATATTGATATCTTCTATTTCTAACCTTGAAACTCCTTATTCTTCTTTCAATAGATTTTCAGGCTGTCTTTTTCTTCCTTCTTTCACCTTACCTCTGATACCATGTTAGAAAATCGGAAAGGAAGAAAGATTTTCTTATGTTGATAATTACATGTGAAATCTTAGTGTTCTTATTAACTTCTTTATGTTTTTCCTTTATCTTTATTTCATCAAGAAATTACCAAGAGCAAAACACGAAGATCAATGGACACCATATGTAGACACTAAGCCAGGGCTAAAATCCCTTTATAGGGGAAAATGTGAAAATTCCTAGATCTAACAATCTAAGGAATCCTACTGCAACTATCTGAGTTACTTCTACTATTATGTAAATTACATTTACAGAATTGATTCAGATCTGAATTATTGAAGTAACTACTGAAGCAGCCTACACTTAATTAAAATGATTCTGAAACAAGGAAACTAAGCCACACATAAGACACCTTTATTTTGGACGAAGTCCTGAGAAAAACCCAATGCGGGAAAACCGGTGCAGCAGATCTAAGGGTTTGTATTATTAAGAAGTAGCCATTTCTGAATATATCTCTGAATAGCTCAAGGTTTAATCAGTTACAGAGAGAAATACTGGCATAAAGAAAATTGTGAGAATACCTCACTCAATCACTGGAAAACCTAGTTGATCCAGACACTGGAGAAGCTACCCATGGAGGTCACTACGCAGTCACTACGTAGGCCCTGGGTCACCTCCTCTAAGCACTGCATCACCCCAGCTGTGGATCGCTCTGACTCCTGAAATCACAGATCTTAGACTCCGATCTCACACCCCGGCTTCCAGCTTTCGGATCAGTTCCAACAGTGAAATCTCGGAAACCCTTTGAGACCCCGCGTGACTCTGCACAGCCTCTACGTCACCCTGACTGGCTCTACGCTGGCTCTATTGGAGGCCTCCCTGCCTCTCTTTGTTGATGATTCTCCAGATGAGAAAATATCTCTCCGAATGTTATATGTGTCCCTCACTACACTGAATCAATTAGATCTTATCTTCGTCTGAGCACTGCTCCATCAGAAGAATTCGATCTCAAGATTCACTCCATGCATCTTTCCAAATGACCCTCAAGCCTTCCTTTGTAGCCTTCTCGTTGAGAAATCAATGACTAAGATTATATTAGACTTCATCTTTGCTTTTTTCTAGATCATTCACACTCTCTTTTATTAATGCCCTTTAATTATTTAATTTCCCTAAGTTAGACTTAGGGTCTCCATTAAAATAATTAATTATTTTAATAAAACATGATCTGAGTGGAATTTTCACAAACAGTTTCTAGGTTTTTTGGAATACCCGTGTCTAAGCCTCTCCACCAAATTTGGGGCTTAGAGCGCTTTCTGATGCTACAAAAATCAACAGAAAACCCAGTCAGAAACTCTTCCTTTAGTAGATTCAAATTGAGATAGACCAAGCCCCTAGACCAAAAGACCTTCCTCCTCCACCAAGTCAGCTCTTCCTTTTGATACATGATCTCTTCCAAAGTTACCAAGTGCCAGCTTCTCAAATGTAGGTTCAACCCAGAATTTCGAACCCCAGCTTCAAAACTTTGACCCAGCTTTAGGATTGTAGTTTTGATCTAGCAACTTCAGTAACTTCAGCCTAGCAACTTCAAGGCTTCGACCTTGATGCAGCTTCACAGCTCTGACCTTGAAGCGGCTTCACAGCTTTGATGCAGCTTCACAGCTTCAATGTAGTTTCATAGCTTCGATGCAGTTTCAAAATTTCGTTGCACATGAGAGAGAGAGAGAGACCCAAAAACTTTGTTCCAACTTCCTTCTTAAACTCCGCACTTTTTTAGCTTCCAACTACTGCAATTCGAACTTGTGAGAGATGTGCTTCCAAATGAGTCGAGTTGCTCCAATATATAGAGAGTTTGTGAGGTCAAATTCCCTAGTTGAGGCCAACTTGGTGGAGGAGGCCTAATTGACCTATTTTACAATAAAATAAAATTCTTTCTTGACAAATAAAGCCCAAGAAGGGTCTTTTACATTATGACATGGACAAAGACACTTGACATAAATCCTAGAAGTCTTCAATGGAGACTTTGATCTAAAAACAATTGACCCAAGCATAAAACCCATGCTTTAATAAGTCAATTTCTTTAATAATAAAAATTATTTTTCTTTCTTTTGACAAATACATTACATCAGGACTCCAATACAATTATGAAGACCAACACTAGTTACAGTCTTCAACAGCCTCCACTCTTGATTTTCTTTAGTTCTTGGTGCATATCGAATTAGCTTATTGATGGATGCCAAAATAGGTTGAATACTCTTTCCTTTTATACCTTTTTTATAAGTCAAATGGGCCTCTTCTAGGACGACTTCACTGGTAAGGCCGACTTGGTGTTGGGAGTCCATAAATGACACTTTTAAAAATCATTTTTTAATGTTTCTTTCTTGATACAATGTGCCCATAAGGGTCTTATACAAATGAAAAGGGCAATATTGACTCAATAAACCCTAGAGCATGAAGAACATGCTTGACCTAAATGAAAAAATAAAATAGACCATGAAACACATGCTTTGCAAAAATTATATTTTTATTTTTCCTTTTGATTTAAAATAAATATATAATGATACTAATTATGAAGAATGAGCATAGTTACATTTCTCAGCAAGATTTTGATTTGCGGAGATTGCATAGAGCGCAGAGGAAAGAGCATACATACACTAGGAAGGGTAGTAAACCAAGAATATAAACAGAAAAACGAAAAATGAACTACATAAAAAATATTTCTTTTAAAAAGGCATATTCAAAGGTTATACCTTCGGATCTAACAAGAAAATATGTATCTTGGGCAAAGAGACACATTTTCGGATGAAATGAAAGGCGTTCTTAACTGAAAGCAGAATTTTAGATGCAATGGAACAGTGTGCTCAAGCCAAAAATATACAAAACAGTAGATCTCAGAAATGCAGCAACACAAACTCAAGATCTCAATCACCAATGGAACCAACTCTTCAAATGGGATTTGATACATATTGGAAAAACAAGGTATTTCATACGAGACAAACACCTTCAGTAACCACTCACACAACCAAATCAAACATCATAATGCTAGTATTTTTATGTGGTTAAAAACTTCTAAAGAGGGAAACCATCCACATCCCTAGCCAATGTAGTCGCTTGAGGCAATTTATTATTGCAAAAGAAAAAAACTTTGCATAAAAGAGTTCTCACAATTGATCATCAGCCATGACCCTCCATGCTCTTTAAATAGAGATCATGGACCAATTGGGTGTTACACCACGGATCAATAGCCATTAGTATCGAGGAGAGCATAAGTTGTCGAATCATTCTATGTCTAGAAAATATCATGACTGTCAGATAAAAATGCAACTAATGTATACAAATGAGACACTTTTACCTAATAGACACATTAGACCAAACTGAACTCAACTCCCAAGTGTATAAATATCCTAATAGAATTTGCTTTGATACTACTGGGTATTAAATATGGGAAATTATAGAGCAGATTTTGTTTAGAGTAAAAGATAATGTAAATGATAGACATGAATAATGATGAAGTGCCATCAAAAGTACTGATATAAGTAATTTAAGTAGACATGGATCACTATTAGAGACATGGCCATTGATATTTAATAATTTCTACTGTCATACATGAGAGAGAGAGAGAGAGATAAGTTAAATAATTATATAAATAGAGGTAATTAAAAATTGGGAAATATCGTGAAAAAGTCCAAAAATGGATATATTCTTGTACGTGATTGTGTAAATGTTAGTGTGTCAAGAAGGTAACCTGAACATACCTGAAAATGATGTGTGAGTTCTGCAATGAAAGGCTGTTGCTCAAGCTCAAAAAAACTCTGCAATACCTCCGGTGATACTAACCCAAGGTCAAGGCCCTTCTGAATATCCTGATTGTACAGATATTTATAAAAAAAATGTCATATTTACTGCCATCTGTTACTGCAAGTATAACATTAAAGAAGCAGTTAAAAGAGAAACCTTCAGTAAGGCAGATGCTAATCACGAATTCCACAACAATGGACAATAAAATACACAATAACAAATGGCAGAAAATTTGTCATTTTTCATGTTTTTTTTAGAATTTTGTCCTTGGTATTTTCATGTTTTTTTTAGAATTTTGTCCTTGGTATGAAAAGCACTGGCAGCAGATACTAAACCTCGGTTAACTTCAATGTACAAATTACATTGACACCCACATTAGTCTTTTTGGTTCACATAGAAACAATTTAGTCCTGGTTTGTGGTCTCAAACAACGAACACGTGAGAAATAGACTGCGTCTTCAAACGCCTTCCTATTGTGATTTACAAGTTTATGTGAGAAAAACATTAAGTGAATAAGTTTTTATTTTTCTTCTATCACCTTACTTTTCCTAGAGTTTGCAATATTCTCTTTCATGACAAATATAAAATCCTCTTGTTTTTATCCATAAACCACGACTTGAATAATAAACCAACAAAGAGGTACCTCTAGTATAAACGTATAAGTTTCTCCTAATTCACCTTTGTTCAAAAAAATCATGCATCTTAAATTTGACAAACAAGCATCCAGTGAGCAATTCGTCAACCAAGAATTAAAGTGCCATTATTTTTATTTTTTGTTGTGAAAAATTATGAAAAGTTTGTCCAATACAATAACTACTATAATTTCTTGTCCCAAAGATACCTCCAAATGGAACAGGAAAAGATTATAAGAGCATATTGTAACATAAATGTAAACTAAATGAGGTTCAATTCAAGATACAAGATAACAGAATATCTCCACAGAAATAACCATAGAACAAAAGCTTGAATATTTGATCCTTGAGCTTATCCAGAAGTCATTGATGGAAAGATGACAGTTTATAAATTTGTTGCCAGCTGCAAAACAACTTAGGACTACATATTTGAGTGCCTTTTACAATTGAAGATAAGAATGGTAAACAAGATGACAGTTTATAAATTTGTTGCCAGCTGCAAAACAACTTAGGACTACATATTTGAGTGCCTTTTACAATTGAAGATAAGAATGGTAAACAAATAAACTGGTTTTGGAATTCGACATAATGTGTTTAATAATGTACCAAGATATGTTAGCAAGAAAAGAGAACACAATTTTACTCTTATAAGTTGTAGTCCATTTTACATCAGTGTCATAAGCTTGGTCCAATTAGAGAAGGTGGGTGTCATCCGATGGGAAAGGAAAGTGGATTTGGTGGTTGTACAGTGTCAGTGTAGGTATCTTACAAGCTTCAGATGTTTTCTCAGCTAGTCGTTGCAAATATGTTTTTGAGGACAAGTTTAGTTCTTTGTTTGCCTTTTGTTATACATGAAGAGAGTGGATACACATGCCATTCTTGGCAAAAGGATTTCTATTAATAAAGGATACCAGGTTGTGCCGAGTATTTCATCACCTTTATTGATGATCATTCCAGGAAGACCTAGATCTACTTTCTGAAGACCAAGGACGAAGTCTTCAGTCGATTCTAAGAGTTTAAAGCTCTGGTAGAAAATCTAACAGGAAAGTGGATCAAGGTATTGCGATCAGACAATGGTGGAGAGCACATTGATAAATACTTCACAGGGTCTTACACAAGGGAAGGCATCAGAAGAGAGTGGACCGCTCCATATAATCCGGAGTAGAATGGTGTGGCAGAGAAAAAGAATAGAACTATTGTCGAGGCTGCAAGGGCAATGTTATATGATCAAGACATGCCCAAATTCCTGTGGGTTGAAGCTTGTAATATAGTTGTCTACGTTCAGAACAGGATTCCTCACAATGCATTGGGTAAGATCACTCCAAAAAGTGTCTTCACTGGCAGCAAGCCTGAGGTAAGCCACTTTAGGATTTTTGGCATTGCGACAAATTCTGAGGGACACAAAAGACTTTGTCGGAGCCCCCAGAAATGAGAAGAGGTAGCACAGGCAGCCTGAAAGGTACCAAGATTTGGTAGCACAGGTTGGGGAACCCTCTAGTTTTCAGGAGGCAACTCAGCACCAGGTATGGGTAGATGCGATGGTGGAAGAATACAGTTCCATCATGACGAATGATGTCTGGGAAATGGTTCCCAGACCTCAGGACAGATCAGTTGTAGGTTCGAGATGGATCTACAAGATCAAATATGTTGCAAATGGCAGCATCGAGAAATTTAAAGCCAGGTTTGTGGCTAAGGGGTACGCTCAGAAGGAAGGGATATATTATGAAGAGACCTTCGCCCCAATAGCCCAATATACTTCCATTAGATCCGTGATATCCCTAGTTGCACAGATGGGATTTGAGATTCACCAAATGGACGTCAAGACTGCGTTCCTGAATGGGGTGAAAGAAGAGGAAGTATACATTAAACAACCAGAGGGCTTCGAGACGCATGAACAAAAGACTCGTGTGTGCAAGCTTAAGAAAGACTTGTATGGACTAAAGCAAGCCCCTAGAGCTTGGTATGGTCGAATCAACAACTACTTGCAAAAGATGGGGCTTGTCAAGAGTGACGTAGATCCCAATCTCTATTATCTAAGTGTAGGGAGTGAGCCTCTAATACTGGTATTGTATGTAGATGATCTATTTCTGACAGGATCGTCTAGGCTCATCAGGGACTGTAAAGAGAATTTACTTGTAGAATTTGACACGAAGGATCTAGGGCTGATGCATTATTTTCTGGGGTTGGAATTTTGGAAACAGAAGGGTGAGATCTTCCTTGGTCAAGGAAGGTATACTACAGAAAATCTGAAGAGGTTTCAGATGGAGGATTGTAGACGCATGGCTACTCCAATGATCACCAACTAGAAGAAAATCGACACGTCTGAAGATGATGAGGTTGATCCTACCTTGTATAGGCAGATCATAGGATCTCTGATGTATTTGGTCAACAGGAGGCCAGACATCGGTTATGCTGTCAATACCCTCAATCAGTTCATGGTAGAACCAAGGAGGGCTCATTGGGCAGTGGCCAAACATGTTCTCAGATATCTATAAGGAACAGTCAAGCTTGGACTAAAATACACCCATGGCAATGGCATCAGGTTGAGTGGGTTCACCAACGTAGATTGGGTTGGGAGCCCAGTAGATCGGAAAAGTACCGGTGGGTATTGTTTCAGTATTGGATCAGGAATGACCTCCTGGTGCACTAGGAAACAGAAATTTGTGGCTTTGAGCTCAGCAGAGGCAGAATATATGTCAGCAAGCACGGCTTCGTGTGAGGCCATATGGCTTCAAAAACTGCTTGTGAACTTACTCAAGGAAAATATGGAGGCGACCAACATTCTATGTGATAATCAGAGTTGCATCAAGCTCTCTGAAACTCCTATGTTTCATGATTGGTCGAAGCACATTGACATCAGGTGTCACTTCATCAAAGACTGTGTCCAACGGGGAGTTGTACAGTTGCAATACACTCCAACAGGAGAACAAGTGGCAGATATCCTCACAAAGGCTATGGGGAAGACAAAGTTTGTCTACTTCTGAGAAAAGATGGGGATGATCAAGAATCCATTTCAATAGCAGGGATAGGATCGGGATTCAGAGGAAGATACAGTACAGATGAAGCAGTGACAGTGACAGTGTCATGGGCAGCAGTACAAAGGGAAACAACGCATCAGATGATGGGCAGCAACCAGGGATTAGCAGTGCAGAGGATGCTTCAAAGCAAAGCAGCATGCAACAGACATTTTGCTAGAACACTTTCCTTGCTAAGAGGGAGTGTTGATTTTTGTAGCATCAGAAAGTGTTCCCAGTCTCAAAATTTATGGGGAGGCTTAGACATCAGTATTCCAAAGAACCCAGAAACAGTTTGTGGAAATTCCACTCGGTTCATGTTTTATTAAAATAATTAATTATTTTAATGGAGACCCTAAGTCTAAACTTAGGGAAAATTAAATAATTAATGGGTATTAATAAGACAGAGTGTGAATCTTCAAAAGAATGAAGATCAAGTCAAGTTTTAATCTTGGCCATTGATTAGACTTCTAATCTGGGTTGTTGATTCATCAATGAGAAGATAATAAAAGAAGGCTTGAGGGTCATTTGGAAAGTAAGTCGGGCAAACACTTAATAACCCGAAGGAAGTCGATTCTGAAGGAATAGAATTCGATTTCAGAGGGAGAGTTGCAGGGCAGAGTTGCAGAGCAGAGGAAGCAAAGGGAGTTAGCAGTGACAGAGGTCGAGGAGAGAGGGACGCAGAAGGCCAGAGCAGGCAGCGTAGAGTGACGCAGTCACACGCAAGCACTGCACAGAGAGACACACAGAGAGATGTAGAGGGAGTTGGGAGTCTCCCGAGTGTCAGAAATTTCTCCGGAATGACTGTGAGAATTTATCTCAGGTGTTTTCTAATAAGTCTGCCAGTAATTTCCTTGTAAAGAATTTCATTGCTGAAGAATAATATATAAACCCTCATTTGTTGCACCGGTTTTCCCGCATTGGGTTTTTTCAGGGACAATTGTCCAAAAATAATTGTGTTTATGTGGTTGATTATTATGCTTGTATTTCTTACTATTCTATTCTCTGCATATACTTGAGTGAATATTGCAGTAGTATTTATTTCGAAATTTACTAAAGAACTCTATAAATAACTTATCAGAAACAATAAGTAGGAGAAATAAATCTATCACTATAGAAGAAATTTCCGGATTGAAAATTTCACATGGTCAACTCATGTTTATGTAGCACTTTGTTATCTCTTGAAGCATTCTCTTGCCATTTCATTTGGAGCAATTCATTTTACTTGCAAACAATATTTTTGGAAACATGCGGAATTGTCTTGCTTTTCATTTTCCATTGAAACATAATGATAATGTTTACTTGAAGATTATCTCTCATTGTATCAATACTTTTCTTTGGAAACAAAACATTCACACAATCATTTCATTTAAGCATTTTTAACATTAATTTGCATTTTATAAATTTACCTCCAAGCATAAGCCTGGTTGAAAGACTCTAGGACCCACATTTCTCACCCAACTTGCGAAACATAGACCTTCTTTTGTGGTTAACACGGTTACCTTGTAGTCGTCAGAGCCATAGTCTCTACAACGCTTAAGGCATCGGGTGGTTGGATTTCTAGGGGAGGTATCATTAATACAGCCTCAATTGTCTTTTTCTAGGTGTCTCTCCACAACTCACACTAGAGACTTGTTTCAAAACAGTTGAGAGAAAGGATTCATCTAGGTAGGCATTTAAATTTAAATTAACCAAGCTAATTGCACTCCAGATTAGAAAGATTGCATATCATACTAATTTAATCATCTTGGAGGACTTTAAATTTACTTGCAATATTACTGGTCTCATGTACTTGTCATGATGAATGGTCTCATTATTACTTGATGATATTATTTGAGCATTTACTTTAACAAGTACAATCTCTATTACATTTTGCAAGCACCATCCTTCTTTCAAGTAGCATTCTCCCTATTTTGCAAGTGGTGTGGATCTCTACATTTGTAACCTTCACTTTACTTGCAATATTGCTATTTCATGTACTTGTTATTAAGCTCATGACTATTAGATGTTGTTATCTTTTGTTACTTGAGCACTCTCTTTACAAGTACTATTTCCTCTCTAATTGCAAGTGATATTTTTATGCTCATTTTGATCTAACGATTTGATTTTTGCAGGATTATCGATAATTGTATCTTGAAATTTATTTTGAGCAAGTGTTTGTCATTCATTTTGAGGCACTAGTCTATACATGGAATATATATTGCTCGTTTATATGTTTGTTTACATTATAGAGTCAAGTTATCTTTAATAAGTAATCTCCTTCTAACTTTAAATCTCCTAGAAACTCACATTTCCTCCATCAACCACCTTTAGGAACCACCCCCTTAGCTTTAACTAGGAGAGAGCTTTAATGGAGAGAATTGGGAATAGGTGATAGCCCCATCTCTTAGTTTTCCAACAAGCCACACCTTGTGGCGTTGAGGAATTTTCCCACACTAACCTAGTTATGTAAGCAAGGCGGCAACAAGACCCAAACAAGGTCAAGGGTTTGGGGTGAAACTTCAAACAAAGGGTCTCGACTCTTAACCAAGTAAGGGGAAAGAAAAGGATCAAAGAGATGTGATTTGACTTGAATTTTCTATGCAATGATCCTTGATGAAGCCACTAATCAGTGAAACCTAGGATCAAGAACGGAGTTGGAGCTAGGGCTTGGGATAATTCCAAATCAAGCAACGGGATTGATCTCAAAATTTGTGGAGGCCTAGAGGACACCCCAACGCATCTATGGACCAACTCACTCACAAGAAGGATGCCTACAATGGATTTTGTGTGATGCTCTAGGAGACACTAGGGTTAGGGTTTAGAAAAGGAAAGAGAGAGGTGAAAAATATTTTTCATTTAGTTGATCACCAAGGACTAGACTAGTGCCTCGTCTAATGGGAGAATGGATTCAATGAGATTTCGACATTTAGAGTCTTTACCCAATCAAGGAGTTCCCCAGCAACTTCGCATGGCCCTAAATGCAGCAACTAGGTTACCAAGGAAGTTTACACTTCTTGATGCTGCAATTAATGACTTATCAAGGTAATTATGGAGATCATATACCCCTAGGAAAATTCATTCACTATACCAAGCGTAACATATGAAAAACCCTCACAAAATCAAGATTCAATAAATTCACATTTCCATCAAGGCAACAACTCCAGCTTCATGAGCAAAAATTTCATACATTATACATGTGACATGAAATAGACACTTACAAGTATAGAGAATATATCTAATCATCAAGAGACAAAAATCGAAGCTCCAAGTCTAAGACAAGATTTCCAAACACCAAAATGCATCAAAGATATCCAATTCATCCTCCAATAGCTATAGCGAAATTCTCAAGAAGAGATAGAGATCCAAATCCAAGTGATGATGAGAATCAAATGATCTCTCATCAATTTATATCATCCTCTAAGTGTTCGATTTGCCTAATTATACCTAATGATGCCCCAACTAATAAAATAATGTGCAAAAATAACATTACTTGGTGACAAGCCCACCAATATAACTCCATAATACAAAAATAAGCCTCTCAAGAGGGAAAAATGATAGATACAATAGGTCAAAGGGCCATTAAAGAGGCCTAGTGGAGTCCAACATGTGCCAAAATGAATGGATGGACTTCGAACATAGTGATAAAGGGGGTGGCCCCTTGATATCCAAGAAAATGACCTGTGGCGCCCCCAAATGGCTGTTGGGGCACAAAAACATCCTCTCTGCCTCCTCTGCAATGTATTCACCGCATTAGGAAAAACTTCCTCCGACAAACTATCCCTGCCCCTCACTACAAGAAATCAACTCGATCTACCTCCAGCAACTGCTGTGCTGCTCTCTTGAGAATTCAATCTCTAGATCTCTCACCCGATATATTTTCCAAATTCCCATCAAGCTCCTTCTTATAATCTCTCGTTGACATATCAATTGTTGAGATTTTGGGGTAGCATCGGATGTGCTCTAGCTCCCAAATTTTGTGGAGGAGCTAGAGTACATGAGATCTCCAAGACCCAAAAAATGTTTAGAAGAATTCCATCAGGTTAAGAGATATTCAAATAATTAATCTTTTTAATTAGGCACCCTAAGTCTAACTTAAGAAAATTAAAAGATTAAAGTGAATTAAATTAAACATGTGATGAGGATGACTTAAGTGACGTGGATCAACTAGGTTCTAATCTTAGTCGTCGATTAGAGATTAGATCACGGTCGTTGATGTTTCAACGAGAAAAGTATAAGAGAAGGGCTTGGGGTCAGTTAGAGAACACACACACTGGCGGAGCACTGAAGCTAAGCTGAAATTCTATGGCGTGGTTTGCTAAGAATTTCAGGAGGAGTTTGCAGTGCAACGAGGGGCAGTATTGGCAAGGGGATGATCTGATCCCAGGCCAAGAGTACAACAGCGGCAGAGAGGCAGCATGCCGACCAGCGCAGAGGCAGCCAAGTGCTACGCAGTCTAGCAAAGGCCAGGCAGAGGCAGCAGGAGCCAGGCAGGGCTGACACAGACCCGGTCAGGGCAGCGCAGGGGCAACATAAGCCCTTCAGGGGTGACGCAACCCCTTCCATAGTAGCGCAAAGGCTGATGTAGAGGGCTGAGGAGTAGCGTTGGGGTTTCCGATGGGCCAGAAAGGGCTCGAATTCATAATTCCTCGCAAAGGGTTGAATCAGCCATATTTTCTGTGTCAGAAGGATAGAGGTATTACTGTCGTGTTTTTCTCTGTAGGGCCGACCAATTTTGGTGCCCAGAATTGTTGTATTCAGAATCTTCTTAATAATAAAACCCTCCAGAGCTAGCTGCACCGGTTTTCCTGCATTGGGTTTTTCCAGGGACATTGGTCCGAAAAATCTGTGTCACTTTGTCATATGAGCGTGCTATTCAGTAATTGATCTATATGTGTAGGCTACTAGTTGTATTTACTTTGTTGATTTACTGAATATTTCAGAAATTAACTTGTAACTTGATTCAAGTAGAAGTAAATCAAGATACTGCAGTAGAGTTTCTTAGATTAAGAAATTTTCACATGGTATCGGAGCGATTGCAGATCAAGCTGGATCTCCAGCAAATCGGCTGAAGAAATATTTGTTGCAGGGTAGCAACTGAAGCAGCAGAAATCAGGAGAAGGCAGCGCAGCATCAGGAGGACGCAGTCCCAGCAGAGGCTACGCAGGGGCTGACGCAGTCCTAGCTGGGTGATGCAAAGACAGAGCAGTGCCTTCCAGAAGGACGCAGGAGCAGCCTGCACTGCACAGTCGTTGCGCTAAGCCAATCTGCTCATGCAGAGGCTAACCAGGGAGACGCAATCCAGTTTCGAGTGTTGTGTAGAGTTGTCGTGGTCCGGAAGCAGAGTTTGAGATTTTCAGCAGTTGCTGGTGTGGTGGAGATTATGCCGGTGCAGAATCATGCCTAGCTAAGTTGGCAAAGAGTGGGAGGAGAACAGTTGCTCAGCAAATTTCATTGCCAAAGAAATCTAAGGATCGGTCGTAGGGTGATCGAAGAGAGCTGATTCATTGTATTTGGTAGATTTCCAATGGAGGAAATCAGTTGTCAGAGGGAGAAGAGGGTGTCTTTCTCGCGAAGGACCATAGATCTGAGTTTTCGTTGAGGGGTAGCAATAGAAGCGGGGAGAGGAGTATCTGTTCCGACAAATTATTTCTGAGCAGATGGCGCCACACGGGCTGCGTGATCAGGATAGGTTGGATGGCTTGTCCAACTTTTCTATCTTGAAGGCCAGAATCCTAACAGTCCTAGAGGCATACACTTTATGGGAGCATGTAGAGAGCGTCTTGGCTACACCAATCGATGTTATTCTTCTCGCGAAGCATAATGAAGCAGCGGCACATGCTAAGCGCTTCATCATGGACGAGGTTAAGGATCATGTGATACCACATATAGCCGAGAAGAAGACGACTAATTAGATGTGGAAAGCTTTAACCACATTGTATCAAGGGAAATCCGTCCAGAAGAAGAAGCTTTTGGAGAACCAGATGAGGTCGTTTATGATGAGCAGGGGATAGGAAATCAATCCCTTCCTCTTCAGGTTGCAAAAGCGATTCGGGATCAGCTGATTGCCATGGGGGTCAAGCTGGATGATGATGTCATGGTGAGGACTGTTATAAATGCAGTCACAGAGGATTGGGAAACGTTTGTCCAAAGCATCTTGCGCAGACAAGACCTTCCAAACTGGGACGATATGTGGGCTATCCTCCGACAAGAGGAAATCCGTCGAATGACCAAGAGACAAACCAGCACCAGATCAAGCAAGGTGAAGGAGGAAGAGGAAGATGCAGCCCTAGCATCTAAGAAGCAGCAAGGGAAAAAGAAGCGTGATCTATCTAAGATCAAATGTTTCCAATGTGGTGAACTTGGACACTTTGCCAGCAATTGTCCTCTAAGGAAGAAGGACAAGGAAGCTTCTAGTTCCAAGGTTGCGGCAGCTAAAGAAGAAGATGGCTCCGACAACGACGTAGCCATGAGCGCTCATGTAACTCAAGAGAAGAGGTGGGGCAACATTGATGTGTAGAGTAGATACAAAGTGCTGGCGGGATCCTTGAGTAGCCCAACTCTTGGATCACATCCATGCTATGGGAGCCTTCAGACAGTAGCAGGAATGACTGGAGTAGTGGGTGCAGAGAATCACAGATGGAGCAGAGGCAAAGTTGGACGTTGTAGAGGGAGCAGCATAGTCCAAAGGCAGCAGCAGCGTAGAGGCAGCAGCGCAAAGGGGTTGATGGGACTTCGGCAACGCAAAGGAGGCATGCTTACGTAGTGCAGTGTTGTAGCAGCGCAGTGGTTTCAGGAGGCCAGTGTAGAGCAGTAGCCTAAGTAGCTTCAGTGATGAGATGCAGCCCGACTGACTTGTCTGTCACTAGGCAGGGGTCCTTCAATTGCTTACTCTCAGCAACTGAGTTGCAGTGCAGCAGTTGGCAGCATGATGCAACAATTTGAGAGGGAGTTGCAATACCTATGTGGCAGTGACGGTAATAGAGTCATTGGCAACAGTACAGAGAGAAGCAGCAGCGCAGTGATGAAGGGCAACAGGCCAAACATCAGCGCAGAGACCGATGCTAGAGATCAAAGAAGTACTTTGGGCTGAAGTGTATTGCTAGAGCACATTCCTCGCTAAGAGGGAGTGTTGAGATTTTGGGGTAGCATCGGATGTGTTCTAGCTCCCAAATTTTGTGGAGGAGATGAAGTACATGAGATCTCCAAGACCCAGAAAGCGTTTAGAAGAATTTCATCAGGTTTGAGAGATATTCAAATAATTAATCTTTTTAATTAAGGACCCTAAGTCCAACTTACGAAAATTAAAAGATTGAAGTGAATTAAATTAAACATATGATGAGGATGACTTAAGTGGCACGGATCAAGTAGCTTCTAATCTTAGCTGTCGATTAGAGATTAGATCACGGTCGTTGATGTTTCAATGAGAAAAGTATAAGAGAAGGGCTTAGGGTTAGTTGGAGAACACACACAAAGTGGCGGAGCACTGAAGCTAAGCTGAAATTCTAGGGCGTGGTTTGCTAAGAATTTCAGGAGTTTGCAATGCAGCGAGGGGCAGTATTTGAAAGGGGATGATTTGATCCCAGGCCAAGAGTATAACAGCGGCAGAGAGGCAGCATACCGAGCAGCGCAGAGGCAGCCAAGTGCTACGCAGTTCAGTAGAGGCCACGCAGAGGCAGCAGGAGCCACGTAGGGCTGACGCAAGCCCAGTCAGGGTAACGCAGGGGTAGCGTAAGCCCTTCAAGGGTGACACGGGCCCTTCCAAAGTAGCGCAGAGGCTGACGCAGAGGGCTGAGGAGTAGCGTTGGGGTTTATGTTGGGCCAGAAAGGGCTTGAATTCATAATTCCTTGCAAAGGGTTGAATCAGCCATATTTTTTGTCTCCAAAGGATAGAGGTATTACTGCCGTGTTTTTCTCTGTAGGTCCAACCAAGTTTGGTGCCCAGAATTGTTGTATTCAGAATCTGCTTAATAATAAAACCCTCCAGAGCTAGTTGCACCAGTTTTCCCGCATTGGGTTTTTCCGGGGACATTGGTCCGAAAAATCCATGTCACTTTGTAAGATGAGCATGCTATTCAGTAATTGATCCATATGTGTAGGCTTCTAGTTGTATTTACTTCACTAGTTTACTGAATATTTCAGAAATTGACTTGTAACTTAATTCAAGTAGGAGAAGTAAATCAAGGTAATACAGTAGGGTTTCTTAGATTAAGAAATTTTCACATCAACGACCAAGATTAAACATAATCAAAGGCTAAGATTAACTGGGAGTTGATCTATGTCTTTATCTAGAAGATTCACACCCGATCTAATTAATACACTTTAACTAATCACGTTTCCTAAGTTTAGACTTAGGAATACAATAAAATGATTAATTATTTTAATTAAATCCTCTTCGGGTGGAATTTCCCAAAACGCTTTCTGGGTATTGTGGAATGCATGTGTCTTAGCCTCTCTGCAAAATCTCAAGGCTGGAGCACATTCGATGCTACAAAAATCAACACTCCCTCATAGTGAGGAATGTGCTCAAGTGTTGCAACCTCTTGAAGCATCACTCTGACTTTTGCA
Organism: Pinus albicaulis; assembly: GCA_034641835.2. Lineage (NCBI taxonomy): Eukaryota > Viridiplantae > Streptophyta > Pinopsida > Pinales > Pinaceae > Pinus > Pinus albicaulis. The sequence continues at coordinate 800,719,305 of CM076573.1, forward strand.
CCATCCCAGCGACGCTGCTGATGTCTGGCTGTTGCTGCCAACCAACTACTGCGTAGCTCTCTCTGTGCTACATTTGTGTTGCTGCTGACTCTACATGTTGTTGTCAACTACTAAATCTGCACTGCAACTCTATTAATGTTGCCATTGCAACATCTGCAACGGTCTCTCATCTGCTACGGTTGCGACTGAGAGATGTCCATCAACTAAACCATTTGTGTTCAAATTGATGCATCTTTCCACCAAGTTCTGACTCTTGCTATCCTCTGTGTTGTCACTGAAGCTTTTGTGTTGTTGGTGACTCTGCACTGTGCCAACTGCACTGCTGCCAACACTGCTCTGCGCTGCTCAGTTCCTAACACTGCTAACCACTGCTACTGTCACTCTGGCACCTGACTGCACCAACTGTCACTGGTCCATCCTGCTACTACTGTTATGGGCTATCGTAGCAAGGAATTGATCCAAGAGGTGGACTCCTCATGGATCCTACCCATCCTGTAGCTCTCTAAGGCTACAAAACCATATCACCCCACCTCTCCCCTGGAGGTATATGGGCAATCATGGCAAACTCCTCCTCCAATCTAGAGGAGAGCCTATCGATCTCTACGGTAGCAGCTTGCTGATCCTGCTCCTTCTCCTTGTCCTTCTTCCGAAGAGGAAACTGAGAACTAAAGAGGCCCATCTCACCACATCGGAAACACTTGATCTTCGAAATATCCTTCATTCGCCTGCACTGTTCTTATTTCCCTTTTGATGCGAGGGCTGCATTTTCCTCTTCCTTCTCAATATTCACCCCACTACTGTTGCTGCCACTTTGGTGCTTTTCCCCAAATCACACCTCATCTCCTCTTGTTGTAGATCAACCCAAACTCTCTCCCAATCAGGCAACTTCTCTCTGCCTAGGATACTCTGGACAAAGACTTGCCACTCCTCGGAAACACTGTTAAGGGCCAGTCGTACAAAATCACTACCCTGAGGCGCTACTCCCACAACAGCTAGTTGATCTCAGGTATCCTGAAGTCTCGTTAGGAAGGGGTCTATGTTGAGATTTTGAGTGTTTGGATAGCATTGAATGCACTCTAGCTCCCAAACTTTGTGGAGGGACATGAGTACATGAGATCTCCAAGATCCAGAAAGGGATTTGGGAAATTTCATCTGGTTTGGGAGATAATTAATTAATTAATAATTTTAATTATGGACCCTAAGTCTAACTTTGGAAAATTGAATTATTAAAGGTAATTAATTAAAACATGTGATGAAATTGTTAAGTCACACGGATCAAGCATTCTTTTAATCTGAGCCATTGATTCAAGATCTGATCAAGGTCATTGGTTTCCCAATGAGAAAGTATAAAGGAAAGGCTGAAAGTATAAAGGAAAGGCTTGGGGTCATTTGGAGAACACACACAGAGGCAGAGCACTGAGACTAAGCTGAAATTCTAGGGCAAGGTTTGCTAAGAATTTTTAGAAGTGTTTCAGCTGCAAAGAGGGGTAGTTTAAGCAAAGGGGATGGTCTGATCCCAGTGCCTAGAATCAGCGAGAGGCAAAGAGCAGCTTCCAGAGGCAGCGCAGAGAAGCAGAGGTAGTAGCAGCAGAGAGAGCAGCAGTTGTGCAGCGTAGAGGCAGCGTAGAGGCAGCTTCAGCAACGCAGGTGCCACGCAATCCCTTCTGGGGCAGCGCTGGGAAGCAGGGGACCCATCTGGGTTACGCAGAGACCCTCAGGGGCAGCACAGGGTCTGCGTCACCCATTCTGGGGTTACGCAGCCTTCTCCAGGCCAGCGCAGAGGCTGAAAGGGCTGACGCAGGCACTTCAGGGGCAGCACTGAGGTGTCTAGGGCCAGAAATTGGCTGAGTCTTGTAAATCTCGTTTGAGAGTGTGGATCAGTCAGTCTTTTGGCTTCAAAACAGCAAGTTAGTTGCAAATCTATATTTTTCTCTATCGGGTTAACTAGTGTGCTACCCAGATTTGTTGTATTCAGAAAACTACTTAATAATATAAACCCTCTAGCAGCTAGAAGACCGGTTTTCCCGCATTGGGTTTTTCAGGGGACTATTGTCCAGAAAATCTTGTCACTTTGTCTATTGTGCATGTATTTTTTTGTTTTAGATTTGAATCGATGAAAGTTTGTTACGTGTTTACTTCGATGTTAATCTGAAGATTTCAGCATTAATAACTTGCTTAAGTAGGAGAATTATAACCAGATCTAACAGTAGATTTTTGCATAAAGTAACATTCAGAAATTTTCACATGGTATCAGAGCGATTGCAGATCTAGCAGGGTCACCAGCAGAAGACTGAAGAATCTTGCTGCAAAAAGCAGCAGAGAGAGCAGCAGCAACAGCAGAAAGCCAGATCTGAAGGGACAGCACAGTTTCAAAGGGAGCAGAGCCATGCAGAGGTCAGGGTGACGCAATCCTACACTCTCCACGCAGGCCCACGTAATTACTGCGCAGAGGCAGCGATGGGACCATCTGCTCATGTAGAGGAAAGCTAGGGTGACGCAAATCTGAAGTTGTTTGATTTAGAAGTGCCGGAAGCAAAGCTACAAAACTTCAGAAGGTGCTAGTGGGGTTAAATTTCTGAAGATTCAGAATTTAGCCTAAGCACTAGTGACAAAGAGCAGGAGGAGATCAGCTTATCAGAAGGTTTCTAGCCAAAGAAATCTTCAGATCGATCAGTGGATCGAAGAGAGTTGTTTCGTTGTTGATTTGGGGGATTTCCAAGAGAGGAAATCAATTGTCAGAGGGAGCAGAGGGTGCCTTTTCGCCAAGGACCCCAGATTCGAGCTTCAGTAGAGAAGCGGGGAGAGGAAGATTTGTTCTGACAAAGTAGATCTGAGCAGATGGCACCTCACGGACTACGTGATCAGGATAGGTTGGATGGGCTGTCCAACTTTGCAGTCTGAAAGGCCAAAATCCTGGTAGTCATGGAGGCATACGGTCTAAGAGACCATGTAGAAAAGGTCTTGGCCACGCCGACCGATGCAGATCTCCTGAAGAAGCATGAGGAAGTTGCAGCACATGCCAAACGTTTCAAAATGGATGGGGTTAAGGACCATATAGTTCCACATATAGCTAAGAAGAAAACAACTAATGAGATCTGGAAGGCCTTAACAACCCTATATGAGGGGAAGTCCGTCCAGAGGAAGATGCTTCTGGAGAATCAACTGCGGTCATTCAGGATGACCAAGGGAGAAGAGATAGAGCCCTTCCTCTTCAGATTACAGACGATCAAAGATCAGTTGTCTGCCATGGGAGCAAAGGTGGAGGATGATGTGATGGTAAGGACTACACTCAATGCGGTCACAGAAGAGTGGGAAACCTTTGTCCAAAGTGTCTTGGGTAGAGCGGACCTTCCCGACTAGGACAATATGTGGGCAATCCTTTGTCAAGAAGAACTCTGCAAATTCACCAAGAAGCAATACAGCATGGGATCCAATAAAGTGAAGAAAGAAGATGAAGATGATGTAGCCTTGGCATCAAAGAGGCAACAACGAAAGAAGAAGCGTGATCTATCCAAGATCAAGTGTTTCTAGTGCGGCGAACTGGGACATTTCGCCAGCAATTGTCCTCGGAAGAAGAAGGACAAGGAAGCTTCTACTTCCAAGGCTGCTGTGGTGGACGATGGGTCAGAAGATGACGTAGCCATGAGCATTCATGAACCACGAAAGTGAGGCGACATGGATCTGTAGAGTAGTTACAGATTGGGGGCGGGATCTTTGAGCAACTCATCTTTTGGATCACATCCGAGCTACGAGAGCCTTAAGACAGTAGCGAGACAAGTTGAGCAGTGGGTGCAGAGAATCACAAATGAAGCAAAGGCGGAGCTGAAGGCTGAAGGGAGCAGCGCAGTGTAAACGTAGCAGCAGCAACATAGAGGCTGATGTGACTTCAGCAACACAGAGCAGAGCTGCAGCATCGTGGAGGCTTCACGAGGACAGCGCAGCGCAGCAGCATCGTGAGAGATTTCGACAAAAGGAGCTGATCTGACTTCAGCAGTGCAGAGGGAGTCTGCTTACGCAATGCAGAGTTGTAGTTGTGCATCATCGTCCAGATGACAACACAAATCAGCAGTCGATGGAGCTTTAGTGATAAGGATGCAGCCCAACTGACTTGTTTGTCAAAGATTGGGCAGGAGAATCAATTGTTTCTCTCAACAACTAAGGATGCAGCGCAGCAAATGGCAACACGGATGCAGCAGATTGAGAAGGAGTTGCAGTACAGATGTAGCAGTGGCGGTGGCAGCGTCATGGGCAGCTGTACAGAATGGCAGCAGCAGCACAGTGATGAGGGGCAACAGGTCCAGCATCAATGCAGAGACCCACACCAGAGATCAGTGCAGAGCTTCGAGGTGAAGCAGAGTTGTACTAGAGCACATTCCTCGCTAAGAGGGAGTGTTGAGATTTTGAGTGTTTGGGTAGCATCGGATGTGCTCTAGCTCCCAAAATTTGTGGAGGGACTAAAGTACATGAGATCTCCAAGACCCAGAAAGGAATTTGGGAAATTTCATCCGGTTTGGGAGATAATTAATTGATTAATAATTTTAATTATGGACCCTAAGTCTAACTTAGGAAAATTGAATTATTAAAGGTAATTAATTAAAACATGTGATGAAATTGTCTTAAGTCACACGGATCAAGCTTTCTTTTAATCTGAGCCATTGATTCAAGATCTGATCATGGTCGTTGGTTCCCAATGAGAAAGTATAAAGGAAAGGCTTGGGGTCATTTGGAGAACACACACAAAGGCAGAGCACTAAGACTAAGCTGAAATTCTAGGGCAGGGTTTGTTAAGAATTTTCAGAAGTGTTTCAGCTGTAGAGAGGGGTAGTTTAGGCAAAGGGGATGGTCTGATCCCAGTGCCTAGAATCAGCAAGAGGCAGAGAACAATTTCCAAAGGCAGCACTGAGAAGCAGTGGCAGCAACAGTAGAGAGGGCGGCAGCTGCGCAGTGCAGAGGCAGCTTCAACTACGCAGGTGCTACGCAATCCTTTTTGGGGCAGCGCTGGGCAATAGGGGACCCATCTGGGTTACGCAAATACCCTCAGGGGCAGCAAGGGGTTTGCGTCACCCATTCTGGGGTTACACAGCCCTCTCCAGGCCGACGCAGAAGCTGAAAGGGCTGACTCAGGGGCTTCAGGGGCAGCACTGAGGTGTCTAGAGCCAGAAATTGGCTAAGTCTTGTAAATCTCGTTTGAGGGTGTGGATCAGTCAGTCTTTTGGCTTCAGAACAGCAGGCTAGTTGCAGATCTATATTTTTCTCTATTGGGTTAACCAGTGTGGTGCCCAAATTTGTGTATTCAGAAAACTACCTAATAATATAAACCCTCCAGCAGCCAGAAGACCAGTTTTCCCGCATTGGGTTTTTTTGGGGACTATTGTCCAGAAAATCTTGTGTCACTTTTTCTATTGTGCATGTACTTTTCTATTTTAGATCTGAATCGGTGAAAGTTTGTTATGGGTTTACTTCGATGTTAATCTGAAGATTTCAGCATTAATAACTTTTTTAAGTAGGAGAAGTATAACCAGATCTAACAGTAGAATTTTGCATAAAGTAACATTCATAAATTTTCACAGTCTATGCATTCCCCCTTCTGCATCTTCGTGCAACTCATCTTCTCCTCCAAGTACATCTTCCGCTACTCGGAAGATCCCTGATATAATGTGGCCAATGCATCCCACATCTCTTTGGCTGTGTCTTTGCCTGCTATGTGAGATACAATGTGATCGATCACTCCGTCGAGGATCAACCTCTTGGCCTCGCCATCTCCTTCTTGTAGGCTTTAAGTTGATCTGCATATGTGGGCTCAGCTACCACATTAATGATATACGTTTTAAGATCATGCTCGTCTAGAAGGAAGGAATCCCTTTCCTTCCAGATAACATAGTTGGAGGCACCCTCCAACCGATCTTGATCCCTCAACCCAACTGATGCCATCACGCCAAACAAATGTCTATTGCCTCCTCTCTCCTCTGCATAGCTGCTAACTGACTCTATGCACTCCCTACTGGAAGTAACTAGATTTGCTCCCGGCTACTACTACTTTGCAGTGAGAAATTGAATTCCTTGGCTAGGAATTCTCTAAGGAAGCAATTCCCTTAGTATGTGCCTTCTTTCCTCTTTTGATGCTTTTTTGTCCCAACAACTGCTACAAGAAATTGTGTTCGGGCTGAAGATTTGCTTTGTGCTAAAGTTGTTGCACTGCTTCCTCTGCCTCTGACAAGATCTCAATCCAGAAAATTTACTCTCTGTCGACTCACTCAAAGAAGTAATTTTCCACGAAAATCAGCCTCCCCGGCCAATGGACTGCGTAGCCCTTCAGGGGTTCGATCTGCTGCCTACGCAGTCTAATTGAACTCCCTCTTCAACTCAACACTAGTCTCTTCCTGCTTCACTCTCTTGCTTTACTTGCGCTCTGATACCATGTGAAAATTCCACAATGGAATCCCTACTGTAGCAATCTGATGTTATTTCTTCTACTTGTTAATTATGAATCAAGTTATTTACATTGTTACACAGTAAACATCGAAATAAATAATACTGCAGCCTTCACAACATAAAAAATACTACGGAAACAAGTACTGAGCAAGAAGCAAATAAACACACACATATACACCGTTGTTTTTGGACAATGTCCCCGGAAAAACCCAATGCGAGAAAACTGGTGCAACAACTGAGGTTTTTAATCATTATGCAGTAGTTTCTTAATACAAATATTTGGACGCTAAAACTGGAAATCCGATACAGAGAATAAACTGGCAAAAGGATAGTGAGAAATTATCTCACACCGTCACTGGTGATCTGTCACTAATCCAACCTTTGAATGGCTAGCCCCACACTGCCTCTGCGTTGGCTCTGTATCACAGCCTCTAGGGACTACACCACTCCTCTAGCTGATCAATCTACTGAACAGGATGCTCAGATCTCTGACCCTCCAGTCTCACACCCCATCTCTCGGCACAAGATCTGGACTACTCCTCAACGAAACTGCAGATCTCCTCAAAGGCTCTGCACTGCCTCAGTGTAGCTCTGCGCTGCCCAGCGTGGCACTGCGCAACCTCTTCTAGATCTTTCTCTGCCTCCTCTGCAATATATTCACCGGATCAAGAAAAACTTCCTCCGGAAAACTATCCCTTCCCCTCACTGCAAGAAATGAACTCGATCTACCTCTGGAAACTCTTGCGCTACTCTTTAGAATTTGATCTCTAAATCTCTCACTCGATGTATTTTCCAAATGCCCATCAAGGTCCTTCTTATAATCTCTCGTTGACATACCGACGGCCAAGATTAAAAAATAATCGAAGGCTAAGATTAACTGGGAGATGATTTGTGTCTTTATCTAGAAGATTCACACCCGATCTAATTAATACACTTTAATTAATCACATTTCCTAAGTTTAGACTTAGGAATACATTAAAAATGATAAAGTATTTTAATTAAATCCTCTCCGGGTGGAATTTCCCAAAATGCTTTTTGGGTATTGTGGAATGCATGTGTCTTAGCCTCTCTACAAAATATCAAGGCTAGAACACATCCAATGCTACAAAAATCAACATTGTTAGGTCTTAATCTCACCTTAGGACTTCCAAAGTCCATTTCTATAAGCACAAGAAACATCACACATCACCAGAACATTCACTATGAAGGAATCACCTTCAAGTGTGTTCACTTCCATGCCCATGGGCATCTTAGCAAGGACTACGAAATTGGGAAAAACACATGGAAAAAATGGGTGTGTAAAGACTCACTGTACTCGGTTTCTCTAGCTCAGCCTCCCCTTTCGCAAGTCCTTCCTAAAACCCCCATGCAACCCTCGGTAACTTGCATATGGACACTCCTTTGAGCTCCAGGTTGATGGAAGCTGGCATTTGTATGGAGTCTTTGCTGGCATCCCACTATCAAGGATGTCTTTGTTAGCATCCTAAGACCAGTTGCAAGCATCTCTTCACCTATTCATCTTACCCTTCCCTGTCTTTCCCCGCATCCTCCCTCATTGCCTCCCCTTCCCTCCACTCACCTCCTTCCCCTTTCTCCATTCCTATGTCTCCACCTTCCTTGTCACATTATAATCTTTGCTACTCGAGATGTTCCACCCACCATTCCTTTGCATCCTCTTACCTTTCAGTTTCAAATCTCAATGGGGTTTTGGGTTTCCTGGTGGAATCCTCTCACCCTAGATGTTCTAGAGGATGCAAATACTTTCTCTCTAAGGCACAGAGCTAGGCCTCTTTTGAAATTCAATTAGGCAAGCAGTGATCGACTCTAAGGGCGTTGAGCATCAAGCCCTCTTTCAGTTCTCAAATGAAGCTTCTCTCTCTAAACTACACGGGTATCTCCAACCCCTCTAGGAAACAGGAAATCAAAACACTTATCGACACTCACTCTCTTCATGTCCTCTTACAAGAAATAATGTTGGAAGTGGATTACGCCATTAACATCCATCAAACTCTGCTTCCAGATTGGGATTTTATGGCTACAAATGTTGTTGCTAGATCGGTCGGTCCCATCACAATTTGGAATACCCATCACATCCAAATCTCTTTTGCATAGTCTATCAGGTCGGGTCTCATCTTGGACCTGCATGCTTTTGAATTGGACATGTCTTTCTGATGTGTTAATCTATATGGTCCATATGTTAAAAGGAAGGAGTACTGGACTACTTTCACTTCTCTTCCTACTTTTAACTCAGGGAAGGTCCTAATTGGAGGGGATTTAAACTTTTCTCTAGGAAATTCTGAATTTTGGGGGCCCTTAGCCAAACCTGATCCCCTCTCGAATTTCCTTATTGCTATCCTCAATGATCTAAGCCTCTATGACATTCTTCCCCTTAAACTTCTTCCAACCTAGACAAACAACAAATTCGTATCAGCCAAAATTGCCAAACATTTGGATTATTTCCTTCTATTAGATGTTTTGCTCAATACCAATCTCAAGATCAGACAATGGACCTTGGTGGGGGTGACTCAAATCACTCCCCAATCTTTCTGGAATCGGAGCCCCTTCGAGAGAAACCTCCCATTCCTTTCAAATTAAATTCTTCCAGGCTCGAAGAACCTTTCCTGTTGGATCCGCTTAAAAACAAATGGTCACATTTCTCCCCTATCATTTAGTTCCAATGAAATCTCAAGAGATCCAAGGGCATCATCATCGAATGGGAAAACCAAAAAAGGGAGGCAGATATAGGATCTCTCATAGGCATCAAGTCAAAACTACAATCCTTATTCGAACTGCAAGCCTCTTCGAAGGCACCTAAGAATTTGAAAAACCAAATCTCAGACCTTGAAAAGACCAAAAGGAAGATCCTCCTAGATCGTGAAAAGGAATGGCGAATGAAAAGTCATGCCTTTTGACTACAAGTGGGCAACGACAATACAAATTTTTGTCATAGAATGGAAAATCATAGGAAATCCATTAAATCAATTTGGGGAATCAAAAACTCTTAGGGCTCCTTAGCTACTTCCTCGGATATTGCTGCAGAGGGCTACTCATATTTCAAAGATATCTTCCACCGGGAAAATGTAAAAATTTCTAAATCTACTAAACAGAAATCCTATTGCAGTAAATCTGATTTACTTCTCCTACTTGTTTGATTTACTTAACAAGTTATTTTCTAAATTATTCAGTAAAACATCAAAGTAAATACATTGCAACGTACACAACTATACATATCAAGTACTGAAGAATAATCAACCATTAGACAAAGGAAACTGAATTTTTCGGACAGATGTCCCCGGAAAAACCCAATGCGGGAAAACCAATGCAGTAGCTCTTGAGGGTTTTTATTATTATGCATATTTTTGAATACAAACTAGGGTGCCATAAACGGCTCACCCAACAGAGAATTTCCTTGGCAGAAGTACCTCTATCTGGAAACAGATATTATGGCTGATCCAGTGTCAGAATGACGAACCCCACAAGTGGCTACGCAGTCCCCAGCAAGCTCTGCGCTGAGACTATGTCACCCTTCCTAGTGGTTGTGTCGCCCTTCTTCGATCTGCTGAAATTGAACTCGATCTGCCCCACAGAAACCCCAGCGCAGCAGCCTCTGGCTCTGCGTCACCTCCTCCTGGACTGCGTCACCCCTTTGGGCCTGCATCAGCTCTACGTGAGCCCAGTTGGGCCTGCATCACCCTCTCAAGGGTTGTGTTGTCTCTCCTAGGTATATCTACCTCTCTGCAACTGTATTCTCGGCCTTGGATCTGAAATCCCACTACCGAACTACCCCTCACTGCACTGCAAGCTCACTCCGAAATTCTCAACAAACCATGCCCCGGAATTTCAACTTAGCTCAAGTGCTGCCACTCTGTGTGTGTCCTCCAACTAACCCTAAGCCTTCCTTTAATACTTTTCCAGTTGACGAACCAACGGTCGTAATCTAATCTCTAATCGACGGCTAAGATTAGAAAAGACTCGATCTTTGTCACTTAGAACATTCTCACCCACATGTCTAAATTTTTCACTTTAATTATTTAATTTCCCTAAGTTAGACTTAGGGTCTCTATTAAAATAATTAATTATTTAAATAACTTAAGCTTCGAGTGGAATTTCTCCAAATGATTTTTGGGTCTTGGAGATCTCATGTGTCCTAGCCCCTCCACAAAGTTTTGGAGCTAGAGCACATCTGATGCTACCCCAAAAAATCAACAGAAAATAGAGCCACCATTAAACAAATTTTGGTTGTAGCAAGGTTGTTCCCCAGGTTTGTTGATCAATACGAAAACGGAACTCTAATGGCAGAGGTTTCAAGACAACACCTTGAAATATTCCTACATAGTTTTTAAAAGGGCAAGAACCTTGGTCTGAATGGACTCCCAGTTGAATTTTACACCAGTTGCTTGCATTTTATTGGCGATGATCTCCTCTCAGTTATCGAATACTCGAGGAGCACTGGTCAAATTCTTACCCCTTCCAACTCCACCTCCATTGGCCTTATCCCAAAAGTTGACTTTGGTGACTCTTTCGACTTATATAGACCCACCCTAAGTCACCATGTTCATGTTCGTGTTCGAGTTCGACGACGTTGAAATTCGAATAAAGTTTGGCACCTAAAATTTTTCCAATAAAGTTCGGCATAAAATTCAACATATAAAAATTTGAAAAAAATATGTATATATATAAAAAAAAATCAATTTTAAGCAGGTTGAAAGATAAATATGATGCACATAAATAAATAAGCATGTCAATTTTCAAAGTGCGTAATGCACATTGCAAACACATAGGATTATTGCTCAAACATTTACATCATTTCCACATATAAACAATGAAAGTGAGTGCCAAATTGCCAATAAAGAACCAATTTCAGTCTTCCATACATAGTAAACAAGGTGAGAAATTCATCATAGACATTAGCAACAGCACCCATAAGAATATCAAATTCAACAAAACCATGGACCATATCATATTTCATATATTGAAAACAATCTGATAAAAAAAGTATTCAAAATATATAAACTTTAAAGTAGTTTGGTAGTTTTAGAATATTGTTCATGCAAAAAGTAAACTAGAAGTATAAAACGAGAACACAAGTTTTATTCTTGATGTTCTCGTGGCCCACTTGTTATATCAAAAAGTTGTATATCATCAAGAGCAGTAGGGGTTGTGAATCTGCTAGATGCCTTAGCATCAGATTCATCACTCAATTCCCTGTCAATGTCACTATCAATGTAAAAATCAGCTTCATCCCTTGATGCATTAGGAACAAGATCGATCCACGGAGTAGAGGAATTGGATGACTCTTTAGCCACATTTTTCAAAGCCAACTGCAAGTTACTACGAACATAAACAAGATCTTCTAATCTTCCACATTAACAATCTATTTCTTTTCTTGGAATGAATGTGGTCTAAGGAACTCCAATTCCTCTCACACGCTCATGCACTTGATCCCTGACTTAAGATATGAATTGCAAAAGTTTGCAATTCTGGTGCCCCTGAACCTTACAACTCCCACCATACTGCTAGATAACTTATGCTCCTATCATACTTTGCTAATTGTGTTCCAAATAGCCCTTCTTCTAACCTGTATGCCCTCAACTGACATCTGACCAAACCTGCAATTGTTGGATCTGGATTTAGCTTCTCAATAGCCTGGATAAGTCCATTCATGACTTCTTCATCCCTATGTCTTGATAACCCAAACAATCCAGGGTCCAAATAACATGATGCTGCATGTAATGGACTATGCATCATCTTCCATCTTTGATCAATTACTTCCCATATCTCCTTGTAATCATCTTCCACATTATTAAAAGCACTTGCAATGGCCTCTTTGCAACGATCAATGCTTTCATAAACAAAACCCATACAAGGTTTGTCACCATCAACCATGCGGAGCACATTAACAATTGAGCCACATATTTTTAAAACCTTTTATGAATTTTCCCAAAAGCCATTATTGAGCACTATATGTTTAACATGTTTCCCCTTAGTTTTATTTGAAAGGGGAGATCTCTCCCACTCAGTATTGCAGAAAACAGATCTTAGGCTTGCTTTTTCCTCAACAACTCTTTTCAGAGTAATATAAAAAGTAGCAAACCTTATATCACAAGGCCTCAAAAACTCTTTAGATGCATTCTTCCTATATATGCTCAAAGTGAGACGATGGTTGATGATGAAGTTTGCAATTGTTTTGGCTCTTCGGATTGTCTCATTGACCCAAGGAAAATTGGCTAAATCATGCAACATCAAATCCAAGCAGTGAGCTGCACAAGGGGTCCAATAAATATGATTATACTTTTCCATAATCATCTTCCCTGCGCCAACACAATTTGATGCATTATCTGTAATAACATGGACCACATTTTTCTCCCCAACCTCTTGAATTGCTTCATCCAAAATTCCAAAAATAAATTTTGATGTATTCACCTGATCCATTGCATTAACTACCTTCAAGAAAAGTACCCCTTGAGGACTGTAAACATGCACATTGATCAATGGGTAATGACACAAATCTGGCCAACCATCACTCAAAATTGTGCATCCTGTATGCTTCTAAGACTCTTTAATCTCAGACAATTTTTTTGTCACTTTGTCTCTTGTTTTGTTTAGCAAAGTGGTCCTTAAAGCTTCAGATCTGGGAGGAACATAGCCCTTCCCAAAATCAATGGCCTTTTTAATTACGTTTTTAAAATATGGACTCCTGGACACATTAAAGGGAATTGCACATGCATAAAAGAATTCTGCAACAATATCATCAACTTCTTGTCTCTCCACAGGCTTCTAGGATTGAATTAATGTTTTGGTTCCACCTGTTTTCACTGGAGTAGAACTTGATCCACCAATCGTGAGATTGAATTAATAATGTTTGAGGAAGACATGGCAATCTCCCTCTCAATTCACTGCCTCTTCTTCTCCCTTTTTTCCTTTTCCATCTTTGAAGTGAAATAGTTTTTCTCCATTGTGGTTCTTTGTTCGTCTGAGATTTTAGTGCAGCCTTCAACATCGCCTCCACTTCCATTGCTAATACTAAGAAGGTGATCCACTGCTCTAGTTAAAGAGCTAGTGAATTGATGCCCAGACAGCTAACACAAAAGATTCTTCTCTTCTTTTTTGACAAAATTCCATGCTACAGCATTTGATTTTGGGGATGCCATTGACATCTGAAGGTTTTGATTGTTGAAGTAAAGGCTGAAATGTTTGCATTTTTTTTTTAATTTACATTTGAGTTAGTTCTAAGTCTTTTGCAATTGCGGCATGAATTTTTTTGTAGACAGTAATTTTTTTTTAAACTGTATAATTTTTTGTAAACAGTAATTTTTTTAAAATTGTATATATAATTTTATAAACATTAAACTTATTTAAAAAAAGATTGTTGTAAAAAAATTGAAGCTTGCCTACCTGGATAATGTATTTTGTGACTGTAAGTCTGTAACTAGGTGATGGGCCTATGGGAAGTGGGTGCACCTATGGGCGATGGGCTGGAGTGTGAAGGGCCAACTTGCCAAGGCTATGTGTGCACTGTGCAAGCTACAGGCTTGAGCGTGAGCGTGAGCCAGCAGTGCACTTTGCAACACTGAGGCAACCCGTGACAGTGGAACTGGAATCGTAATGCTTGGAAGTTGGCACTTGCAAGTTGCAGGCTGCAGCTTAAGTTTTAACCCGTGAGCGTGAGCCCTCAGACGGAGTCTGGAATGGTGCGCAGTCAATAGCAGGAGGCTGGAGCGAGTCACAGGGGGCTGGAGGTTGGAGCCGTCATGACTCGTGGAAGCTAGAGGCGTCGTGGCCCATGGCCAAACGCTGGAGGTTGAAGTGGAGCACTCAACAGTCGCGGAGCGGAGCACTAGAGCAGTAGCATTGGAGCTGCAGCAGTAGACTGTAGCACTAGAGGCTGGAGCAGGAGGCAGTGGTGGTCGTTGTCATCACCATCACCGAGGAGCAGCCTGCAGGAGTTTCGAGTAGACTCAAGAGTCAAGACTAGTCGCAAGGGGCCAAGGCACGCCAACACAGTTTGTAAATTGTCAGACTATAGTCACAACTCACTCGGGCCAAACAAAAGTTAAAACGAAACCCTCACCTGTTGAACCTAAACGAATTTTTTCGCGATTTTTCATTATTTTTTAACAAACTTTTTAAAAAATCCGTTAAGGTTCGCGATTATGTTCCAATTCGAGTTCAAGTTCGTGATCTAGTTCGAGTTCGGCATAAAATTCGGCAAATTTTTTCGAACTTGTTCGACATTGTTTCAAGTTCGGCGAATTTCGAACCAAACAATAAAATTCGCTGAACTCGGTGACTTAGGACCCACCTCCCTCTGCAACTCCATCTATAAAATTATCTCTAAAGATCATAGCCCTCAGAATTAAGGATGTCCTATCCGCAAACATTTCCTTTGAACAATTTGGTTTGTTATCCAAAAGACAAATCCAAGAAGCTATTGGGCTTGCCCAAGAAGGTCTACACTCCATCCATACTGAGCGTCAAAAAGCTTTAATCTTCAAAGCAGCCCTTTCTAAAGCTTTCGATAGGGTGAGTTGGTTATACCTCATACTTCTATTGATCCATCTAGAGTTTTGTCATTCTTTTGTCTCTTGGGTTATGAATTATATCAGCACATACTCCTTCACCATTTTGATCAATGGGGCAACCTCCCGCTTTTTCCATGGTGAGAGAGGACTATGACAAGGTTGTCCTCTCTCCCCTCTCCTCTTCCTCTTGGTGGAAAAAGGCTTAAGCAGGCTCATTTCAGAAGCAGTTGAAAGGGGCGGGTTTAAGAAGATCAGCATTACACCTCACTGTTCCCTAACCCAACTTCTCTTTGTAGATGATGTCATTATTTTTTCCGATGGCCTCTACCCAAACCTCTGTGCTTTAAAGGATATCTTGGATATGTACTGACCGGCTACAAGAATGCTAATAAACAAAAGGAAATCTTCTACCATTGGTTGGGGCTTTCCAAAAGATGAGAAAAAAACAGTTGAAACAATTTTCTCTTCCTTTGTCTCGGAAATAAGCCATGGCATAAAATATTTGGGATTTATTTCAAAGCCCTGCAGCTATAAAAAATCATACTAGTCCTGGTTATTGGAAAAAATTGCAAAAAAAAACAGACTCTGGACCAAAAGATGGCTCTCAAGAGCAGGGAGATTAGCTCTTTGCAAATCAGTGGTTGAAGCCATTCATGTTTACTGGTCTTACCTGGCATAGATTTGCATGGGAAATTGGAATCCTCCATCGAATAAAGTGATTGTCTATCCGCTTCTTACGGTCTAGGAAAAATGAAAAAACATTATTTTCTCTGACCACATGGAAGTCAACTGCCCTTCCAAAATATCAAGGTGGATAAGGAATCAAATGCTTGCCTCAGTTTTCCAAGGCCCTTATGGCTAAAAGTGAATGGGAAATTATTCAGGGAGAAGGCTTTTTGATGCAGGGGCATCCGAGCAAACTTTCATTAAAATTGGGATCCGAAGCTATGGAAAGGAAAATGTGGACAGTCAATGTAAATCGGGGCAAAATTAGTTAAAACAGAGCTAAATTGCTGGAACTAATTAATTGTATTATCTGTCATTTATGTATAACGAGAGATTTCGGGTTTGTTTGAGAGATTGAGGGAGAGAAATCGTGGATCTTAGATGATCCACGCTCTTGAAAAATTCTTTATAAGAGAGTGTGTGCGTGATAGAATGGGGGAGTGAGATGATACAATGTAATTGCAGGAGAAATTGGGGCTAAGTCTAAAATGCCTTAGACTGTAAGCGATATTTTGTATATAATTAAAATACTTTATGTGTGTACTTTTGTTGTTGGAAATCGTTTACTTATAGTTTAGATTTATATGTTAAATGTGTATTATGAGTTACTGATCAACCATCAATCACTGTATGGATCGATGGTGATCCAATGTCAGTATCAAAATAGAGGAAGAACTTTCGTTTTATGCAAATGAGTTGTTATGTTCCGATTCATATATCTAGTTGGAACTATAAGTTAAGACGTGGCAGAACAGTGCATTGGAACCAGGGGATTTGGACCTACACACATATTAAATCTCGTGTTGAATGCACAGTGGAAGCGTGGCAGAATGACGTGGATGAACAGTGAAAGTGGTTTTTGAAAACCACGAATGGTTTTCGCGCAGCCTTCGAGTGGTAAACGGTCTTATTGAAATCAAACGCGATCATATCGGATCACGACACGTCACGGAGGCGAAACAACTAGTTTCGCGTGAATTTGGAGTAATAAAGTTCGAGGGCTATTTCTACACAATAGCCGTCCGATTGTGATCATCGGAGATCCGACGGTGATTGTGTCGGTAGTTGCGTGGAGTTTAATCAAAAAGTGTGGAGCCCTTAGCATTATTTCGTATAACGTTTATGTGATTTGTGTGGAGCGACAATCGTCTGATCTATGATCGACGGTTCTAACGAATAAAGATGCGTGGGTTTTAAACCTTAAACTGGATCCGACATGTTATAAGATTGAACTGTGACTCTTTTTGAGTTCCGGTGTAATTCCATAAAGGTGGGACCAATTCTTGTTGGTCAAGGTTTATGGAATTAAAGTGCTCAAGGTTTTAATATTTACATTGGATCTGATGTTTTATATATATTGAGTGGAATGTTTTTGAATTTCGGCTTTAAGCGCGTCAAATGGGACCGCTTTTTGTAATTCCAGGTGTATGGAATTCGTTGGTTTTATGTTTTATATACGTGGGCCATAACCCACAGGTCCCAGGATCGAGTATCAGATTTATGAATCTGCAGCTTTGATATAGATTTTGAAGGCTGCAGGTTCATTTTGATCAAATGAAAGCTAAACTACCCTATAGTAGTTTTAGCTTTTCATCATTTTTGGTCTCATGTGATGTAGCAAAAATAATTTAGGTCCTTATCAGCTCTTGAATTAATTGGATCCCCTCAGAAATCCCACAAACACAGCTCCATCATATGGAAAGGGATCATAAATGCTTTCTCTGTCATTGGTGATCACCTCTACTGGAAAATTGGGAAAGGCTTGAATATTCTCTTAGGTAAAGATCCCTGGATTGGCAGTCAGCACTAGTATCATTTTCCGGACCCACTTATTCAACAATTATCAGAAGTAAGTTTTACCACTCTCAATCAAGTTTCCCTAAATCAGCCTCCAAATGAACCCAGGCCTGGATGTCCTCCAATGACCTTCTCTTGCTAGGAGAAGTGACAAAAGCCTAGGATCAGTACATCCGAGCTCAAATTTTCAATTGTCACTCTCTCAGATTTGGATGATCAGCTAATCTGGACCCTCATCCCGTGTGGTGTTGTTTATGCCCCAAATTATGGATATCTCTCACAACTTCAAGTTATAGATAACCCCCCTGTGTTAGGGTAAACAACTCTGGAAACTCAGTTTCCCTCCAAAAGCTAAGTCATTCATGTGGATAATGCTTAGGAACAAAGTCCCTATCAGCGGTAATCTACAAAAAAGAATGTTTCAGGGTCCTAGCATATGCCCCCTGTGTTGGAAGGACTCATAATCGGTCACCCACTTCTTCATAACTTGTCCATTCACTTAGACAATACGGGCTGATACCAGAAAGATCGGCAATATATCCATCCATTGGGTAGGAGATGACATAAATTATTGTTTACAATCCTGGGTATCTCATACTCTACCAGAACATCACAAAGCACTCCTATTGTACCTCTGTTGGTGTATTTGGTTGGAGATAGATGCAGCCATATTTGAAAATCGACCTCCAAACTCTATGAAAGTGTCGATGACTTGCCTGGCCATTGCAAAATCAATTACACAGATCTCCACAAATGGACCTGTTAGTTCTCCTCCTGCAACTGAAATCCTAAAAGATACATTGTGGGTTGTAATATCCCAAATGGAAATAAACAACAATAGAAGCACATAAACAAAGACATGCAGCAACTAGAGACAAATCATAAGGAAAACAAACAATATGGAGAACGCTGAGCCATTTTATTAATTCTGAGAAATGGAAATGAGTACAGAGGTGATCATAATGATGGCACCTCGGCTTGCATTAGGCAAGCGTAGAAAGACTCTCAGGAAATGAACTGGAATGGCTACTCCCTCTGGACTGCGTTATCTCCAAAGTTGTTGCTACTGCTGGAATGAAATGAATCTTTGGGGCTGCACCCCACCTCGGAAAATTCTGAAAATTTGGGAATGGCCTCTACTCCCAAAACCCCGAAAACCTAGAAAGCTTTTCAGACATGGCCGACCCCCGAAAATGGCTCCCTTAAGGCACCACACTATTCCTCAAAGAGGGACGCTGGCTCTGAAAGATCTGCTCCAAATAATGGCCCCTGACTCCACCAAAATGCTGGAATAGGGAAGGGTTGGTCCCTCACCCACTATCCGGGGCTGAATCCACCAACAAATCCCCAATCCGGAACCACCTCCCCTCAAGATTGCGTCCTCCCTCTCACTCACTGCACTCTCTCTAAATGGATGCTCCTCCTGTGGTAGCTGCAACTCTCTCCGAAAAAACAAGGATGAAACTCCTCACCCGAGCAGGCACTCGAAGTCCCTCGGGGCTGAGGTTGGGATCTCTGAGCGAAGACACCCGATGTACTGAACAGTACGTGCAGACTTTGCTAAACAGCAAGCGTGCTCAATGTTAGAAGACAAATCTCAAAGATGCATAATCAAAATGAATGAGAATGAGGAGACTCTTCCTCCTTTTATGCTTGGTGAGCCTCTCTCTCACCTAGGCCCCACCAATCTCTGCGCTGCCACTTGGCCACTAGGCCCCACCTTGCTAATTCGATATGTCTCCTTAGTGACTTTAAGGAATACTTTTATCCTAAGTGTGAGCTAAGTGCTCCTTCACCCACTTTATTTATATTTTAACTTTAGAAAGGCAAAATTAGTCAAAATTAATATTTCCAATTAGCTATTGCTAATTGGGAATATTACAGTCTCCCCCGACAAAACGCTACTTGTCCTCAAGCAACTGTAATGATGGATGCTGCAGAATCTTTTCACTCTCCCGAGTGGCATCCTCATCCGGTAAATTCCTCCATCTCACTAGGTACTCCCTGACTGTTCTGCTTCGTAACTGCCTCTCCTTAGTGTCAATAATGGCCTCCGGCTGTAGCACCAAGTGCCCCTCATCATCTATAGGCGGAAGCTCCTCTATTGCAGTCACCTGTTGCCCCAATGCCTTTTTCAGGCATGATACGTGAAAAACGTTATGAATCTTGCTGCCCTGGGGCAACTCCAACTCATATGCAACCTGTCCCACTCTGCATATCACCCTGTAGGGTCCATAGAAGCGGGGCTTGAGCTTTTTAGCACCCTTTTGCTTCAGCGTGGACTGCCGATATGGCTGCAAGCGTAGGTAGACCAAGTCCCCTACCTCAAACTGCCTCTCAACCTATCCCCTGTCAGCATACAACTTCTGTTGGTTCTGCATTGTAGCCATGTTATCCTTGGGAGCTTGGAGAATGTCCTGGCTCTCTTGGATCCAATCCTTGGCTCTAGGAGCCTTGCTAGCACCAAACATCATGTCAGCGAAAGATAAAGCATGATATCCATACAATGCATAAAACGGAGACATACCAATGGGCATGTGATGAGTGTTGTTGTAGCAGTACTCCCCCAAGTGCAACCATCTCAACCATGCCTTCTGCTGCCCGCTGACATAGTTACGCAAGTAGCCCTCCAGCCACTTGTTCACTATCTCGGTCTGTCCATCCGTCTAGGGGTGGTAACTAGTACTCAATGTCAACTTCGTGCCCACCAAACGGAAAAGCTCCTGCCAAAATCCGCCCATGAAGCGGATGTCCCTATCACTGACAATGGTCTTTGGTAGACCATGCAATCTGAAAATGTCCCTGAAGAACAACTCTGCTACCTGTGCTGCAGTGTAATGTTCCAATATGGCGAAAAAATGAGCATATTTAGTCAGTCGATCAATGACTACAAATATGCAATCCTTGCCCTGTACCATGGGCAACCCTGTAATGAAGTCCATCGAGATACTCTCCCATTTCCCCTCAGGTATGGGAAGAGGCTGCAATAATCTTGCCGGATGGTTCATCTCTCCTTTGTTACGCTGGCAAACCTTGCACTCCCTGACATATTGAAGCACGTCCTCCTTGAGGCCCTTCCGAGAGAACCTCTCCCTGATGGCCCTGTAGGTTTTGGTAAACCCTGGTGGCCTGATAATGGTGAATCATACGAGGCATGCAATATCTTCTTCTTGGGCTGGGAGCCCTCAGTCAAGAAGATCCTGTCCGTGTAATAGATCACCTCGTCCATCACTCTGTACCTGTCATCTGTCACCTACCCATCCAAAATCTTGCAGGCAAAATGATCCTTGGAGTACTCTACCAACAGTCGAGCCCTCCAATCCGTGTCCAAACTCATCAAGGACAACGCTGCTGGCCTGCGTGAAAGTGCGTCTGCCATAACGTTGTTCTTCCCTTTGACATACTCGATGTCAAAGTCGTAAGCCTGGATCTTACTGACCCACTTTTGCTGCCTCTCTTGCAACTGCTTCTGCTCTAGAAAAAACCGGAGGCCATTGTGTTTCGTCCTCACCCTGAACCTGTTCCCCACCAGGTACTGCCGAAACTTGGCCAATGCATGCATGATGGCCAACATCTCCTTGTCGTATATAGCATACAACCTCTCATGTGGCAATAGCTTCCGGCTCTCAAAAGCTATGGGGTAGCCTCCCTGCATCAACACTGCGCCTATCCCCTCCCCCGATGCATCACACTCTAAGACAAAGGCCTGTGTAAAATCCGGTAATGCTAACACTGGGCAGCTACTCATCACCTCCTTGAGCCTGTTAAAAGCCCTCTGCGCTGTATCCGTCCAATTGAATGCCCTCTTCTTGGTGAGATCTGTAAGAGGTGCAGCAAGTTGGGAAAATCCCTTAAAAAACTTTCGGTAGTAGGTGCAGATCCCCACAAATCCCCGAAGTTCCGTCACATTCTTCGGCTCTGGCCATTCCCTGATGGCCCTGATCTTCTCCTTGTGTACCTTTACTCCATCCACCCCGATGATGTGCCCCAAGTAGAGCATCTCGGTCAACCCAAACTCGCACTTGGAGAGCTTAGCATAAAACTGATGCTCTTCCAAAATGCGCAATACAGCCTCTATATGTTGGAGATGCTCCTCCCATGTCCGACTATAGATCAATATGTCGTCAAAAAACACTAACGCACACTTCCTCAAGTGACTGTGGAAGATGTGATTCATGCATGACTGGAAAGTGGCCGGAGCATTGGTTAGCCCAAAAGACATCACCAAAAACTCAAAATGGTCGTAATGACACCGGAAAGCGGTCTTGGGAATGTCCTGCTCCCTCACGCGAATCTGATGGTATCCGGATCTCAAATCAATCTTTGAGAAGAACTTGGCCCCCCTCAGCTCATCCATCAACTCATCAATCCGTGGGATGGGGTACCGGTTCTTCATGGTCTTATTGTTCAGGGCCCTGTAATCAATGCACATCCTCAGTGTGTCGTCCTTCTTCTTCACCATCACTACTGAAGAAGCAAAGGGGCTAGTGCTAGGATGGATGTGTCCAAGAGCCAAGAGCTCATGGATAGCCCTCTCAATGTCATCCCGATAGGCTTTGGGGTGCCTATAGGGTGTAGTGATAACAGCCTGGATACCCTGCTCCAGCTCAATGGTGTGCTCAAACCCTTGATCCGGTGGCTATCCTGATGGTATCTCCCCAAATACCATAGCATACCTATCAAGAATGGGTTGTACATCTGCGTGTATGGCCTGCCCTGTAGATCCTGCCTCCGACACACACAGCTCCACTGCCCACTCTATGCCCCCCTTCCGGAAATCTGCCTCCATCCGATGTGCTGAAACTATCTATGGTGGGTAGGTGTGCATCCCCCGAATCTTCTCATGCCTCCCAGTCTTCTTGTCTGTCCACTCCATCTCCAAGGTCTCGCAATCAGTGGTGACCTTCCCCAATGTGATAAGCCACTGTACCCCCAATATCACGTTGGTGTCCGGAATGTCCACCACGAAAAAATGATCTGTCAGGGTGTATGTCCCCATCGTCACTGCCAAGGCTGGCACACTGCATGGTCCGGTCCCCTAGAACCAGCACCGAAAATCCATCAAGAGTCTCCGTCTGTATGCCCCTCCGCTCTACCAGTTGAGCATCAATGAAATTGTGGGTAGCCCCACTGTCTACCAACACCGACACACGCTACCCTCGTACTGTACCATGGACATGCAGTGTCAAGTACTTGGGAACTCCCCGTAAGGCTGCAAGGGCTCCCCCAGTAGGTGCAAAAGTTGCACCTCCTGCTCCAGGTGGTGGAGGTGGCAGATGATCCCCTCTCTGCGATGTATTGCTGTCTCTAGCCTCCACATCCTCATACTCGTCTTCTTCCCCGCTACTATCAAAGAAGACCTCGATGTAATGTGCCTTCCCCATGGCACAACGGTGTCCTGGTGCCCATGGCTCCTAGCACGTGAAGCACAATCTCTTCTGCTTCAATTCTCTCCTGGCCTCATCATCTCCAAACCCTCTACCCTGGTTCCCCCTAGCAGGCGGAACCCTCTTGTCCTTTCCCTTCAGCTGGAATGTCGATCTCTGGGGAAAAGGAGCTCTAGTCCTAGGAAGTGCATCCTGCAAATCTCGAGTCCTCTCGACTGCATCATGGAGTGTCGTGGGCCTCGTCGATCTGACAAATCCCCATAGAGGCTCTACCAATCCATCTATGAACATATAAATCATACGGGCGGTGGATAGATCTGGTACCATCACAGAAAGTCTCAAAAACTCTGATATGTACGTGTCCGGCCTCCCGGTCTGCTTTGAGCTTGGTTAGCTCAACAAAATGCTCCTCTGGATCCATCCGATCAAAACGCTCCACCAACCTCCGCGTAAACTCGGCATATGCTGTCACTCTCGAGTACCCCAGCGTAACCATCCCGTGAAACCACCAGTCCTGGGCCTCGCCCTCTAGGTGTAGCGCTGCCACTTTGGTGTAGCGCTGCCACTTTGATGGCCTCTGGCTCTGCCATCTGATTAAGCTGGAAATATATATCCAGCTTCTCCACCCACGCTTTTGCTGAGCACTTGGATGATCCATCAAATGACGGTAAATGGAATCTGCCCACCGTGCGCTGCAAGTCCTCGTCATGTGAATGCCTGTTCCCCCTGTGATGGTTGCGGGGTTTGCTGTCCCACTTGAGCTGAACAAAATCGTGGAAAGTGATGGCATCTCTGAACTCCTGATCGTATGACTGGTACTCAGCAAAATAATCCCCCATGTGTGCCGGCTCCTGCTCCTGTTGTGCTTCTGCCCCAATGTCTATGGCAAGAAATGTAGGCATCGTGGAGCAGGGGGGTGTGTGTGATGCCACCTGCTATGCTGTGGGGTGCTCCTGTAAATGATGAGATGTGCCTGAACCCTCTCCAACATGGAAACCCCTTGGGGTCTCGCGAGGTCTAGACTCTGCTGTGAATCTCTGCCCCATCTTTATCCGTTTCGACAGATCCTATACCGATTTGAGGAGAAGTTCCCCGAACTCCTTATCGGCATTCCTGTCCTCCGCCATTGGTTCCTCTTCCTCTGCGTCCACTACTGGGACGCTATCACCTTCCCCGAAAGTGAGCTCTAACCTTCGTTCTTGATCTTTGTACCTCCTCCCTCGGTGACAAATGTATGGTTTACCTGAAGGTGTCATAGACAATCTGCTCCACAGGCTAAGCCAAGTCTATGAGCTCCGATATCACTCTAATATCCCAAATGGAAATAAACAGCAATACAAGCACATAAACAAAGACATGCAGCAACTAGAGACAAATCATAAGGAAAACAAACAATATGGCGAATGTTGAGCCATTTTATTAATTCTGAGAAATGGAAATGAGTACAGAGGTGATCAGAATAATGGCACCTCGGCTTGCACTAGGCAAGCGTAGAAAGACTCTCAGGAAATGAACCGGAATGGCTGCTCCCTCTGGACTGCATTATCTCCAAAGCTGCTGCTACTGCTAGAATGAACTGAATCTTTGGGGCTGCTCCCCACCTCAGAAAATTCTGAAAATTTGGGAATGGCCTCTACTCCCAAAACCCAGAAAAACCCAGAAAGATTTTCAGAAATGGCCGACCCCCGAAAATGGCTCCCTTGAGGCACCATGCTATTCCTCAAAGAGGGATGCTGGCTCTGAAAGATCTGCTCCAAATAATGGCCCATAACTCCACCAAAATGCTATAATAGGGAAGGGTTGGTCCCTTACCCACTATCCCGGGCTGAATCCACCAACAAAACCCCAATCCGGAACCACCTCCCCTCAAGATTGCGTCTTCCCTCTCACTGATTGCGCTGTCTCTCTGAGTGGATGCTCCTCCTGTGGTAGCTGCAACTCACTCCAGCAAAACAAGGATGAAACTCCTCACCCGAGCAGGCACTCGAAGTCCCCAAGGGCTGAGGTTGAGATCTCCGAGTGGAGACACCCGATGTATTGAACAATACGTGTAGACTTTGCTAAACAGAAAGCGTGCTCAATGTCAGAAGACAAATCTCAAAGATGCATAATCAGAATGAATGAGAATGAGGAGAGCCTTCCTCCTTTTATGCTTGGTGAGCATCTCTCTCACCTAGGCCCCACCAATCTCTGCACTGCCACTTGGCCACTAGGCCCCACCTTGCTAATTTGATATGTCTCCTTAGTGACTTTAAGGAATGCTGTTATCCTAAGTGTGAGCTAAGTGCTCCTTCACCCACTTTATTTATATTTTAACTTTAGAAAGGCAAAATAAGTCAAAATTAATATTTCCAATTAGCTATTGCTAATTGGGAATATTACATGGGCTTTCATTGACGGAGAAGCCCAAGGCACCCCCTCTATGGGAGGGGTGGGGGGAATTCTTCATATTTCAACCCCTCACAGTCTCTCCTTCTCTGCCAACATCAGACATGCTTTAAACAACTATGCAGAGCTCTTTGCATTATATGTCACTCTTCTTTTGTCTCAGAAATATAATGTTCATTCTCTTCACACATACAGTGACTCTCTAAATGTCATAAATTGGATGAAGGGCTCTGAAGCTATCAGGAACTTCACTCTGCTCCCTGTCTTTCAAAAAATGACTCAAAAATTAAAAATTTCCACTCATATTTCCTTTGATCATACCTACTGGATCAGGAATGAGGAAGCTGACTGGTTGTCAAAAACTGGACTGGATCTGGACCGAGGCTCATGCAGGGTCATTGAAGTTAAATATGGCCAGCGGCAAGAATTTCCTTTTGACCTTTGGGTCTGACTGATTCTCCAATGGATTTATATTATCTATGTTTATATCTGCTCACCGGTAATATATACTAGACTTTATCCAGATAAAATTTTGTATGATAGCTCAATCAGAGTGAATTTTTGGACCATCTGTATTGTTTTTCGTTTGGGATAATTTATCAGGAAATCATAACTCAGGATATCGGGACTGATAGATTTTGGTATGGTCCCCACGGGCAGTAATTTTTTGACTGTTGTCAGCTTGTCTACTGAGAGGCATCAGGCCATCAGAATGCTTACAGCATTATACTTATGTAACATTTGTTTATTACAGCATTATACTTATGTAACCTTTGTTTTGTTTTCCTGGAAAGAAAAAAAACATTGTTTTCTAGACCCTCGATGATATTTTCACTGACATAACGTTTGCAGCATTGCCTCAAGCTATATACTTCATTTCCCGCACTTTTTATATAACTTTCAAAACACTTTAAGCTCATATACATTCGTTCTATTTTTGTACCTAAAATCTATAAATTGCCCTTCCATTTATGACTATAAATCAGATTTACTACAAGTCTCCATATGACATCATTTATTTACACTTAATTGTTTAGGGAAGCCCCCTTTGTTGGAGATTGGTCCTGTATTAAGAGTGGGAGTGCATCACGAAGGTGATAGTGGGTGAGTTCACATCTAGTGACTTCGGACTTTGGCCCCTTCTGTGTGAACCTGAATGGTAACACTTCTGTTATATAAATCTTAAAATTTACACCTCGAAATTACACTCAAAAATTAAATCTATTTTGAGCCAAAGCAATCCTCATTATAGTTTTATAATTTATTTGCTTGGCTAATTTTATAAATCTGGAATTTAACATTAAAAGTTATCATAACAAAATCAGATTTCATCTCAGCCTTTGTAACCCTAATATTTTAAGCCTTGTGCAAGAACATTGCACCCTTATGGATTCCCTCTTGTGCCAGAGAAGAGCCAGGCAAAATTTAGTTGAGATCTACCATGGGGACATTGGGTAGCTCTCATTTTAGTGCCCCCTAGAACCTTATTTGAGCTTTAAGGCTTTCATCTCTATAGTGAGAGTTTGGGCCATAGCATTACCCCACAACTGTTCTTACTAAAATGATAACAGAGAGCTCAACGACACTGAGTATTGTCACATCTTCCTATTTAATTATGATTTGTGTGTGGAGTCACTACCAAGCCACTGTCAGATTGAAATGCTGATGATCAAGTGACACTAACCACAAACAAATGGTTTCTTATGTGAGGCCTATGATATTCAAAATCCCCTCTAATGGTACCTATGTAAGGAGTCCCAATAAATGTTTTAAATATCTTCAATTTCTCCATATTTTTCTGATTTTTTCCAATTTTTTCAGGGTGTCAATGTTCGTTCCCAACTTTTTTCAAGTTTTTCAGGTCCAAGATTATGCTAGCCAATATTTTCCCTGGTATTTATGATATATTTAATATTTAGTTTAGAACTCTCAACAATATATTCCCTGAAATGATATCTACAACATTGTTCCCGATATGTAACTATTGTTATTAGTAATTACCATTAGTGCTCGAATTGGATTGCAAACATGCTAACTTATCTATAGAGGTTTTTTCACTGCACCAACAAGTAAACCCTGGATTGGCATCCTGTATATATCAAGCACAAAAGGAGAACCTGATTTCTCAGAAAAGAAAGAATGACTATATAAGAAAAATGTATCTTTACAATATGGCATCAAAAATCAGTCCATTCAATGAATGGACCAAAATCACGGAGGAAAAAGGCTATATTGACACTAGGATCTTGGTCGTAATTTATAGTGACCAGTAGACTTGAATTCAATGATCAACCTAAGAGTTCTTGTAGGAGCCAAGCCAACTTTCATTGAGAAGATTAAGGGGACAGTTCAAACACCTAAACGGTGGTTCTCAGGCCAACCCATAATAGATATGCTTGAAAAGCCACAGATTTGGGTGCATTTTTCTGTATGTAGCACAAGTCATATCTTCTCAAACATCATGCAACCACCCATCTATAACTGTATTACAAACTGGCCTCCTCATCCTTGCAAGAAAAGCTCAAATCACAAATTTATTGAAAGTGGTTCACATGCAATGCAACCTTCTCAAACTCTACAAAGAAAATGGTGGCATATATGCTCCATTGGATAC
This sequence comes from Pinus albicaulis, assembly GCA_034641835.2. Taxonomy (NCBI): domain Eukaryota; kingdom Viridiplantae; phylum Streptophyta; class Pinopsida; order Pinales; family Pinaceae; genus Pinus; species Pinus albicaulis. The sequence goes on from CM076573.1 coordinate 800,747,171, forward strand.
TGCAAGTACAGGGATAGAATATGGCTATCAACAAACAGCTTGTATAGCCAAAACTAATATGTTCAGTACCACCTAATATTCATCACCATTCTTCAGGTGGTTTTAGTCCATCAATTTGTGCTTCACCAGCACACCATCTCTATTCTCGTCCATTTAATATAATTGACTGAGATAGTGGTGACTACCCCACCATGGTAGTAAATAGTTTCAAGGCTTGTTGTGGCAAGCTCATCACAACAGTAACGCACAAATCTGCACTAAGAAGAACAAACAATTCAGCGCAATAATTATGGGTAATCTAACGCTGTCACTACTGGATACCTCTCCATTCGGACTAGAGCCTTTCCATTGTCAAGGGGGTGTCCCAAGGGTTTGTACATTTTTGTTTTCTAAAGAATAGATCGGCATATAAAACCGAAATAGATCAACACACTCAAGCTGTCTTTTAAGCACTCAAGGACAGTGATTAGAATACAAATTAAAGTTATGAAGGGTTGAGATTTGTTTCTTAATGAAGATTACAGAAGCAATTAGATGAAAATTGAAACGAAACAGATCTGAGCACTGATAGGAAAAGGTCTGATCTCCAGCTCTAATACCAACTTGGTGTGAGCGAGATGGCAGAACTGAAAATCGCCAAGAAAGATAGATTGCAGAAACACTTGCTCAAATGTGTAACTGGAATGAATATATGCATTTCTAGGATACCTCTAATTGTATATGACAAGTGCAAAACTCTAATAACAGGAATTCTATGCAGCCTATGGTCATACCTAATCACGTGATTTGAGAGATAAAGTGGAATTAGTCGCATTCTACTGATATGTTTAGTGTGAGAAATCCAAGATCCCAGATCTAAGAATCCCTACTGCTACAACTGAACTACTTCTCCTACTTGTAAATTCAGATTTAACAAGTTACTAACAGATTACTTCTAGAAATACTGAAGCAGTTACTGAAGCAACCTTCACTCATTAAAATACATTTTTGAAAAGGAAACTGAGCAAGAAAGAATAATGCAAACACAAGACACCTTTATTTTTGGACAAACGTCCCCGGAAAAACCCAATGTGGTAAAACTGGTGCGGCAGATCTGAGCGTTTATATATTATGCAGTAAATTTCTGACTACAAATCTGGGATGCCTTTCTGGCAATCCCTGCAGAGAATATGACAGACAAAAAGTTCGTGAGAGAAATCTCACACAGATCTGGAAGCCCGACTGACCAACAACCCCGGATCTGCAAGCCCTCCACTGTGTTGCGCAATATCTGTGTCACTCTGCGTGGGGACTGCATGGCTTCTGCATCACTGGTCTTCTACTAGTTGGATCTGCCCTTCTGGCCTCTTCCGGTCTCGCACCTCGGCTATCTGGCACTGGATCTGGCTAACCCTCAGCTAAATCTCAAATTCCCTTGAGGCCGCATTCTTGCCTCTGCGTGGGACTGCGCTGGCTATGCGTAGCTGCTACACTGCCTCTGTTGATCTGCTCTTTGCCTTCTCTGTTGTGTATTCTTCGACTCGGGAAAATATCCAACTGGAATTACTGCCCCTCACTGCAATCACAAATCACATAGATCTGATTTTCATCTGAGCACTGCTTCGTCAGAAAAAATCGATCTCTAGATCCTCTCGGTGTAATTTACAAATGACCCTCAAGTTTTCCTTTATAGCCTTCTCGTTGACAAATCAAAGGTCGAGATTAGATCTCCAATCAATGACTAAAATTATATTAGACTTGATCTTCTTTATCTAGAATATTCACACACAATTTTCATTAATACTGATTAATTATTTTAATCTCCTAAGTTAGACATAGGGTCCTTATTAAAAATAATTAATTTTTCTTATAAAATTGTTTCTGGGTGGAATTTCCCAAAACAATTTCTAGGTTATTTGTAATGCATGTGTCTAAGCCTCTCCACAAAGTTTGAGACTTAGAGCACATCCGATGCTACCAAAAATCAACACTCCCTCTTAGCGAGGAATGTGCTCTAATAGATATGCCCTGCTGCACACTGCTCTGACTTTGAAGCATCTCCCTCTACACTGATGATGTCTGACATGTTGCCCATCCATCACTGCGCTACTGCTGCTAACCCCACCACGATCAACACTACATCTGTACTGCAACTCCCTCTCAAATGTTGCATCTGTTGCTAACACTACCACTGCTAACACTGCACTGCAACTAAGCTGCTGAGAGAAGCAACTGAAAAACATCCATTAATCTGAACAAGTGTTCAAGATGCAACTCAATGTTAAAACATTAATTGTTGCTAGTCTTTGTGTTGTCCCTTTGAGGCACTGCGTTGTTGCTGCTCTGCACTGTGTCCCTCTGCGTTGTTGCAACTCTGCTCTGCGCTGCTAACCACTGCATTTGTCGTCTCTGCACTCCTCTGCAGTGACTGGAAACTTCTCCAACCTGATACTGTTGATTATGGGCACCTGTATCAAGGTTGTGATCCTAGAGGTGGACTCCTCCAAGATCCTGCCTGACTGCAGTTCTATTGAACTACAGCTCAATGTCGCCCCATCTCCCTCCTAGAGATGCTTGGGCACTCATGGCGTACTCTTGCCTTCCAGATCACGTAGTTGAGGCTCCCTCCAACCGGTCCTGATCTGTAAGCCCATGAGCTGCCATAGCTGTCAAATCTATCGAATCTGCTCCTCTTCTTCCCCCTCTACGCAACACTAGATAGGCTTATGCACTCCTTGTGGAGCTCATATATCTGCTGCCCGGATCTGCTGCTCAGATCTTTGAAGAACTGAAATTCCCTGGCTAGGAATCTCCTGAGAGAGAAAAATCCCTCAATGTGTTGCTTCTTCTTCTTCTGACACTTTCTGCCCCGCAAAATCAAGATCTGCTTGCAGAAACTGCGTCCCACCAGCTTTGCGTTGATGCTCTGCATTGCTCCCTCTACCTCGACAAAATTCTGATCTGGAAGTCTTACCTCTCTGTCGACTCACTCAGAGAGAGACCTTCCCGGGAATTTCAGCCCTCCTGGCCTGGACTGCGCAATCCCTCTAGGGATTCGAATTGCTTCCTTCTGCAGCGTTTCGGCCTCTGTCATGCGTTAGATCTACTTTTCCTGTTTCACAATGCATGCTCTGATACCATGTGAATAATCCACATAGATTCAACTGATCTTGTAATATGCTAAAACAAAATACTAAATCTATTTCTACAAATTGCGGAAACCAATTATGATCGCACAATCACATAAACAAGTAAGAGAAAGAATTATCAATCGCATAAAACAAAGATGTATCTAAGGAAAGCCTCAACTAAAAGACCCGTTATCTGTATATTGCATAAAGTCAAGAATATGAAACAATACAATGCTTCTCTCAGGCTTGAGAGCTCTCTGCACTATCTCTGACTGTCTCACACTACCAACCTGTGCACAAGCTTCTCTTGGCACACCTTTCTCTCACAAGCTCCACGCACAAACATGTGCTTCCGATTGTTTGGTCTCACCAACTCATGCTCACCAAATCAATGATTAAACTTGTGCCTTCATTCCTCCTTTTAAAGCCAATTTTCTCTAATTAAGGAATGATTTATTTTAGGCCTTCTTCTGACTGCATATAACACCTGTACAATTTGGATGATTATATAACTAATAGCATACTTCCTTTTAAATCCAATATCAATTGGGTCTTCCTTAAAACTGACATGCAACAACTATTTAGAGTGAATTATCAGTAATCTGGTTGATCACTACATGTGAATTAAATAAAATTCAATTCACTAGACTTCTCACTAGCTCATCTCTCAGTTAGAACTAGTTAAACTAATTTTAACTCAAATAATTGAGTTAACTAATTACAACTCACAAATAACTCAACCAGGGCTCCTAAAAAGTAGGAGACACCCTACATGCCTCTAGTTTGACCCTCAACTCGAATTAACTGAGCTAACTAAGTCTTCCTGACTCAGTTAACACTTACAAGTTGTCATGTGATGTGGAATTACAATTTACTTCTAATTTAATTAAGGGAAAATTAAATTAGAAGCCTCCTGGGTGCCATTTTCAATATTTCTTGTTGCCATTTCACTCCCTCTCAACAAGAAAGGAATTCAACGCTATCCTAATCTTGTGCTTTTGTAATGTTCTTCATGCAACACTTCTTTAGTGTTGTTTGTTGATTTTTGGTAGCATCGGAAGTGCTCTAAGCCCCCAAATTTTGGGAGAGGCTTAGACACTGGTATTCCAAAGAACCCAGAAACCGTTTGTCAAAATTCCACTCGGTTCACATTTTATTGTAAAAATTAATTATTTTAATGGGGACCCTAAGTCTAACTAAGGGAAATAAAATAATTAAAAGGTATTAATAAAACAGAGTGAGAGTGATCTAGAAAGCGAAGATCAAGTCATGTTATAATCTTAGTCGTTGAATAGTGATCTAATCTTGGTCATTGATTTCTCAACCAGAAGACTATAAAGGAAGGCTTGAGGGTCATTTGGAAAGATACACCGAGTGAATCAAGTGATCAAATTCTTCTGACAGAGCAAGTGCTCGAACGAAGATCAGATCCAAGTGATTCCAGTTGCAGTGAAGGGCAGAGACATTTAGTGGTCAAAGGATCTTCTCGGGACCAAGAATACAAAGCAGAGAAGGCAGAGAGCAGATCAACAGAGGCAGCGTAGCAGCTACACAAAGCCAGCACAGTCCCACGCAGAGCAAGCACTGCATCCTCAAGGGAATTCGAGATTCAGCTGAGGGTCAGCAAGATCTAGTGCCAGAGAGCTGGGGTGAGAGACCAGAAGAGGCTAGAAGGGCAGATCCAGCCAGCAGAAGTCCAGTGATGCAGAAGCCACGTAGTCCTCACGCAGAGTGACGCAGAGACGGAGCAGCGCGGTAGAGGGCTTGCATATCTAGGGTTGTTGGTCAATCCGGCTTCCAAATCGGTGTGAGATTTCTCTCACTAACTTTCTTGTCAATCATATTCTCTGCAGGGATTGCCAGAAAGGCATCCCAGACTTGCATTTAGAAATTGCTGCTTAATAATACAAACCCTCGGATCTACTGCACCGGTTTTCCCGCATTGGGTTTTTTCGGGGACTTAGTCCAAAATAAAGGTGTCCTATGTGTGATTGATTTCTTGCTCAGTTTCCTTGTTTCGGAATCATATTTAATTAAGTGTAGGTTGCTTCAGTAGCTTACTTCAATAATTCATGATGCATTCGAAATTAATTCTATAAATGTAATTTACATAATAGGAGAAGTAAACTCAGATAGTTGCAGTAGGATTCCTAGGATTGTCAGATCTAGGAATTTTCACATGGTTTCAGAGCATTTGATGTGAAACAGGAAGAGCAGATCTAGCACTAAAGTGAAGGCCAAATTGTTGCAGCAGCAGCAAATCGAATCCCCGGAGGGATTGCGCAGTTCTAGCAAGAAGGGTTGAAGTTTCGAGGTTGTCTCTCTCTGAGTGAGTCGATAGAGAAGTAGGACTTCCAGTTCAAGATTTTGCGAGGTAGAGGGAGCAGCGCAGAGCCTTCACGCAGAGCCAGAGAGACGCAGTTTTTCTGCAGGCAGTTGTTGGGCAAAGAAGCATCAGAAGAAAGAAAAGAGCACATAGCGAGGAATTCTTCCTCAATGAGTTCCTGGCCGAGGAATTCAACATTTTTCCAAGATCTAAGCAGCATATCTACAAGCTCCACAAGGAGTGCGTAACCCTGCCTAGTGTTGCACAGGAGGGGAAGAAGAGGAAGCAGTTCCACAGTTTTCTAATGAGATGGCATCTCATGGTCTTAGAGATCAGGACCGAATGGAGTGTTCCTCCTACTACGTAATCTAGAAGGAAAGGATCCAATTCCTTCTGGATGAATATGATCTCAAGAAATTTGAGGTGAATGTGGTCGTTGTACCTTCAAATCCAGATCAACTTAAGAAGTACAGGTTCGATATGGAAAAGGACAAGAGATTGATCCTTGATGATGTCAAGGATCACATAGTCTCTCATGTAGCTGGCAAGAACACTGCCAGGGAGATGCGGGAGGCCTTGCCCTTGCTGTACGAAGGAACTTCCGAGCAGCAAAAGATGTACTTGGAGCAGAAGCTCTGGCTGATCCAAATGCAGAAAGGGGAGTGCATTGCTTCATTCCTTACGAGACTTCAGGATATTCGAGACCAGTTGGTAGCCGTGGGATCCACCCCATCTTCGGCAAGTATGGTGAGGCTAGCTCTTAACGCAGTCATAGAGGAGTGGCAAGTTTTTGTCCAAAGCATTTTGGGCAAGGCTACGCTTCCTAGTTGGGAGCAGATGTGGTCAGCGCTTCAAGAGGAAGAGCTAAGGAGAGATTTAGTCAAGTGCAAGCTTAGCAGTAGCAACGGAAGCGGATCTAAGAGTCCAAAGGAGGAGAATGCGGCCCTTGCGTCGAAAGGGCAGCAAGGGCAACAGAGACAAAAGAGAAATGTCTCGAAGGTGAAATGCTTCAGATGTGGTGAGATGGGCCACTTTGCATCACAGTGTCCTTTGAAGAAATAGGACAAGGATGAGAAGCACGATCCAAAAGTTGCAGCCGCAAAGATCGAGCAGGATGAGTTCGCCATGAGTGCCCATGCTTCTCCATGTGAGAAGTGGGGTGATATTGAACTGTAGTTCACTCCGAACTTCAATTGGGCGGGATCCTTGAGGAGCCCACCTCATAGATCATTACCTTGCTATGGGAGCCCATATTTGCAGTAGCGGGATGGAGCCTTCACTGGGAGTTGAGGAGTGATGGAGCGACAGGTGTAGTAGGTAGCGGCGCCTACTTCTGGAGTAGCGCAGAGCAAAGCAGAAGCAGCGCAGTGCAGAGGAGTGCAGAGTAGTGTTGAGTAGTGTAGAGCAGCATCAGCACAGTGCATCAGAGGGACAGCACAGTAGCTATCAGCAGTCAGAGTCTTTAGCACCGAGGTGCATCCACTGAACACTTGTTCAGTCTTTGGGTGATTTCAGTTGCTTCTCTCAGCAGCTGAGTTGCAGTGCAGATAAAGTGTTAGCAGCATAGAAGATGCAGCACTTGAGACGAAGTTGTAGTACAGATGCAGCAATGGCAGTGACAGTGTCATGGGCAACAATACAGTTGCAGCAGCAGAGCAGTGGTTGGTGGATAGCTTGTCAAACATCAGTAGCGTAGAGGATGCTTCAGGGTCAGAGCATTATACAGTAGGCATATTGTTAGAGCACTTTCCTCACTAAGAGGGAGTATTGATTTTTGGTAGCATCGAAATGTTGGTCAATAATTGTCATTGATGGAATATAAGCTCTCTTGATGAGCTCTCTTAATGGAAGAATGATAGATGCTGCACTATGACATACAATGACATGGAAGACACACCATGATGAAGAAGCTCTAATGATCTCCTTCTGTCCAAATCACCTTCTGCACTAAAATTTTATGAACAGTCACAAAGAAAAATAAATTTAGACACCTTGGAGGCATCCTTTCACAATGAATCCTAGACCATATTAAAGAGGATTTTTCCCTCTTTCCAACAAGCACTTACTTGCCCCGAAACTCCCATTAGTTTGTGAGAAATTGAATTTTTAAGATAAAAAAATATATATTTACAGTCAAGGCGACCTATGCAGTCATATAATGTCGGCATTTCTTCCAATGGATGTGTCTCTTCATAGGGACAAACCACTATATATATATATATATATATATATATATATATATATATATATATATATATATATATATACATTCATCCATTTCAGGGTCTGCAATTCGAGAAGATCATCTGAGAAACACAGAACTTTGAGGAGAGTTCACATCTTGTCAACTAAGGCCAAGGAGGACTTAAAAAGCACATTTGTTTGGGTTATTCTTCCTCAATCTCGGACAACAGATTACCTTTGTTTAGCACACCTGTGGAACTCGGGTTACATAGCCTGGAAACTCAGAAATTGGTTAGCATCTCTGTTGTAATAACCTCGAAACCTTACACAGTCACCTTTTATGAGGTTCGGATTTGTGACAGGTGTATACGTAGTCTGCCTGTGGAGGAACAGTGGACAGTCACCTACTCGGTGCCTTAACCTCAGTACCTCAGACATGTAAGAAGGTTGAATTGTGGACATTCAGCTCAAATATACTTGTGGTAGCTCGAACATAGCTGTGGAGAAACTATAGCTCAGATAGACTTGTGGAACTACACCTCGGTTCTCTAGAGGACTCATAAATTTTGGACCTAAGGGTAGTTATTTATGGAGGCTCAGAATTGCAAGCTAGTGAACCTGTGATACTTCGGATCTGAACTTGTAGAAGGATTGGACTTACCCTTGAAGGCTCAGGCTCAGAATTGCAAGCTAGTAAACCTGTGATACTTCGGATCTGAACTTGTAGAAGGCTTGAACTTACCCTTGAAGGCTCAGACTTAGAACTGCAAGCTAGTGAACCTATGATACTTCGGATCTGAACTTGTAGAAGGCTTGGACTTACCCTTGAAGGCTCAGACTTATGTGAGGACTATTGAATTCACATGATGGACAAAGTACAGTGAAGAATCTTGTTGATGACAGTCAAGTAAGTACATCACACAGTTTCTATTAAAAAAAGAGGACCGAGGGATTGGTGTCCTTGGGGTAGGTGCCCCTAAACACAAGGTTGGTGCCTTGAGAAGATAGGGTCGAAGCCCTAGAGGTTGGAGCCTCATCAAAGTCCAAGTTGGCGGTTGGCAAACAGGTTGGTGCCTGTTTCATTAAAAGGGTTGGTGCCCTTCCCTCATCTATTGTATACTATTATTAAAAAGAGATTGAAGTTCTCTTTAATTCTTAATATTATTATTATTATATATATCTCTTTGTCTTTAATTGTGAAGATGGCAATAATTAACAATTGAAAAGAAATACTGATTCATCCCCTTCTCAGTATTTCCAACAATTGGTATCGAAGCCAGCTTCTTCATTATCAGCCTAACAGCTAGAAGAAGGATTCTTAGGCACAATGAAGAACATGGAAGCAATAGGGAAACTCCCTATCTTTGATGGAACAAATTTCAGTTTCTGGAAAAAGAGGATGTCCTACTATCTAATGTCTCCAGGCCGTGAAGTATGGCACTCTGTTTTGAATGGATACAAAGCTCCCACCGGTCTTCCAACTGATCCAGATGAAAGAAAAGCCTACATTGCAAATGCCAAAGCTTTAAATTCCATCACTAGTGGAATCACCGATTCCGAATTTACGAAAGTCATGAACTGTGACTCAGCCAAAGAGGTATGGGATAAATTGGTTTCGTTATATGATGGGGACTCCAAAGTTAAGAAGGCAAAGCTTCAAACCTATAGAAGACAATTCGAGAGTCTGAAAATGGATGATGAAGAAGATATTGCATCATACTTCCTCAAAGTAGTTGAAGTGGTTAACTCTCTTAAAGGACTAGGGGAAAATATTGAAGAAAGCACCATAGTTCAAAAAATCCTGAGATCACTTCCTGACAGATTCGACTCCAAAGTAAGTGCCATAGAAGAAAAGAAGGACCTAGATACTCTCAAGATGGATGAACTTCATGGAATTCTTATTGCCTATGAGATGAGGAAAGGAATCCCAAATTTCAAAGAAGCAGCTTTCAAAGCCTCAAAGTTTACAAAAGAAGGAAAAGGACGGAATTACAACAACGATGAATCAGATACTGAAAACGAGTTAGCTCAATTTGTACGAAGACTAAAAAGGGGATCTAAGCTAAAAGTTAAGTACCCTCTTATTTGTTTCAATTGTGGAAGAATAGGTCATTACGCTGCAAAATGTCCTCATAAACATGATAGTGATGATGAAAAAGACTCTAAAAGAATGATGTACAAGAAGAAAGGGTTTAATAAGAAGAACTTCTTCTCTAAACAAGATGAGTCTGATGAAGATGAATTTGTAGTCATAAAGAGGAAATCAACTAGAAATGTGCATCAGTACAAAGAAAGCGATGATGAATCAGATGAGGAAAGTAATTATGTTGGAAGCAAAGAAACGTTATTCATGGCATTTACAAATGATGATGACTTAGAAATAGAAGATGAAAGAAACATGGATAGTTTGCTAATGAGTGCCTGTTATGAATCTAATTCATAACTAAATTTATAAATATAGTTATTAATAGAATAAATAGAAATAAATGTAATTACTAAATAATCAGTTAGGATTATGTTAAGTAATGATTAGTTAACTGAAAAGGCATGTCTAAAAAGACATGCCTGTTCATGAAAAGGTACCTGCATAGGTATAAAAGCGGGACCTCATTGTAAACTTTCAATCATGTTATATCTTATCAATAAATATTATTATTATAAATACCCCGTGTATTTTTATAATTAAAGCCTTTTGCTATTAAATCTACAAATCTGCAAGTCTTCTGCTACTGTATTCAAATCTATAATTCCGCTGCTACAGTGGTATCAGAGCTATCTTGAAGCCAAGTTGTGGACAGGTTGAAGGAATGGCACACAGCGTCGTTCTACAAGCCTACAAATATTTACCATATAATGTACCATTACGTCAAGATCCCAAAAGAAGTGAAATAATTGGAAAAATGATAGAAAAGCTTGAGAAGTTACTTGCAAAATATCCTTCAGTAGACCATAATAAAAAAAAAGATGAAAAATGCAGTAATAATAATAAAGCAGTTAGTTTTTCTAAAGGGAAATCAAGTAAAAAATCCATGGAAAAGTCAACCAAATATATTCCCCCACCAATGCGTAATAAAAGTAAAAAGGTAGAAAATTGTTGGAAATGTGGAGACAAATATTTTGCAGGACATAAATGTGCCTTGCATACAAGAGATGAAATTGCCACATTTCAAACAAAAGATGAAAAGTTAGTTTCCAACCAAGCTCTTGAAGTTGGGAATGAAGCCATACGTGTAATGCATGTAAATGAATCAGAAACGTGTCTTTTTAATAAAAGCATGCCTTTCACTATGTCCAATGATTCTCACGAACAGTCTTGTAGTTCTGGTTGCTCTTCTCTGAACAAAGAAGAGTCTATAGAAGTGGAGAAATTCTCAGTTAAGAGTGACAATTGTCTGCAGGATATTCCAATAGAAAATATGCAAAAACTTACCAGGAAGTCTTCTAGAACTGATTCAGAGAACAGTGCTATTGTTGATATAAATACTTGTCAGAAAAATTCTCTTACAACGCTCAGTCAGCTAGCTAACAATGTGGAAGTATTTGAGGCAAGGGAGAAAGCCTTTGCTGAGCTGCAAGAACTTGAAGTTGTTCATAAAATGACCGAGTCAGAGTCTTCTTCATCTTTTGAAACAACTGTTACTGTGGAGGAGGAAATGGAGATTGATAGGGGTTATATATCTCCCCAGTTTGTTACAAACCAGGAAAAGTTGCTTGTGGAGTTTGAGAATGCTAGAATTTTGGTCACTGACCAGAAAATTACAACAATCAAAGATATTATTCCTGTGCTTGAAAAGACCACACAGTTGAATGTTCCATTGCTTATTATCGCTGAAGATATATCAGGGGAAGCATTGGCTACATTGGTTGTAAATAAGTTGCGTGGAATAGTCAAAGTTGCTGCTATCAAAGCTCCAGGATTTGGTGATAGGAGAAAGGCCCTACTGCAGGATATTGCTATAATGACAGGTGCGGACTTTCTGGTTGGTGACCTTGGTATTAAGGTTGAGGATGCATTTGTTGAGCAGCTTGGTCTTGCAAGGAAGATTACTGTGACCAACAGTTCAACTACCATTATTGCTGATGCTGCCACTAAAGATGAAGTTCAAGCGAGGATTGCACAACTTAAGAAGGAACTGGTAGCAACTGACTCTGTCTATGACTCAGAGAAGCTATCAGAAAGAATTGCAAAGGTCTCAGGAGGTGTTGCTGTTATTAAGGTTGGAGCAGCCACAGAAGCTGAACTTGAGGACCGTAAACTTAGAATTGAGGATGCAAAGAATGCAACCTTTGCAGCCATTGAGGAAGGTATTGTACCAGGTGGTGGGGCTGCTTATGTGCACCTGTCCTCTGATGTGCTGAAGATAAAAGAATCTATTGATGATCCAGAGGAACGCCTCGGGGCTGATATTGTACGAAAGGCACTCTTGTCTCCAGCAAAATTGATCGCAGATAACGCTGGTGTTGAAGGTGCTGTTGTCGTGGAGAAAATTTTGTCTTCCAGCTGGGAGATGGGGTATAATGCTATGACAGATAAATATGAAAATCTTCTCAGTGCTGGTGTCATAGATCCTGCTAAGGTCTCAAGGTGTGCTCTACAAAATGCAGCCTCTGCTGCAGCATGGTTAATTAAAATGACCGCAGAAAGCGACGAAGCAGAGTCTGACGTGTCATTGGGAAGCTGCGTGGACGTTTTCCGATCACCGGTGACACGGACGAGGATATTGTTAATGGCGGTCATCCGGCTGACGTGCGAGGTAGGGAGCTGGAATTCGTCCCGTGAACGTGCGAGGGAAAACCACTTGAAGGGAAAACACCCAGAGCTTGTGCGAGAACTGAGAAGAAGATCGGGAATTTTGCGGAAGTTTTTGAAACGCTGCAGTAGGACCTGCACTTATATCTCGTTCCATATTTCTCAGACGAAACCCTGTCGACATAATTCCGATCTAAATCATCGGATACAACAGCTTCCAACTTTTGCTTACCTTGTTGAATACAAATTTTACGTGAAGGGTCGTACACGTCTCTCAGCCAATAATAATCACTGTGTTCTTCGTCTTCATACATTTCTAAATCCTGTTCTGAAATTGGAGAACGATGCAGACGTGGAGAATTGCCGTGATCTGCGACGCCTCTGCATGTGGTATCTGTGATTATCGTGTAAGGCGGAGGAGCATAGGTGTAAAGCAATGTTACAAGTTAATAAGTTTGGAACGCCAAACGGATATTTGAATAAAGTCGTGGCCATTCCAATCACGATTTCGATAAAATCATTATATTTATATAAAAAGGTATATATATATCATATGCAATTTAATTTAATTAATTAATTAATATATCTACAAATCTGCAAGTCTTCTGCTACTGTATTCAAATCTATAATTCCGCTGCTACAGTGCCATTGAAGAAAATGAGAATCTACAAAAGAAGATAATTTCTCTCAAAATAGAAAGAGAGGAAGCAAAAGGAAGGGAAGACTTCTTGAACATCAAGTTAAAAGAGAAGGATGATATCTGTGAAAAACGTGAAGCTGAAATAGTGTCCCTAAGAAAGGAATTGGAGCAAATCAAAAGGAGTTGGCAAAGCTCTCTAGCTCTTGACAACATTCTTAACATTCAAAGACCTCAACATGACAAGTCTGGAATTGGTTTCAAAGGAGAATCATCAAGTACGAAGAATAATGCCATAAGTTATGCTGACGTACTCTCTTGCCATCCAAAAGAAGAAAAATCATCTCAGGAAAAAGGTCACATCTTAAAACCAAGATTTGAAAGAGCAACTCCAAGGAAGAATGTTGATTCAAGCTATGGATACTACAACAGGTATCAAACTATTTTTCTTGGACATTGTTACAATTGAAAAAACTTTGGGCATCAAGCTAAGCATTGCAAGGCTCATAAGAATGAAGCACCAAGATTGAATAATCAACCAAACCAACTGCGTGGGCCTAAAGAGCAAGAACAAATCAAAACTTACAATTCCTTTGATCCTTTGGCTAAGTTTGATCCGTCTTGCTCATTATGTGATGATTATGATCATAATGAACAAAATTGCCCTCTCAAAAGGGAAAAAGCTAAAAACATAAATCTCAAAACTGACAAATGTGGCCTAGCTCTATGTGCTCATAGTGAAGAAAATCATTGGTTCGTGGATAGTGGATGCTCGAGACATATGACAGGTGACCAAAAGAAGTTTATCTCATTGAACAAGAAAAATGGAAATGTATCCTTTGGAAGTGGGTCTGCTAAAATCACTGGAAAAGGGACTGCTACCCTTGTCAATGGACTAGGAAAGGCTCAAAATACCTTGTTGGTAGAAGGGCTCAAACACAATCTCTTAAGTGTCAGCGAGATTTGTGACCAAGGACATAATGTTGTCTTTAGTACAAAAAATTGTGAAATAAGAGACTCATCCTCAGGAGAAATTGTGGCAAAAGGAGTAAGAACACCAGATAATGTTTACATTTTCAGTAGAATCCAAGAAGATAAATGTTACTTAAGTCAAACAGATGAAATTTGGTTATGTCACAAGCGATTGGGACATACAAGTTTTGATAACCTAGTCAACATCAGCAAAATTAATGCAGTAAGGGATATTCCAAAAATGTGCAAACCAAATCAAGTTGTATGTGGCCCATGCCAACATGGAAAGCAAACCAGAACCAGCCACAAAACTAAGGAGTTCTCAACAACAAAACCTTTGGAAATTATTCATGCAGATTTGTGTGGGCCAACTAGAACTCCAGCTCTTCAGGGTGAAAGGTATTTTGCTCTATTTGTTGATGACTATACTAGAATGATGTGGATATATTTCATAAAATATAAATCCGAAGCATTTGAATGTTCTAAAAATCTTAAGGCTCTCATTGAGAATGAGAAAGATTCTAAGATTAAATGTCTTAGAATGGATAGAGGAGGAGAATTCACCTCAAAAGAGCTCGATAAATTCTGTAAAGAGCATGGAATCGAAAGAGAACTCTCTACTGCTAGGACACCCCAGCAAAATGGAGTAGTTGAAAGAAGGAACCTAACCATTCAAGAAATGGTAAGGACAATGCTACTAGCAGCCGATTTGCAACCAAAATTTTGGAGAGACGCAGTTGGCACCGCAGTTTACACCTTAAATCAAACTCAACTAAGACCAAATAATGAAAAGACTCCTTATGAATTATGGAAAGGAAGATCTGCTCCAGTAAAATATTTCAAGGTTTTTGGAAGCAAATGTTTCATAAAAATAAATGATGACTCACCAGGTAAATTTGATTCAAGAGTTGACGAAGGAATATTTCTTGGATACTCCACTAGGAGCAAAGCTTACAAATGTTACAACTATCGTCTACGAAGAATAGTGGAAAGCATTGATGTAAAGATTGATGAAGGCCTTCCAGAAAAAGGAATTGAAGATCATGAAGTTGAGCCTTTCTTTGAACAAAGTGAAGAAGAAGAACCTGAAAAAGAAGAGGAGAATGAAGAACCTCAGAATGAATCTTCACAAACTCCCTCCAAGATCAAGTTTGTTCAAAGATATCATCCAGAAGAACAGGTCATCGGAAATATAGATCAAGGAATCCAAACTCGAAGAAGGATGATAAGCACCCTTAGAAAAGATGATGTGGCTCTATTATCTTTAATAGAAACTGAAATTTTTTCTCAAGCAAGCAAAGATCCTCATTGGATAAAGGCCATGGAAGAAGAAATGTCTCAAATCGAAAAAAAATGAGACTTGGGAACTGGTACCTCACCCAAAAGATACAAATATAATTGGAACAAAATGGGTATTCAAAAACAAGATGAATGAAGATGGACAAATCATCAGAAATAAAGCCAAACTTGTCTGCAAAGGATACTCGCAAATCGAAGGAATTGACTTCGAAGAAACCTTTGCACCAGTAACTCGAATGGAAACCATAAGAATGTTTCTAGTATTTACTTGCTCAAAAGGATTCAAGGTTTATCAAATGGATGTAAAATCGACATTCCTGAATGGAGATCTCAAGGAGGAAGTTTACATGGAGCAACCAGAAGGATTTGATCTTGTTGAAGGAAAAGACCTTGTATGCAAACTAAAAAAGGCCTTGTATGGATTAAAACAAGCCCCTAGAGCATGGTATGCAAAGTTGGATCACTATCTGCAACAAGAAGGTTTCAAAAAGGGAGTGGCAGGTAGCAATCTCTACATGAAGATGGACAAGGAAAAATTTCTGATCACTCTTGTTTACGTTGATGATCTAATCTTTGCTAGCAATGATGAAGAAATGAGCCATGAATTTTCTCTAAATATGTCCAAAAAATTCGAGATGTCAATGATTGGTGAGTTGTCTTACTTTCTTGGGCTACAAATATCTCAAACCTCTGCAGGCATGTTTATATCTCAAGCAAAATATCTTAAAGACATGCTTAAAAGATATGGGATGGAAGATTGTGCACCTATGAGCACACTAATGACCACAGATTGTAAATTAAGCAAAGACGATGATACCCCCCAAATAGATGCAACTCTTTACAGGTCAATAATTGAAGCTCTCCTATACTTAACTGCTACAAGACCAGAGATTATGCAAGGAGTAGGAATGGTAGCAAGATTTCATTCAAGTCCTAAACAATCCCATCCAGCAACTGTGAAAAGAATTCTCAGACATCTGAAAGGAACGACTGATTTCGGTCTTTGGTATCCTAAGAGTTCAACTCTTATTGTGATAGCTTATTCTGATGCTGATTGGGCCGGAAGTGTGGATGATCAAAAAAGTACCAGTGGAAATGCATTCTTTATGGGAGATTGTCTTGTATCTTGGCTCAACAAAAAGCAATCATCTATAATCCCTTTCTACAGCTGAAGCCAAATATATAGTTGTTGTTGATTGTTGTACACAAATTCTATGGATGAAGGAAGCCTTAAAGGATGTCAACATAGAAACTAAGCAACAAATTACTATTTTTTGTGACAATACTAGCGCCATCAGTCTTTCAAAGAATCCAGTGATGCACACAAGAACCAAACATATTCCAATCAAATACTACTTTCTCCATGAACAAGTTGCTGAACACAATATCAGGTTGGAATACGTCAATACAAAAGAGCAAATTGCGGATATCTTTACAAAACCCCTTCCACGAGAAGCATTTGAGTATCTTCGCCAAAAGATGGGGGTCATTGCTCTTGCATCACATTAAATCAAGCAGCATGTCAGGGGGAGTAGCATAACAGGGGGAGTACTTGGGCACCCCATTTTCCATTGATGTCAAAGGGGGAGAGAATTCTATAATATTTCCATCAATGACAAAGGGGGAGATTGTTGGTCAATAATTGTCATTGATGGAATATAAGCTCTCTTGCTGAGCTCTCTTAATGGAAGATTGATAGATGTTGCACTATGACATATGATGACACGGAAGACACACCATGATGAAGAAGCTCTAATGATCTCCTTCTATCCCAATCACCTTCTGCACTAAAATTTCATGAACAGTCACACATAAAAATAAATTTAGACACCTTGGAGGCATCCTTTCACAATGAATCCTATACCATATTAAAGAGGATTTTTCCCTCTTTCCAACAAGCTCTTACTTGCCCCGAAACTCCCATTAGTTTGTGAGAAATTGAATTTTTAAGATAAAAAAATATATATTTACAGTCAAGCCGACCTATGTAGTCATATAATGTCGGCCTTTCTTCCAATGGATGTGTCTCTTCATAGGGACAAACCACTATATATATAAATCTGCGTTCATCCATTTCAGGGTCTGCAATTCGGGAAGAACATCCGAGAAACACATAACTTTGAGGAGAGTTCACATCTTGTGAACTAAGGCCGAGGAGGACTTAAAAAGCACATTTGTTTGGGTTATTCTTCCTCAAGCTCGGACAACAGATTACCTTTGTTTAGCACACCTGTGGAACTCGGGTTACATAGCCTGGAAACTCGGAAATTGGTTAGCATCTCTGTTGTAATAACCTCGAAACCTTACACAGTCACCTTTTATGAGGTTCGGATTTGTGACAAGTGTATAAGTAGTCTGCCTGTGGAGGAACAGTGGACAGTCACCTACTCAGTGCCTTAACCTCAGTGCCTCAGACATGTAAGAAGGTTTAATTGTGGACATTCAGCTTGAATATACTTGTGGTAGCTAGGACACAGCTGTGGAGAAACTGTAGCTCAGCTAGACTTGTGGAATTACACCTTGGTTCTCTAGAGGACTCGTAAATTTTGGACCTAAGGGCAATTATTTATGGAGGCTCAGAATTGCAAGCTAGTGAACCTGTGATACTTCGGATCTGAACTTGTAGAAGGATTGGACTTACCCTTGAAGGCTCAGGCTGAAAATTGCAAGCTAGTAAACCTGTGATACTTCGGATCTGAACTTGTAGAAGGCTTGAACTTATCCTTGAAGGCTCAGACTTAGAACTGCAAGCTAGTGAACCTGTGATACTTCGAATCTGAACTTGTAGAAGGCTTGGACTTATCCTTGAAGGCTCAGACTTATGTGAGGACTATTGAAGTCACATGATGGACAAAGTACAGTGCAGAAATAACAGTGAAGAATCTTGTTGATGACAACCAAGTAAGTACATCACAAAGTTTCTATTAAAAAAAGAAGACTGAGGGATTGGTGTCCTTGGGGTAGGTGCCCCTAAACACAAGGTTGGTGCCTTGAGAAGATAGGGTCGAAGCCCTAGAGGTCAGAGCCTCATCAAAGTCCAAGTTGGTGCTTGGCAAACAGGTTGGTGCCTGTTTCATTAAAAGGGTTGGTGCCCTTCTCTCATCTATTGTATACTATTATTAAAAAGAGATTGAAGTTCTCTTTAATTCTTAATATTATTATTATATATATCTCTCTGTCTTTAATTGTGAAGAATCTTATTGGAAATAATTAACAATTGAAAAGAAATATTGATTCACCCCCCCCCCCCCTCAGTATTTCCAACACGGAAGTGTTCTAAGCCCCAAATTTTGTGGAGAGGCTTAGACACTGGTATTCCAAAGAACCCATAAACCGTTTGAGAAAATTCCACTCAGTTCATGTTTTATTGTAAAAATTTAGTATTTTAATGGGGACCCTAAGTCTAACTTATGGAAATTAAATATTTAAAAGGTATTAATAAAACAGAGTGAGAATGATCTAAAAAGTGAAGATCAAGTCATGTTATAATCTTAGTCGTTGATTAGAGATCTAATCTCGGTTTTTTATTTCTCAACCAAAAGACTATAAAGGAAGGCTTGAGGGTCATTCGGAAAGATACACCAAGGGAATCAAGTGATCGAATTCTTCTGACGGAGCAAGTGCTCGGACGAAGATCAGATCCAAGTGATTCCAGTTGCAGTGAGGGGCAGAGACAGTGATTGGTCGGAGGATCTTCTCCAGGACCAAGAATACAAAGCAAAGAAGGCAAAGAGAAGATCAATAGAGGCAATGTAGCAGCTACGCAAAGCTAGCACAGTCCCATGCAGAGGCAGTGCTGTAGCTTCAAGGGAATTCGAGATTCAACTGAGTGTCAACCAGATCCAGTGCCAGAGAGCCGGGGTGTGAGACCAAAAGAGGCCAGAAGGGCAGATCCAGCCAGTAGAAGACCAGTGACGCAGAAGCCACGCAGAGTGACGCAGAGATTGCGCAGTGACTGCACAGAGACTGCGCAGTGCAGTGGAGGGCTTGCAGATCCGAGGTTGTTGGTCAATCGAGCTTCCAAATTAGTGTGTCATTTCTCTCACTAACTTTCTTGTCAGTCATATTCTCTGCAGGGATTGCTAGAAAGGCATCCCAGACTTGTATTCAGAAACTGTTTCTTAATAATACAAACCCTCAGATCTATTGCATCAGTTTTCCCGCATTGGGTTTTTCCGAGGACTTGGTCCAAAATAAAGGTGTCCTATGTGTGATTGATTTCTTGCTCAGTTTCCTTGTTTCGGAATCATATTTAATTAAGTGTAGGTTGCTTCAATAGTTTACTTCAATAATTCATGATGCATTATCAATTAATTTTGTAAATGTAATTTACATAATAGGAGAAGTAAACTCAGATAGTTGCAGTAGGATTCCTAAGATTGTCAGATCTAGGAATTTTCACATTGTTTGCTACTGCAACTTCTAAAATTGAAAAAAACATCCAATATGAATCAATATGATGCATCTGTCTCGAGAGTCTTTGACTGCTACTAGCTACTACACTATCTACTAAAAACTCTGCATTGTTGTTGACTCTGTACTGTGCCATCTGTACTGCTTCCAACTCTGCTCTATGCTCCCCAGTATCTGGTTGTTGCTAGTCTCTGCATTTGTCACTCTGACATCTAACTGCATCAACCGATCCATCCTGCTACTATGTACTGTGGGCCCCCATAGCAAGGTAATGATCCATGAGACAAGACATCTCAATGGACCCTGCCCAAATTTCTTCTCTTGGGATTATGACTTCACATCGCCCCACCTCTCACCTGGAGGTATGGCTGCATGTGCTCCCTCTGCCCATTTGGCTCGAAATTTCCCCCTATTCGAGGTCTCTGCTTGAGTGGATACCTCCACTCAGTCTCCTCTCTACTTCTCCAATTGTGGCTGCTCCACAACTTGTTGAGACTTCTTCTCAGGATACATGTTGAGAGGTAATCCATGCTCCCTCTCAACCACCAAGTCTCTAAACTTTACCTTGCTCCTCAAAGCTTTGCATACATCTGGTACCTCAAGTCCACAACTTGTTGAGGGTCGAGGCTTCTTCTTAGGCTACATGTTGAGAGGTAATTCATGCTCCCTCTCAACCACCAAGTCTCTAAATTTTGCCTTGCTCCTCAAAGCTTTGCATGCATCTGGTACCTCAAGTGCATACAGGTTCTTGACTCGCACACCAATCTATTTCATTTGTCCCCTGGCGATGTGTAAAAGGAAAACCTTTCCTTTGCTAAATATCACATCATTTGGGCACTCTGGAAACTCAGATCCGCGTTGTAATTGTCTTGTCGTCACAATTTTTTTTGAAAAAGGAGCCTTGTCGTCACAAATTTTTTTGAAAAAGGAGCCTTGTCGTCACAATTTTTTTTGAAAAAAGAGCTAATTTTAAATCGACGATATCTCCCTCATCCATACTCCGATTCGACTGATTGTTTTTTTTGAATTTGGGTATTTTCTCGCAAGAAATACAGATCTACTATTTGTTTTTGAAAAAAATTCACCAAAATTTTCATATCTTCTCTGCAAACTCACCGCCCAAAAAATTCTTCCTCTGATACCATGTGAAAATTCCAAGATCCCAGATCTAAGAATCCCTACTACTACAACTGAACTACTTCTCCTACTTGTAAATTCAGATTTAACAAGTTATTAACAAATTACTTCTAGAAATACTGAAGCAGCCTTTCCTCATTAAAATACATTTGTTAAAAGGAAACTAAGCAAGAAAGAATAATGCAAACACAAGACACCGTTATTTTTGGACAAACGTCCCCGGAAAAACCAATGTGGGAAAATCGTTGCAGCAGATCTGAGGGTTTATATATTATGCAGTAAATCTCTGAATACAAATATGGGATGCCTTTCTTGCAATCCCTGCAGAGAATATGACTGACCAACAACCCCGGATTTGCATGCCCTCCACTGTGTTGCACAATCTCTGTGTCACTCTGCGTGGGGACTGCATGGCTTCAGCGTCATTGGTCTTCTGCTCGCTGCATCTGCCCTTCTGGCCTCTTCCGGTCTCACACCCCAGCTCTCTAGCACTAGATCTGGCTGACCCTCGGCTGAATCTCGAATTCCCTTGAGGCTGCAACGCTGCCTCTACGTGGGATTGCGCTAGCTCTGCATAGCTACTACGTTGCCTCATGCTGATCTACTCTCTGCCTTCTCTATTGTGTATTCTCTGGCTTAGGAAAATATCCAACCAGAATTACTACCCCTCACTGCAATCACGAATCACTTAGATCTAAGTTTCCTCCGAGCACTGCTCTGTCAAAAAAATTCGATCTCTAGATCCTCTCAGTGTAATTTACAAATGACCCTCAAGTCTTCCTTTATAGCCTTCTTGTTGACAAATCAACGGCTGAGTTTAGATCTCCAATCAATGGCTAATATTATATTAGACTTTATCTACTTTATCTAGAATATTCACCCACAATTTACATTAATACTGATTAATTATTTTAATTTTCTAAGTTAAATTTAGGGTCCTTATTAAAAATAATTAAGTTTTCTTATAAAACTGTTTGTGGGTGGAATTTCCCAAAACGATTTATGGGTTATTTGTAATGCATGTGTCTAAGCCTCTCCACAAAGTTTGAGACTTAGAGCACATCCGATGCAACCAAAAATCAACATTTAGGATATATCACATAGCACATTTGGGAAAACAAAATAAATGTATTTGTTAGCTGTACACTGTGGTGAGTACTTAAGAAGTTCAAATATAAAGCTAATATATTAAGGTACACATTCCTCTCAGTATTAACATCACTCTTAATATAAAGTTATCGTAGTAAGGTAGTGACATTAGTTCAATAATCCCCATGGGAGTTGTGTGTTGATATTTTGTGTATTTGGGGTAGCATCAGTTGTGCTCTAGGTCCCAAATTTTGTGGAGGGACTAGAGTACACTTGATCTACAAGACCCAGAAATGGATTTGAGAAATTTCAAGTTGTGTTCAATTCATTCAAATAATTAATTATTTTTAATGGATTTCCTAAGTCTAACTTAGGAAAATAAAATAATTAAAGTGAATTAATTAACACGTGTGCTAAAATTGTCTTAAGTCACATGGATCAAGCAGTCTTTTAATCTCAGCCATTGATGGATGATTTAATCTTTGTCGTTGAAGGGTTCAACAAAAAGTATAAGAGAAAGGCTTGAGGGTCAGTTGAAGACACACAATTTCTGTAGAACTAAAGAATAGATCTGGAATTCTAGGGCAAGTTTGCTAAGAATTTCCAGTGGAATTTCCTGCAGTGAGGGGTAGTATTGGCCAAGGGAATGTTCTGATTCCAAGGCCAAGAGATAGCAAGAGGCAAGAGGAGCAGCCACAAGGACATTGTAGAGAGGCTTCAGAGCCACGTAGAGCAGCAGGGACAGCAGAGGCAGCTTGGGCCACGCTAGGCTGACGCTGGCCAAGTAGAGGCAATGGAGGGGCAGCGTAGACCCTCCTAGGGTGACGCAAGCCCTCCTAGAGCCACGCAAAGGCTGATGCAGTCCCTCCAGGGCAACGCTGGGGCTTCAGAATCAGCGCTGAGGGTTTTTAGGGTCAGATCCAGGCTGAGTCCTGTAAATCCTGTTTGAGGGTGTGGATTAGTCAGATATTTGGCACTAGATCTTCAGGTTAGCTACAGTTTTTATATCTTTTATTCTCTGTCGGGTTTTCCAAGGTTGGAACCCAGATTTGTTGTACTCATAACTACTTAATAATAAAACCCTCATATTTGTTGAACCGGTTTTCCCGCTTTGGGTTTTTCCGGGAACTTATGTCCAAAATCCATGTGTCACTTTGTTGCATGAGTGAATTATTCAGTAAATGGTTTGCATGTGTAGGCTGTAGTTGCGTTTATTTTCGGTATTTTTCTGAATCTAATTTCTGAAAATAACTTGTATAAATTAAATCAAGTAGGAGAAAATAAACCAATACACTATAGTAGAATTTTCACATGGTATCAGAGCGATAGCAGATCAAGCTAAATCTCCAGCAATCAGCTGAAGAATTATTTTTCTGCAGGGTGGTAGAAGAAGCAGCAGATCCGGAAAGGGCATCTTGGCAGCAAGGGAAAGCAGATCCAAGAGACAGCGGTGAAGCTGCAGAAGGCCTTTGGGCTTACGCAGACCCTTCCCAGTGCAGTGTAAGGACTGCTTCACCCAGTCTGGGGTTACACGTCCATTTCTGAGCCACGCTGGGACTGTGCTGGCCAGCCAGGAGGACGTTGTCCAATCACTTCTCTTGTTGCAAAAGGATTCAGCCAAGTTCTGGAAGCAGTGCTTCACATCTTCAAATGTGCTGGTGGGGTAGAGATACTGCAGGTGCAGAATTGTGCCTAAGGCAACAAAGGCGGGAGGATGACAGTTATTCAACAAATTTGAGCCAAACAGATCTAAGATTCGATCAAGAGGATCAGAGAATACTCTCCGTTTGAAATTTGGTGGAAGATTTGCAGGAGGGAAGTCAGTTTATTCAAATCTGAGAAAAGATGGCTCGATATGGACTGAAGGATCAAGACAGATTGGATGGCATGTCCAACTATGTCATCTAGAAGGCCAGAATCCTCTGAGTTCTAGATAAGTATGGTCTCAAAGATCATGCAGAGCAGACACTTGTTGTGCCAACTGATGCAGATCCGCTCAAGAAATATGAAGAAAATCAAGCACGAACAAAGCGGTTGATCATAGATGGACTTAAGGATCACGTGATTCCGCATATTGCTGGTAAGAATACAGCAAATTCCATGTGGACGACTTTGGAGGTGATGTACCAAGGAGGCTTTGTGCAAAGAAGAATGCTTCTTGAGAATCAGATGTGGATGTTCCAAATGATGAAGGGCGAAGAGATAAATCCATTTCTCTTCAGACTTCAAGCTATTCGTGACCAGTTGATTGGCATGGGTGCTACTCGAGATGAAGGGCTCCTAGTGAGGATAGCCCTAAATGTTGTCTCTGAAGAATGGGAAATGTTTGTCCAGAGCATTCTAGGAAGGGCAGCATTACCATCATCGGCAGATATGTAGGCTATTCTCTACCAAGAGGAGATCAGGAGGGTCACCAAGAAACAGTCTTTTAGTCGAGGAAGCAGATCAGCCAAAGTAAATAAAGAAGAGGAGGAGGATGCAGCCCTTTTATCAAGGGAAAAGAAGCAAGGGAAGAAGAAGAAGGACCTCTCCTAGGTCCGGTGCTTTAACTGTGGTGATCTTAGTCACTTCGCCGGCAGTTGTCCTAAGAAGAAGGACAAAGGAGCTTCTGATTCCAAGGCTGCAATAGCAAATGAAAATGACTTTGATGACGATGCAGCCATGAGTGCTCATGCACCTCGAGAGAAGAGGTGGGGTGACATGGATATATAGATTATCCATATTTGCTGGCGGGATCCTTGAGTCAACCCTACTCCTGGATCACATACGAGCTACGGGAGCCTTAAGACGGTAGCAAGATGAGTTGGGAGATGGTTGCAATTGGCCACATTGAAGCCAAAGAGGGAGTTGTAGAGCTAAAGAGGGATCAACGTGATGCAGAGGCAGCAGCAGCATGGATGCAGCAGCGCAGAGAGGCTAATGGGACTTCAGCAATGCAGAGAAGTTGGGCTCACGCAGTGCAGTGTTGCAAATGACAGTGTCTCCAGGGGGGCAGCGTGATTCAGCATCCAAGGAACTTCAGTGGTGGAACGCAACTTGACTTATCTGTCAAACAATTGGGAAAAATATTTCAGTTGCTTACTTCTCAGCAACTGAGTTGCAGTGCAACAGTTAGTAGTGGCAGTGCTATGGGCAGCATGATGCAGCAATTTGAGAGGGAGCTGCAGTACAGATGTGGCAGTGTCAGTGGCAGTGGCATGGGCAGCAGTACAGGGAGCAGCAGGGCAGTGGATGGAGGGCAGCAAGCCAAGCATCAACGACATAGACCAAGTACTCAAGATCTTGTAATACATGGTGTGATGTATTGCTAGAGCACATTTCTGATGCTAAGAGGGAGTGTTGAGATTTTGTGTATTTGGGGTAGCATCAGTTGTGCTCTAGGTCCCAAATTTTGTGGAGGGACTAGAGTACTCTTGATCTACAAGACTCAGAAATGGATTTGAGAAATTCCAAGTTGCGTTCAAGTTATTCAAATAATTACTTATTTTTAATGGATTTCCTAAGTCTAACTTAGGAAAATAAATAATTAAAGTGAATTAATTAACACATGTGCTGAAATTGTCTTAAGTCACATGGATCAAGCAGTCTTTTAATCTCAACCGTTGATGGATGATTTAATCTCGTCCGTTGAAGGGTTCAACGAAAAGTAGAAGAGATAGGCTTGAGGGTCAGTTGAAGACACAATTTCTGTAGAACTAAGGAATAGATCTAGAATTCTAGGGCGGGTTTGCTAAGAATTTCTAGTGGAATTTCCTGCAGTGAGGGGTAGTATTGGCCAAGGGAATGTTCTGATTCCAAGGCCAAGAGACAGCAAGAGGCAAGAGGAGCAGCCACAAGGACAGCGCAGAGAGGCTTCAGAGCCACGCAGAGCAACAAGGACAGCACAAAGGCAGCTAGGGCCACGTTGAGCTGACACTGGCCAAGTAGAGGTAGCGCAGGGGCAGCGTAGACCCTCCTAGGGTGACGCAGGCCCTCCTAGAGCCACATAGAGGCTGACGCAGTCCCTCCAGGGCAATGTTGGGGCTTCGGAAGCAAAGCTGAGGGTTTCTAAGGTCAGATCCGCGCTGAGTCCTGTAAATCCGTTTGAGGGTGTGGATCAGTCAGATATTTGGCATTAGATCTTCAGGTTAACTGCAGATTTTATAACTTCTATTCTCTGTCAGGTTTTCCAAGGTTGGAACCCAGATTTGTTGTACTCATAACTACTTAATAATAAAACCCTCATATCTGCTGAACTGGTTTTCCTACTTTGGGTTTTTCCAGGGACTTATGTCCAAAAATCCATGTGTCACTTTGTTGCATGAGTGAATTATTCAGTAAATGCTCTGCATGTGTAGGTTGTAGTTGTGTTTATTTTCAGTATTTTTCTAAATCTAATTTCTGAAAATAACTTGTATAAATTAAATCAAGTAGGAGAAAATAAACCAATACACTGCAGTAGAAATTTCACATTGTGCTGGTGAATCATAGGTTAACTCTGCTTGTTCTTTACTTTGCATGGCAATTCAACTCATGACCACTCTCTTAGAGAAAAACTTTGACCCAGTCAGTCCCTAAGAAAAATAAATATGGCAGCATTGTCTTGATCAAGCTTCCCCTAAATCAGACAGCTTTTGATTATTATGTTGCAAGACGTTCTGGAAACTCTAGATTCTGCAAACAGAATTTAATTATTTAAATAAACGGAAACACACATGGCATGGCTGACTGGTTTCTCTCAAGACATAAGATTCCACAGAGCAATTTATTATGAAATTTACAGTAAAATTGCAGAGCAAATATATGACCAGTAATTAAAATTTCTTTCCTGGCTGAAATTTTGTTTCTTCAGTATGCGCAGTAAGCAAAGAAAACTACCCAGCATTATTTTGTCTGCAGTAAGCAATGAGAACTTCCCAGCTTATTTTAAGTTGAAAATTAGAACATCTTTGGAACATACAGATTACTTTTAGAAACTAACCTGAGGTAGAGTATCTCGCCTTCTGCTGGCTGCATCCATTATGCGAGCAATTTCAGCACGGTCAAAACAATTTCTAATGCAAGGCTTTGCAGCTGAATACCACAAGAAATCAGCAACTGGTGCCTCCCCTTCCTTCCGTATATGCTGCCTTTCAGGATTTAGTAATACAACAACTTGAGATTTCTTTGGAGTCTTCTTTGAAATCCTTGCTGGTAACCCACCTCCTCTGGTCCCAAGCAAAACATGAGATGAACCTGTTATTACAATCAAAATTCCAGCAGAACCATCATCCATTATCGTTTGGGTCACTATCTGGGACATGATGTAATCCTCAACCACGCGAGCCTGAGCAAATAAATAAGATGCCGCACCAAAAGAAAAGGATGCTTGTGGCAAAACATTATAAAGAGACAGCCTCCGAGAGACTGAAGAATAATTTGTAACAAATCCTGCTCCAGCTGGGGGAGTATACTTCCTGCGGTCTACCGGGGAAAGGCCTTGCACACCTTCGGATTGCACAATTCGCATAATCTGTTCATTAGGGACCCTTTCAGTTAGATGAGTTTCCTGTCCACATCTTTATTTTGTGCTGCAGTGTTTAGGTATATAAAGAGATACTGTAAAGGTTTATATTACAATCAAATATGGAAAGATTGCAAGAAAATATGAACCTATTAATGGGAATGGAAAGAGAATTTTGTAGTTCAATCCATGCATTTAATGGCAGTATGAAACATTATTGTCTAAACATTGGTAACCAGATCACCAGATGACAAGTCGTGTATTCTCAAAATAGCTACAGTGTTCTATAACCATTAATCATATAGCGAACTGCCAATGTTCTTCAAATTCAAAAGTGAGGTGTCTGTGAAATCAGACAGGGAAGAGAATTTTTTAGTTCATGTTAGCATTTGGATTTACTCAAAATGTGTTTTCACCTTTCTAGAAGAGTGATATGTCTCCTATCCCCTTGGTGCTGCTTCATAAAAATATGGATGTCTCAATTTGAGTGGATGCTTGAGCTTGGTTAGAGTGTTAGTGTGGCGTCACTACCTAAGAGGTTGTTACCCTAATTGACATGTTAATTAACCCACTGGGTGTACACAATGGGGGAGTCAATTACTCAATCAGTGGAGGTGTCTACATAGAAGGAGGAGCATTGGACGCTTAGCCCTTGAAGCTTGAGACCATGTGATATATACCTTGGAGCTTGGGCACTTGACTTGAGGATGCTTCGGTTGAGGAGCATACTTTATGGATGTTGGTGCTTGACCCAGGCATTTATGTTGAGGAGGAGTAATGAAGTTAATGACCAGATTGATACACATGAAAATAGCATTGGGCAGATGAGAGGGCATGTGGCACATGGTTAGGGGAGTGCCTTGCATGAGAACACTTGGACAGCAGATCACCATGGAAGAGGGAGCATTGGACTAACACCTTGTTGGAGTGCACACTATCCTAGAGGAAGGGCATTGACCCCAAGATCATGACTTGGAGGGTGTTTCACTTTGGGGGTTAGATACACCCTAATTTCACACATGCATCCTTGTATTGTAGGCACTACATGTGGGTCTTTCCTATTGGTTATATGTATGGACACATCCTTATTTTATGTTAGCCCCCCTCTCCTACTGGTATATAAGGAAGGAGATAGCTCATGTATTCATTCATCACTTTGTACTCTCCTTTGTACTTGTCTTGGAGACATTAGGGTTCATGATGTTGGAATATTCACCAACACTGAGAGGGGAGGGGGGTGAATCAGTGTTGGGCACTTTTTAACAATTTCAATCATATCATGTAAACATTAATAGTTGACAACGCCATTCATCAATGCATAACATTATACATATTACATAGTACAAAAGAAAATTTTACGTGGAAACCCAAACAGGATAAAACCATGGAAGGACTTTTTAATATATATCAAGAAGATCACATCAATAGGAAGCACCAACTTCCAAGATTCTCTAGAACCAACCGCAAGGAGGCATCAACCACGTAATTTTATCAGCTCCAACTAAAAGGATGCAACAACGCCCTGCAAGCACCAACTTGTTGCACAAACACCAACATACCCTAGCACCACCCAACCACCTTGAAGTGTTCTCAGGCACCAACCTGAAGGAGACTTCAATCTCCACCTTGCACCACCCTACCTCCCTGAAGAATGAAGATGTTCCACGCACCAACTTGAAGAAGCCTTCAATCTCCTTCGTTCGCCACCTTGCCACACTGAAGATAAAAGATAACTGAATAAGATCGATTGCATTGAACACACTACCTAGCCACTGCACTTGATCACTATACAATAAAACCACTGCTCTGATCATTGTCCAACCACTGTTGTCAATAACCCTATTGCAATAGTGTTGTCAATGCCACTGTTGTCACCAACAACTGTAATGCACTTAACTCTTACCATATACACTATACAGTACTCATATTTTGATCGAACAATTAGCAGTACTATTCATCATTAGCAGCAACATTATGAGCTCAACAATAGTCAACAATGTCCCCAAGGCTTATATCACATCCAATCGAGAAATAAGCAATCAGCTTCGGTCAACAGTGAGTCATCAATGGTACTTTGTCATATCTTAACCCAACAAAACTTCATTTTGCATAATAAATTCAGCCATATATATTCAACGGCATACAAACCTTCATCAGATCTAACAACCAGCTGCTTTGGTCATCATTCATAATACAGGGCCTAACTCATCTTACTCGGAAATCTTGACCATCATATCTATGGTTATATCTTGTTATAGGATAATAGACATACCCTTCAAAACCCTGGCAGTATCAACACATAAAAATCATACAAACAAATGTTCTGCAAACACAATAATGGCATACAACTCTGTAATCCAAACCAAGGTCAATCAATATCAGATTGTTGTTGCTAATCCAATATTGCTTTCATACAGAGCGCTAACAACAATTGAGTTTCAGTGCATGAAGGTTGTAGATGTCATCAACAAACTTTGTCCAAACTGTCATGGTATCACTGCTCAAATCTGGGTTCAAAACTTGATCAAACAAACTTCAAGTCTACTCCTTAAATACCGTTGTAGATTAGCCTTTTTTAAACCATTAACCTTCTGTCCAGAATCTAAATTGTTACAATCAAAAGTCACCCTTTAGTCATTTTTGGATCATCACTCTCAAGGATTTACTAGAACCAACAAAGCTTGAAACCGACTCAATTTCACTACTTCCTCTTCAAGCAAAGCTTTCAACAATGCTCTTCAATTTTTTACAATGTTGCACCAATTGTGGGGATGGGGGAACGGGGGTATGGGGGGACGAGTTTTCCGGACGGCTAGAGCACACAAGCAAATTCTCAGGGGACGACAGGTTGGGGACGGCAAGTGCAACAACTAATTTTTATATTTATTAAAAAATTAAAATTAAAATAAAATTTAGTAATTCAGCATTAACATGAATGATAAATTAAAATATCAAACTTAGAGCTATTACTAATTTTGAAATTCAAATTACAAAATGAAATACTGAAGTCTAATACTATTTAATCATCATTGCGCATCACAAAAACAAATCTCCTCATCATTGCCCATTGTCAAGAACTCAACAAATACTATTAGTCTGCTACAACCTACAATCTACTATTGTCTACATAATCATTCTATCATGCATGATTAATCATTTCAAAATTTAAGTAGCAACTAAACTTTAAAGACTAAAAGTAAAATTTAATAGAACTGTAAACATGAACAAGTCATTAAAATTTAATTATAAATCCCATGTGAAGAGTCTAGAAATTAAGAACCTTGCAAGACTTGTTATCAGTGTAATGTATATCATAATCATTCAAAAACACTATCATTTACAGAGCACAAAAAGTATTGCCATCCCGTATAATTACTTTATAACATTAAGCATTAAAGATGAGTTAGCCATTGTAACCTTAATTTCAGGAGTAACAAATGTTATGTAGAAAAGTAATAATGTCATAAATGAAATAAATTATATATAATTGGTTACTAAAATGAATAATGGAACTTGCTATGTATATAGACAACACCACTAGCAATTTAGTAGCACATTGATATATCATATAGTCTCTCCTGCTTGCCTCTTGCATATATTTAACATGGTATTAAAGTCATGGTGATTGTGGCATAGGGAAATTTCAAAGATTCATGCTAAGAAAAGGTTTGTCACAAACATGGAGAAAGAGACAAGTTGAAATTGAAGGCAAATTATTTCAAGGAGTATAGTGACTATAAACTGTAAACATGAATAAGTCATTAAAATTTACTTATAAATCCAAAATTAAGAGTCTCAGACTTTGCCCCGTCGCTTGACTCTTCTCTCACCTACAACCTTCACTCGAGTTCTATCAACTCTATTTACCTTTGTCGTTGTGAATGGAGTTCTCTGTTCAATGTTTACCTTTGTCCGTCATCTTAGACTTCGCTCAACTCTTACTTGCAGCCCCCACAACTTGTGTTTACCTGCAACCTTTGCTCGAGCTCAATATTTACTTGCAACCTTCACAACTTGTGTTTACCTTCGTTGTCGTGTCTCTGTAACAATGTTTACCTTCGTCGTCGTCGTCTAGTATTTGATAGGTTTAGTTTAATGTGTATGTGATAGGTTTAGTTTAGTCGATAGCTTTAGGTTGCAATAGGGTTTAGGTTTCAAATTTTGTTTTTAACTTTTTTGACTTTAAAGCTCAGAACTTAGGTTTTAAATTATTTATTTATTTATTTATTTATTTTCAAGTTTAATGTGCTTGACATTGGGGACGTCCTAAAGTACCCTGAAAAGTCCCCAATTTTTCGAGGGACGGCCTGGGGACGACATGTAAGTCCTTAAGTCCCCGATGGAGTCCTCGCCAATTGGTGAAGTTTCCGACAAGTTCCAAAGTACCTGGAATGTCGAGACATAGGAAACACCATGAATTTTGGTGGGGATGGCTCCCCGTGCAACATAGATTTATTATCTTCACAAAGGATTATTTCTAGAGTCAAGCTATTGCCATCCAACAAGTTTGAACCGATATTCTTGAGCCTTCACAAACCAAGGAATCTTGCAGAAAAAAACACCTATTGATCTTCAATATTCAAGCACTTTCTTAGTCCATGACTTTCCACGTTGATACTTCCTCAGTTCATTAGTGCTCAAATAACCCTGTATTCCTAGGACCGCGTCTAATATCTGTTAAACCCTTAGTTAAACTGAGAGGGGGGGGTGAATCAGTTTAACACATTCATGGACTTTTAAAACTTTTTCATTAACACTTGTTTACACCTTCATTTCATGTTCAACTTAACATGTGAGTAATCTTAGAATGTGAGCAGCAAGCATTAATATAAAGTAAAAGTAGACTTAATATGAGAGCAACAAGTATTAAGCAAATGATATAAACCAGATCAACACATAAACATCATGCACAGAGACACCAGATATAAGTGGAAACCCATAAAGGGAGAAAACCACATCTTATTATTGTTGTGATGCAAAGGCAAGCTCCAACTCCCTCTCACCACTAATTTTCTGTAGGCACCAACCCACAGGAGGCTCCTACCTCAATTCTGCAAGCTACAACTTGCAAGGAAGCTCCAACTCCCAACAATTTTCTGCAAGCACCAACCTCAGTCAGCTACAACTGACATTTTATCAAGCTACAACTTGATGTGGAAGCACCAACTCCCATCTATTTTCTGCAGGCACCAACCTACAGGAGGCTCCTACCTCAGTCAGCTCCAACTGACATCTATCAAGCTACAACTTGATAGGGAAGCTTCAACTTCCTTACTCTTTCAAAAGAAAAACACTTGCTGATTTACCTTGGATATCAGCTCTGTTCTGTACCTTCTCTTCTGCTGTTCAACAGTCCTCATATCTGTCCTTATATCATTTCTGCATCTTCTCAGATTCACTATCAGCTTCCCTCAGTTCCATACTCTGCATTCTCTATAATCACTCTCTCTAACCTTTTGCAGCTTTCTTATTTTCTTCAACTCTCTTCAATTCTGCTGCACACTCTCTTCTTCTCTCACTCTGTTTTCGTAACCTTCTCCCCTTGGATATTACCCTGTTTTATACAAAATAGCTTCATGGTTGTTTGTATTCTACTGGGAATTCGAAATGGACAGCCATGTCTCTTTGCCTTCTGCCTTCTCATCTCTTTTATCCGCTCATTCAGAAAACATAACTGTAGGTACCAATTTAACATTACAGTGGGATATTTGTTCTCTTCCGGAGACTTGCCAATGCATCACAAACAATAAAAATCAAAATCATTTACATTCAATTACAAAGAAAACTCCAGCTCACTCATTCAGCCTCTTGGCTTGCTGCGCATTTGTCTTTTCTTTGACTGTGTCTGTCTTTTTCAGCTCTGCTTGCTCTTCTGTCCTCTGCCGTGGTGTAACTGCTGCATACAAGTAACTATTCAATTCAACTCTCAGCGTTACACAAATAATAAAATGTTTTAATACTTAGAATGCCCTTACGGGCCCACTCGCTGAACTTGTTCTATCTTCCGATGCGATGCATTACTATCCACATATTAGAAATGTGCATGTATCGTTTTGTGTATACATATATGTGCCGCGATGCTTTCCTTTCCTCTTAAACTTTGGATTAATTAACTTGGAGCAAACCTGTTCTTAGTCTTATCTTTTGGATGGACCCCACATGCCAGCTATACTCTGCTCGTTTATTTCAATCGCAATCGCAACATTCACAATACTCCTGCGATTTGGTCTTTTAATTTCCGCCAATGCGATTAGAAAAGGCCCACCATATAGTCAGTCGAATCATCTCCGCCGTCTATCCCTTAGTGAATCTAATGGCTCTCATCCAATCGCTAAGTCGCAATCGGAACTTTCAGTTTGTCAATACTCTTTTACCTCCGATGCGATCAATTACTGTACATTTCTCTGTGCCGATGCGATGAATCGCTTTTCGAGTTCTTCCGATTGTGATAGTTCCGATGCGATTAATCGCAATCGCAACTCTCAATAGTATGTTCCGATGTCCTGTTTTTACTCCGATGCGATTGACCACTGTTCATTTAAATGTGCCAATGCGATTAGACCGGAACTCAAACCTATAAAGTCACAGTTTATACGCCCATCGGGTCCAGAACTCAATCATAATCGCAATTTGCATTTGCATGTTCCGATATTCTTATGCTCCGATGCTCCGATGCGATTGGGTGAGGGTCCCACTAGCTATCAAATCTCCGGAACTCAAACATATATGAATCGTTGTTTAAACCATATCGGGTCTGGAACTTCAATTGCAATCGCAACTTCTATTGTCATGCTTCGCTGCCACACTTTTCTCCGATGCGATGTAACACTGTTTACCAGAACTCAAACATATATCAATCGTGGTTTATAAACCCATCACGTCCGGAACTCAATCGCAATTGCAACCTGTTGTTAACCTGTTCCACTGTCAATTTTCCGATGCGATTGGGAAAGAGTCCCACCATATAAGGCTTTGTTACCTTTGGTTCTTTTGATCTTGGGCTCAATAATATGAAACATATGCCTTGTATTATACCTTTGGTCCCTTGTCCATCAAGCACTCCATATAAATTTTTATATATATATGCTTTGGACCTTTGTGTATAAGGCGCAATATATGTAACGCACTGCATACACATAAGCTTCCGCTTCCGCCTTTATTGTATCCTCCAGCTGCAGTAATGATTCTCGGAATTTATGTTTATGCATCCTCCAGCTTGGGTAACGATTCTCAGAATTTTATGTATGGGGGGGGGTCCCACCATACACACGCATGTCTTCAGTCAACATAGTATTAAGTCTTTCGCTCAGACTAAAACCCAGCATTAATGTATATATACATTTATATAACCTCTCGGGCTCCAGAGTTATTTTAACTTGCCTTCATTGTTGCTTTGTAAGGTTCCGCTCCCTTTTGGCTCAGGGTTCCGTTCAACGCTTCAACGTTTTATTGTAATTAACTTCGCCTACAACTGTGCACTGAACCACTCCAATTCACGACTCTGCTCTTGAATTACTTCTGGTCCACACCATTCATGAGGCTGCCTTTCTGTTTTGTTTTATTCTTGGCTCACCTTATCACTCCACCATTCGATCGCCCATCGAGCCCATTCGTCAGTCCTCCATACAATATCTGCAATGATATCTCAAGGAGTTATCCCCAAACCTCACAGCTCTTACGAATTCCTCAATCTCAGATTCTCGCCCTTACATACTGAAGGCAATTCAAACCCACATTATGTTCAACCAATTTGATTCGAACTTTTTCGGCGCTTCTGTGGAACGCTGTCCCTTTGGATCGACCTTCCTTTCACACAAATTAGGTCTTACCACAGAGTTGTAGTCTTCAATCAAAGTCTATGCCATACAAACTCAATTAATGAATAACTGCTCAATAATTCATTTGCAAACTGTATTAAACCCCTATATTAAGCTCCTTCAGGCCCTTTCAATCTTCACTGCTCTGTCTCTCCAGCTCTGCTATTAAATGGCCCCCTTCTACTGTCATCACTTCTCTGCAACACCACCTCATCTGTCTCCTACTGCCTTTGTTCCTTCTATGCTGCCTCTGTTGCCTCTCTTTTTGCTTCCTCTGCTCCTTGGTTGATGTTTCAGGTGCTCCTCCTTTGTCATCTCCTTTGCCATCAATGACAACATTTCCAACAATATCAACCCTTCATAACAACTAAGGCTTCACGGTAACAATCCACAAAGTCTATATGTGAAATTTTCAAATCTGAAATACTACTACAGCGGTAGATTCATTCCGCCTACTTATTTATCATAAGTTATTTACGAATTTCTTTCAGTAAATTTTGAAATAAATACAACTGCAGTAATCACTTAATCATAAGCAAAGAATAGAACAGAACACATATAACGCAATAGAAAGAATCACATGAAGACAGTTATTTTTGGACAATTGTCCCCGGAAAAACCCAATGCGGGAAAAACCGGTGCAGCAGATGAGGGTTTGTATTATTCTACAACAATGAATCTTTTACAATAAGTAAACGAGCATAATGCTCCTGAGATAAATTCTCCAAATCCTCTCGGAGAATTTCTAACACTTGGAAGGCATCCTAGCTTCCTCTGCATCACTCTGTGTGATCTTCTGCGCAGTCCCTACACTGCACTACGTCACTCTGCGTGGGCACTCACTGCTACTGCTCAACGCTGACCTATGTGGCCCTCCGCGTCCTCTTGCCTTTCTCTGTCACTCCTGACTTCCCCTTCCTTCTTCTGCTTCCGCAACTATGCTCTGCAACTATCCCTCTGAAATCGAATTCTATTCCTACATAATCGATTTCCTTCGGGTACTAAGTGTGTGCCTGACTTACTTTCCAAATGACCCTCAAGCCTTCTCTTATAATCTTCTCGTTGATGAATCAACGGCCCAGATTAGATCTCTAATCAATGGCTAAGATTAAAACATCACTTGATCTTCATTCTCTAGAAGATTCCCACTCTGTTTTATTAATACCCTTTAATTATTTAATTTCCCTAAGTTTAGACTTAGGGTCCTCATTAAAATAGTTATTTATTTTAATAAAACACGAATCGAGTGGAATTTCCACAAACGATTTCTGGGTTCTTTGGAATACTGATGTCCAAGCCTCTTCACAAAATTTCAGACTTGGAACACTTTCCAATGGTACAACAATCAACACTCCCTCTTAGCGAGGAAAGTGTTCCAGCAAAATACCAACTGCTTATGCTCTGACCTGAAGCATCTACTGCGTTGTTGATGTCTTCGCTGCTGCCCCTCATCTGCTGCACTACTGCCCATGACACCATCTTTGTCAGTGCCTCATCTAACTGCACCTCCCTCTGAATTTCGAGCCTATCCATTCCTCCTACTGGAATGGATTCCTGACCATCCCCATCTTTTCTCTGAAGTAAGCAAACTTAGTCTTACCCAAAGCTTTCGTGAGGATATCTGCCACCTGCTCTCCTGTAGGAATGTACTTCAATTGTACAACTCCTTGTTGGACATAGTCTCTAGTGAAGTGGCACCTGATGTCAATGTGCTTCGACCGATCATGAAACACAAGATTTTCAAAGAGCTTGATACAACTCCGATTATCCCACATAATGCTGGTCGCTTCCATCCTCTTCTTGAGTAAGTTCATGAGCAGCTTACGAAGCCATATGGCCTCACACGAAGCTGTGCTAGCTGCCATATATTCAGCATCGGCTGAGCTCAGCGCCACGGACTTATGTTTCCTACTGCACCAGGAAGTCATTCCTGATCCGACACTGAAACAGTACCCACTGGTACTCTTCCAATCTACTGGACTTCCAGCCCAGTTTGCGTCAGTGAACCCACTGAACTGGATGTCATTTCCCTTGGTGTACCTCAATCCAAACTCGACTGCCCCCCTCAATTACCTGAGAACATGTTTGGTTACTGCCCTGTGAGCCCTCCTTGGTTCTACCATGAACTGACTGAGGGCATTCACGGCATAACAGATGTCTGGTCTAGTATTGACAAGATACATCAATGATCCTAGGAGTTGTCTATACAAGGTAGGATCAGCCTCATCATCCTCAGACGTGTCGATTTTCTTCCAATTTGTGATCATTGGTGTAGCCATGGGTCTACA
Source organism: Pinus albicaulis (assembly GCA_034641835.2). Classification (NCBI taxonomy): domain Eukaryota; kingdom Viridiplantae; phylum Streptophyta; class Pinopsida; order Pinales; family Pinaceae; genus Pinus; species Pinus albicaulis. The sequence continues at coordinate 800,784,675 of CM076573.1, forward strand.
GTCCTCCATCTGAAATCCCTTCAGAATCTTTGTAGTGTATCTTCCTTGCCCAAGGAAGATTTCTCCCTTCTATTGCCAAACTTCCAAACCCATAAAATAATGCATCCGACCTAGATCCTTCATGTCGAATTCTGTAGCTAGATTTTCCTTGCAATCTTTGATGAGCCTAGATCATCCAGTCAGAAATAGATCATCTACATATAGCACCAATATCAGAGGCTCATCCCCTACTCTCAGATACTAGAGATTGGGATCTGCGTCACTCTTGACAAATCCCATCGTCTGCAGGTAGCTGTCAATTTGCCCATACCATGCTCTAGGGGCTTGCTTCAGTCCGTACAAGGCTTTCTTAAGCCTGCACACATGAGTTTTCTGCTCATGCGTCTCAAAGCCCTCTGGTTTTTCTATGTAGACTTCCTCTTCTATCACCCCATTCAAGAATGCAGTCTTCACATCCATCTAGTGAATCTCCCATCCCATCTGCGCTGCAAGGGATATGGTGGATCTGATTTAAGTGTACCGAGCTACTGGGGCGAAGGTTTCTTCATAGTCGATCCCTTCCTTTTGTGCGTACCCCTTAGCCACAAACTTGGCTTTAAATTTCTCTATACTGCCATCTGCAACATATTTAATCTTGTAGATCCCTCTCGAACTTACAACCGATCTGTCTTGGGGTCTAGGAACTACTTCCCAGACATCAATTTTCATGATGGAGTTGTACTCCTCCACCATCGCATCTACCCACACCTGATGTTGAGTTGCCTCCTAAAAACTAGAAGGTTCTCCAACGTGAGCTACCAATGCCTGGTACCTGTCTGGTTGCCAGCGTTGCCTCTTCTCATTTCTAGGAGCTCCAACAAACTCCTCTACATCCCTCAGAGTGTGTTGTAGTTCTCTGCTTGTCCTTCCACTGGTGGTGGGTGGATTTACCTGCTCTCCCTCTTTCACTTCCTCAGAAAAGCTATCCTTAGGGTCCTTATGCCTTGGAGAGGCACCAGAGCCATATTTCACAGGTCGTTGTGGCTGGACCAACGGATCCTCCTCAAAATGCGTAGTTGAAGACATTTCTCGAGATTTCTTGAAGGCTCTCTCCTCCATGAACTTCACATCTCGTCTCACTACTATCTTCCTACTCTCGGGGATATAGATGCGATAAGCCTTGCCATTCTCGCTCTACCCTACAAGGTATCCTTTCTTTGTAGTCTGATCTAACTTCCTCCTCTTCTCATCGAGTACATGGCAATATGCTAGACTGCAGAATATCCTAAAGTGGCTCACTTCAGGCTTGCTTCCAGTGAACACGCTTTCAAGAGTAACCTTACCCAATGCGTTATGAGGAACCATGTTCTACACATACACAGTTGTATTACAAGCCTCAACCCACAGGAATTTGGGTATGTCTTGATCATATAGCATTACCCTTACAGCTTCGAAAATAGTCCTGTTTTTCCTCTCTGCGACCCCATCCTACTCCAGTTTATATGGAGCGGTTCATTCTCTCTTGATGCCTTCCCTTGCACAGAACCTTGTGAAGTCCTTGTCAATGTACTCTCCACCATTGTTTGATCGCAATGTCTTGATCTTATTTCCTGTTAGATTCTCCAAAAGAGCTTTAAACTCCTTGAATCGCTCGAAGACCTCGTCCTTCATCTTCAGAAAGTAGATCCATGTCTTCCTGGAATGGTCATCGATGAAGGTGACAAAATACTTTGCACCACTAAGAGCTTCCGTGGACATTGGTCCGCAGATATCTGAGTGTATCAATCCCAACACACTCTTGGCCCTATTGTTGCTTCTTGGATACGTTGCCTTGGCATACTTCCCTAATACGCACACTCTGCAAACATCGACTCGCTTGGTGCTAAGTTTTGGAGCTCTCGTGACAATCTTCTTGAGAATTCTCAAGGCTCCATGATGTAGGTGCCCCATTCTTCTATGCCATAACTCATTCAAATTTTTCTCATCAATACTGCCTATCAGATCCATTGGAGACTCGAGCTGTAACTTGTACAGTTTATGGCTCATGACTCCAATTTGTGCCTTCTTTTTCCAACTTGGGTGTTTGACGTAAACTTTGTTGCCAATAAAGTATACATCGTAACCCTTGTTCTGAAGTTGAGACACAGAGAGTAAATTCATCCCCAACCCGGGTACATGCAGTACGTTGGTGGCGCGAAGCTTGTTGCCAACTTCTGTTTGAAATATTATGGTGCCTCATCCAACGGGGGTACATTTTGCCTTGTTTCCCATAGTAATTTGAAAATTCATCTGCTCCTCCTAGTAGCTTGAGAAGCATTCTCGAACTCCCATCATATGAGCAGATGCTCCACTATCAATATACCAAATCTCTAGAGGGGCCCTGCTTGACACACAAGCAAATTCCTCTTCTAGTCTGAATGCCAGAACTGAAATGTCATCATCCCTCTGTTCCTCCATGCGTTCTGAAGAACTGCGTGAACCCTTCTGAGCTATTGCTGCATCAATGTCAGATCTCCGTTCCAATGCAGAATCTCCTCTTCTGTTACTCGTCTTTTGCTCTAATACCATGTGAAATTTTCAAATCTAAAATACTACTACAGTGATAGATTCATTTCGCCTACTTATTTATGATAAGTTATTTACGAATTTCTTTCAATAAATTCTAAAATAAATACAACTGCAATAATCACTTAATCATAAGCAGAAAATAGAAGAGAACACATATAACACAATAGAAACAATCACATGAACACAGTTATTTTTGGACAATTGTCCCTAGAAAAACCCAATGCACGAAAACCGGTGCAACAGATGAGGGTTTGTATTATTCTTCAGCAATGAATCTTTTACAATAAGTACACAAGAAGAATGCTTAAGAATACACTTGAGATTGTGAAAATTCTCTAATGAAGAATTCTACTGCAGCTACTGATTATATTTCTTCTATTGCATTCTCAAACACAATTATTTTAACATTTCACTGTGTTAAATAACAAAATAAATATGCTGCAAACTTCACGATCAAGAAACAACATAAAAGAAATATCACAAGTATTCATACATAGACACCATTATTTTTGGAAAATTGTCCCCAAAAAAACCCAATTCGGGAAAACTGGTGCAGCAAATCTGAGAGTTTCTTTAATATACAGAAATTCCGAGTACAAATGTGTGATTGTAATTATCAATCAATCACCGGAAGAAATCTGATGAGAATAGGCTTAGTAAGACAATTCTCACTTCACCATGAAGTTCCAGCACTGACCTGCACCCACACTGAGTAGCTCTGCGTAATTTCTGCGCAATGACTGCGTCCCTCATGCTGTCACTATGTCACTATTGTTGTTGCTCGTTGTGACTGCCTCAATTCTCACTGCTGTGTGACACTGAAGTTTTCTTCCCTTCCAGAAATGCCCTCTGGATCTTGGATGAACCCTTAGTTGCCTCTCCAACTGAAATCGAAACTCCCTTTGCTTCTCTGCGATGTCCCAGCGTAACTGCTACTTGCCTATCTCTATGTTGTTGCTATGGCTCCCTCTCTATTCTCTTCCTGTACTCTCTACCCTTCAGAAATTCTCCTTCCTGTAGATTTCACCTTCCCCTCTCTGTAATCGAGAATCACTTCGACTCTTCCTTCGGCTGAAGAAATCGATCTCTAGATTCTTTCTCCGTCTGATGTGCTTTCCATATGCCCCTCACCCTCCTTATAATCCTTCATTGACCCTTCATCGGCCAAGATTAAAACATAATCAAGGGCTAAGATTAACTTGGAGGTGATCCATGACTTTATCTAGAAGATTCACACTTAGTTTAATTAATACCCTTTAATTAATCTGTTTCCCTAAGTTTAGACTTAGGAACACATTAAAAACGATTAATTAATTTAATTAAACCATATCTAAGTGGAATTTTCCAAATCCTTTTTGGGTATTATGGAATACATGTGTCTTATCATATATACAAAGTTACAAGGCTAGAGCACATCTGATGCTACCGTAAATCAACACTCCCTCTTAGCGAGGAAAGTGCTCTTAGCAAGACAACTCAATGTGTTGCTCTGACTTTTGTAACATCTACTGTTGTGTTGTTGATGTTGCTCACCAACACTGCACAAATGTTGCAACTGTACTACTGCTGACTCTGCATGTTGTTGCCAACTGCTACTGTACTGCAACTCCCTCCAACTGCGCTAAAGATCCATTCACTACTGAAATGGATTTTCAGTCATACCCAACTGTTCCCTAAACTGAGTGAACTTAATCCTCCCCAGAGCTTTAGTGACTATATCTGCTGTCTGCTCTCCTGTTGGAATGTACTAGAGTTGTACTGCCCCACGCTGAACACAGTCTTTGATAAAGTGACACCTAATGTCAATATGTTTGGACCGATCATGAATACTGGATTTTCGGAGAGTTTGATACAACTCTGATTGTCACAGTAAACACTAGTCGGCTCCATCCTGCTCCTGAATAAACTCATAAGAAGTTTCCAAAGCCAGATGGCTTCGTATGTAGCTGTACTAGCTACCATGTACTTTGCTTCAGCTATGCTCAATGCTACTGACTTTTGTTTCCTGTTGCACTAGGACACCATTCCTGATCCAACGCTGAAACAGTACCTAGAGGTGCTTTTCCTGTCCACTGAGCTTCCTGCCCAATATACGTCTGTGAATCCACTGAGTTTGACATCCTCTCCTCGACCATACTTTATACCAAATCTTATTGTTCCTCGTACATACCTCAGGACGTGCCTTGCTGCTACCCAGTGCACTCTTTTGGGTTCCACCATGAACTCACTAAGAGTGTTGACAGCAAAGCAAATGTCTGGTCTGGTGTTAACCAGACCCATCAATGACACGATGAGCTGTCTGTATAAGGTGGGGTCTACTTCTACGTCTTCTGATGCATCTATCTTTTTCCAATTTGTTATCATGGGTGTGGCCATGGGCCTGCAATCCTGCATTCTGAACCACTTCAGAATCTTCAAGGCATACCTCTCCTGCCCCATGAAGATATCTCCATTCTTCTGACAGACTTCCAATCCTAGGAAGTAATGCATCAACCCCAAATCCTTCATGTCAAATTCAACCTCTAGATTCTGTTTGCAATCCTTGATGAGCCTAGATGATCCGGTGAGAAACAGATCATCTACATATAGTACTAATACTAATGGCTCATCCTCTACCAGTAAATAGTAGAGATTGGGATCTCCGTCACTCTTGACAAACCCCATTTTCTGCAAATAGCTATCTATTTGATCATACCATGCTCCTGGAGCCTGCTTGAGCCCGTACAGGGCCTTCTTCAATCGGCATACATGAGACTTCATTTCATGAGTCTCAAAATCCTCTGGCTGTTCGATATATACCTCTTCCTCAATCTCTCCATTCAAGAATGTTGTCTTGACATCCATTTGATGAATCTCCCATCCCATCTGCGCTGCTAAGGATACAATAGTCCAGAAGGAGGTATATCTGGCAACTGGTGCGAAGGTCTCTTCATAGTCAATGCCTTCCTTCTGAGCATACCCTTATGCCACGAACCCTGCCTTATATTTCTCTACGCTACCATCTACAGCGTATTTGATCTTATAGAGCCATCGTGATCCAACAACTGATCTTCTCCGATGTCTAGGCACAACTTCCCAGACATCATTTGTCATAATAGAGGCATACTCCTCTATCATGGCATCTACCCATACCTGGTGCCAAACAACTTCCTGGAAGCTGGAGGGTTCCTCTACTTGAGCAACCAAAGCCTGGTACCTATAAGGAGGTCTACGCTGCCTCTTCCCATTCCCGGGAGTCCCAATAAAGTTTTTTGCATCCCTCAGTATCTGCTGAGCTTCCCATCCGACCACTGGTGGAAGCCTGCTCTCTCAACTCTTCCTCCTGATCTGGTTGTTCCTCAAACTGAGTATCTTCTTGATCTTCTTCTATGAAAACGTTAGTACTTGTACTGGGTACCAAAGTCTATCTTTATGTCTGTTCTTCTTGGTGCCCCTGCTATTCTTGGACCAAGGGAACTTTTGCAATTTGATCCTCTGTTGGCATATCGAAACACCCTCTGCTTCTCTGCATTGTCCCAACATAACCATTGCTTGGCTATCTCTGCGCTGTTGTTATGGCTCCCTCTCTCTTCTCTTCCTGTACTCTCTACCCTTCAGAAATTCTCCTTCCTGGAGATTTCACCTTCCCCTCTCTGCAATCAAGAATCACTTTGATTCTTCCTTTGGCTGAAGAAATTGATCTCTTGATTCTTTCTCAATTTGATGTGTTTTCCATAGGCCCCTCACCCTCCTCCTTATAATCCTTCGTTGACCCTTCAACGGCCAAGATTAAAACATAATCAAGGGCTAAGATTAACTTGGAGGTGATCCATGACTTTATCTAGAAGATTCACACTTAGTTTAATTAATCTATTTTCCTAAGTTTAGACTTAGTTTAATTAATCTCTTGATTCTTTCTCCATCTGATGTGTTTTCCATAGGCCCCTCACCCTCCTTCTTATAATCCTTCGTTGACCCTTCAACGGCCAAGATTAAAACATAATCAAGGGCTAAGATTAACTTAGAGGTGATCCATGACTTTATCTAGAAGATTCACACTTAGTTTAATTAATCTGTTTCCCTAAGTTTAGACTTAGGAACACATTAAAAAACGATTAACTAATTTAATTAAACCATCTCTCAGTGGAATTTTCCAAAATCCTTTTTGGGAATTATGGAATACATGTGTCTTAGCCTATATACAAAGTTACAAGGCTAGAGCACATCCGATGCTACCATAAATCAACAGAGATAAATTCTCCAAATCCTCTCGAAGAATTTCTGACACCCAGAAGGCACCCTAGCTTCCTCTGCGTCACTCTACGTGGTCTTCCGCGCAGTCCCTACATTGGACCGCGTCACTCTGCGTGGGCACTCAATGTTGTTTCTCAGCGCTGACCTCTGTGGCCCTCTGCGTCTTCCTATTGCCTTTCTCTGTCACTGTTGACTTCCCCTTCCTTCTTCTGCTTCCGCAACTGTGCCCTGCAACTCTCCCTCTAAAATCGAATTTTATTCCTTCAGAATCGATTTCCTTCGAGTATTGATTGTGTGCCCAGCTTACTTTCCAAATGACCCTCAAGCCTTCTCTTATAATCTTCTCGTTGATGAATTAGTGGCCCAGATTAGATCTCTAATCAATGGCTAAAATTAAAACATGATTTGATCTTCATTCTCTAGAAGATTCTCACTCTGTTTTATTAATACATGTAATTTTATGTAGATGTTCTATGCTTGATGCAACTTTACTTTTATTACAACAATCACATAAACAGTTAGGTAAAATGTTGATAGAACATACCAGTGGATCTATAGAAGACAAACCAGAAACAGAAGAATGTGTTGGTGCGTTACAGCGGTTAGCAGGATGCTTCAACCAGCAAAGTCTTCTTGGTCGGCCAACCCAAAATGTGTCACAATAGTCCTCAAATCAGTCACCCAGTCAACTCAAAGTCAACCCCAGAAAAGTCAACGCAGTCTAGAAAAGTAAACGCAGGGCAGCAGCAATAAAGTCAACGCAGCTCCAACTTCAGTCAACCTTTTGACCTCAATTTTTGTACCAAAGTGTATGGCCTTCCAAGATCGAACTCTCCACCAAAAATCAGCCAATTCGGACCATGCGTTGACCAAAGTCAACGCTGGTCAAACCTGCCCAAAAACCCTAACTGCAGAAATTTCGTCCTTTTTCCAGTTTCAGCAACTTTGTCCTTTTTCCCACGTGAGAACTGCTTCTCAGATGCTTGTATACAATCAGAAGAGGAGATGTGTGAGGATGAGAGTGAGTGAAATGCTCTCCAAAGTTGACTATATATATATCCATCATTGAGGTGTGTGACACATCTGCTGCAGGTGTAAAACCTTAAGGCTGACCTACACATATTTGAAATTATTAAAAATAAATTCAAAATAAATGTTCTGCTCATCAGATTAAGATCAATTTTATATCGATCTTACACCTCTCCGAAAGAGGAACCCAATAAAAATATTGGTATCTTCATCTGAGCGGCACAACATGGAGTTTGGACCTAGTTGTCTAATTTTAACACTCCCTCTAAACTAGGGAGAACTCCATCCACCTATGCAAACAAACATCGTGCGTCATCCCGCCATAACTTGCTTTGTTGGCCTCTTTATTTCAGAACAGAAGTGGGTCAGTCACAAAGACATCATCCCTCGGCTGACAGATTCAGCCTAGAGGTCCTGAAACCTCTATCAAACTCACAAAGAGTCTCATACCAACCCAAAGTTGGTTTACCTAACCCGAAGTAAGTAGGAGGTCCGAAACCTCACTATACCTGATACCAAATCAAGTGGTTGGATTGTGCCATCCTAGATAGAGAGTAAGGCAATCTCTGATGCGTCCATCAGTCTTTGCTACTAGTCTCTAGCTTTTCCCACCTCATTGGCCAAATGAGAGGTACTTCCCATAAGCCCTGAACTCAATGAGTAGGATGCATACGGGGCACAGATAATGAGAGGTGAACCAACTCAAACATCATAACGGTGGGGCAGAAGCACTACAAGGTTTGGCCAGCCTAGCCCCGTGAGTGCTTATAGCTCCAGGAAGCTATCCCCAGAGCACCCAGAGCTCGTCGTCCAATAGGACCCACATCATAGGGTCGTTCCACGATACCAAGACTCTCACGAAAGGTTAGGAACTTGACCTTCCCCAGGGGCTTTGTGAGAATATCCGCGACCTGCTCATCAGTTCCTATATGATCGAGCCTTACGGTGCCTCGTTGTACCATATCCCGGATATAGTGGTACCTAATATCAATATGCTTAGATCGATCGTGGAACACTAGATTCTCGGACAAGCGAATCCCACTCTGGTTACCACAGAGTATCACGGTGGTATCTAGCAAATGTCCAAACAGCTCACTAAAGAGCTTTCGCAACCAAACTGCTTCACAACACGCCATACTTGTTGCAATGTATTCGGCCTCGGCGGTGCTCAAAGCCACCGACTTCTGCTTCCTACTCATCTATGAGATCAAAGCAGAACCAAGATTGAAGCAGCATCCCGATATGCTCTTACGATCCACCACACTGCCAGCCCAATCGGCATTAGTATATCCAAAGAGTGTCACGCTCCCGGCAATGTATCTCAGCCCATGGTTTATCGTGCCTTGAAGGTATCTCAGAGGATTCCTGGCACCAACCCAGTGAAAGTGATGAGGTTCAACCATCTGTTGACTCAAAGTGTTCACTGCAAAACATATATTTGGACGGGTGTTCACTAAGAACATCAGGGCCCCTACGAGTTGACAATACAGGCCCAGCAGCGCTGCCACTCAACTTCTTGAAGTTGAGTTCCATTGGTGTTGACACGAACTTGCAGTCCACCATACCAAATCTTTCCAGAAGCTTCACAATGTATTTTCCTTGAGAAAGGAAAATCTCGCCAGGTCTCTGCCAGACCTCCAAGCCTAGGAAGTAGTGCATCAATCCTAGGTCCTTCATCTCGAACTCAGTAGCGAGCTCCCTCTTGCACTGATGAATGAGAGGGTCAGCAACTGTCAAGAAGAGGTCATCCACATACAACACCAGGATGAGAGGCTTTCCCTTGACAACCTTGAAGTAAAGGTTCGGATCAGCATTACTTCGAGTGAAGCCCAGCTTCATCAAGTAGCTATCTATCCTCTCGTACCAAGCTCTAGGTGCTTGCTTCAGCCCATAGAGGGCCTTCTTCAACCTGCAGACATGGGTGTCCCAATCCTGGACTTCGAACCCCAGAGGTTGCTCCACATATACCTCTTCCTTTATCGCACCATGCAGAAATGCGGTCTTCACATCCATCTGATGAAGACTCCATCCTTGCGTAGCAGCAAGGGCTGTAATAGATCGAATGGTGGTATATCGGGCCACAGGTGCAAATATGTCATCATAATCTATAACTTCCTTTTGAGAGAAGCCACGGGCAACGAATCTTGCCTTGAACTTTTTAGCACTTCCATCAGATCCATGCTTGATCTTGTAGAGCCATTTCGAGGTGACAACTGCTTTGTCCTTTGGTCTTGGAACCACATCCCAGACATCATTCTTCATAATGGACTCATACTCTTCGTGCGTAGCATCCTTCCAGACTTGATGCTTTACGGCTTCCTCAAAGGATCCAGGCTCGGATTGTACAATAGTACTCATGGCTGCTAGATACCCTTGGTATCTATTTGGCTTCTTGCTTTCACGGAATGTCCCCCTTGGGGCAGCATGTCCCTCAGCATCCTCGAGAGTGTCCCTGAGCCATGATGGTCTCTTTCCTAGTGAAGGAGGTGGATCAATCGAGTCCATCGGTCCTTCAACATCAGGCATTGTTTCATCCTTCGGTTCCTCTTGATTTCCAGGCCTTGCTTCATTATCTTCCTTAGATCTCGGAAGATTGACTACTTTCCTCAGGGAAGTATCTTCGTCAAAGGTGACATCGTGGCATATCTCCACTTCCTTTTGACCAGGCACATAGACTCTATAGGCCTTCGAAGTTTCACTATAGCCCACAAACATTCCTTTCTTCCCATAAACATCCAACTTGCTCCTCTTTTCTTTCGGCACATGAAAGTAGACGGTACATCCAAAAAATCTAAAATGTGAGACATCAGGTTTCTTACCAGAGAAAACCTCTTCAGGAGTTTTGGATTCTAGAGCGGAATGCGGGCATCGGTTTTGTATGTACAGGGCAGCGTTTGCAGCTTCTCCCCATAGAAACTTCGGCAGACCTTGGTCACATAGCATGGCATGGGCAACTTCCACAATGGTCCGGTTCTTTCGTTCAGCAACACCATTTTTCTCGGGAGTATAGACAGTTGTGGTCTCCCTCTTAATGTCAGCTTCTCTGCAAAAGTCCTTGAACTCATTTGACTCATATTCAGTGCCATTATCAGTTCTCAAAATCTTGATCTTTTTGCCTGTCATATTTTCCACCAAGGCTTTGAATGTACGGAACCACATGAAAGCCTCATACTTCTTCTTTAAGAAGTATATCCAGGTTTTATGAGAGAAGTCATCTATGAACGTCATATAATATGAACATCCTCCCACGGATGTCACAGGCAGCATACCAGATAGATCAGAATGGATCAATTCCAAGATATCAGATGTCTTTGTGACACTAGAGGGGAAAGGTCCCTTTGTATGCTTTCCTTCGGCACAACCCTTACATACACCTTCATGATTATTTGAAAATTCGGGCATCCCTGTCACCACCTTCCTTGCTTCGAGAAGGGCTTTGTAGTGAATGTGTCCAAACCTTCGGTGCCATAGTTCAGTCTGTCGAATAGTATCACATGTCATTGCTCCCAGTAGACTTCCTCCAACCTGGTAGAGTGTATCAACTCTAAACCCAATCGAGATAGCTTCCTTAAAGCTCTTCTTCCACATGAGCACCTTTCCATCAGTGAATGCCACATTGAAACCTTTGTCTTCCATGGTCGATATAGACACAAGGTTCTTCTTCAAATTTGGTACGTAGAGTACATCCTGCAAGTGAAGGACTTGTCCTTGGGACAAGTGGAGGGTCACAGTCCCTGTCCCTTTCACGGGATATGTGGCATTATCTCCAAGGATAATTTCTAGATTAGTATCCTTCTCAATCATATCAGAAAGTGCTTCCTTGAACCCAGTGATATGCATTGAGGCACCACTATCTATCAACCAGACATCCATAGTGTTGGGTGGGGATGTAACAGAGAGGCTAGATACAAGAATGTATTCATTTCTTTTATCAACAACATGTGATTCCTCATACCTGGAGTTTCTTGACCTTTTGAAAGGTTGATCATTTACGCCGGAGGAAGCCTTCCTTTTTCCCTTGAACCTGTTGTTCCTTTGATTGCCATTCCTTTGATTTTTTTTGTTGTCATCACTATCGGGAGAATCCTTCTTGAAAGGACATTCTCTAGCATAGTGACCAGGCCTATGACAAGTGAAACATTTTCCCTTCTTTCCTTGGGCCCTTGCTTTTCCCTTATTCTTCGGACCACCAGACTTCTTCTTTCTAGAATGAGCAGCGTATGCAGCATTTCATCCATTTCCATACTCCTTCATTCTTGATTCTTCTTGAATGCATCTTGACAGTACTTCGTCAAAGTCAGGTATCACATTATTATTTAGAATGGTAGTGTTGAACACATGCCATTCAAATGAGAGCCCTCAAAGTGCAGTGAGTACCATCTCTCAATCAGCTATTGTCTCCCCAATAGCTAGCAGATTGTTCCTGATTTCAGTCAGTTTCAGAAAGTATGATTGGACATACTCATCCCT